>OZ005741.1:285325814-285924974 GCA_963930735.1 Dioctria linearis
AGGAAGAAATACTTATTAAAAAAAATCAAATTCATTATAAATTTATAAATACAAATGACGTGGTCCGATCCTTTAATTCTGAAAAGAAGAAAAAGAACAGAGTTAACTTTCTGTACAGAATAAAACTTCTGTGAATTATAAAAGGGTGCTGCAGCGTGTAGTGCACACTGCATCGCCTATAGCTACAAACAGCGTGTAATAAATGGCAGCGTGTATGCTGCAACATGTAAGGTTGAGAATGGAAGTAGACGATCTCAATCACGAAATATTCAGACAGTGTTAAACTTTTGTGATATGATTGGGAATGATTTTCAGATTAAACTCTGAAACAGAATAAACTTCTGTATGGAGGATGAGGAACACGATTCTTAATTGAGACAAGAATGGTGCCATGTATTGTGACTCGTTTGCTTTATATAGCCGTGGTCACCAGTTATGTTCTTCTCACCTCCTGGTGTTGCCCTAGCAATGCTTATTGAATTTGCTTCTGACTACAGCGAAATCTACTGACTGGAGTAATGTGACTTGATGACATGAAAAAATTGTCAATATACGGACGTACATAGAATTTAATGAGTTCGCGATATATTGGTTTATTGATAATTGATAACTAAGTATTTGTTGTTTTTTATATAATGCAAACAGCATCCTCAAAGGTTTCGGTGGTTCCTTTTGAAGTGAAATTCGGAATTTTGTATGTTTGCGTGGATTGCTCAGAAGTTTCAGTAACCATTAATTTAGTGACATTGTCAACAAAACTGTTACAGATGAAATACATTTTAGATAAGTTTTCTGTCGATTAGTATTTTTAAGTTTGGTACTTTGTAGTGGTGCCCTTCTGTTTATTCTAGGAATCTTTTATATTGATGGAATAAGGCTGGAAGTACATTGGGGAAAAATGTCGTGACGTTTTGGTGGACTGAACACAGATGATGGTAATTCACCATTGGATTTCTTCGATCAGTGTCTGACAGAAGCTTTTTTAAATAGGATTGTTGGAGAAACAAATCAGCATAGCAAAATCTCCGTTATACGATCCTTCCAGTTATACGATTGGAAGGATATTAACTCTAAGGAATTACGTATTTTGCTTATGTACACCAGTACATTCAGTTTACAATCCATTGAATATTATTGGAAGAAAAATGAAGTCTACAATTTCGACTTTTGGAAGAAGAGGGTGCCTGGAAATCGTTGTCAGCTAAACAATATTGAAATTTCTACATTTCAAAAATATTGGAGAAAAAAATTGATGATCGACAATATAAAATTAATCCCGTATCCCAACACTTCAACATAACTATGGATCGCATATATAAGCCGGGAAGAAAATTGTGTATTGATGAAGCGATAGTTTTTTTGGCGAGGAATGTTGGTTTTTCGACAATATATAAAAAACAAACGGCAAAAGTACGGCGTCAAACTGTATTGAGAGTAAAAATTTATGCGGAAAAATATGTCGATTCAAGTGGACAAAGTCATACTTCAAATGATGTTTTATCTCAGATTGATGGTTTTCTGAATCGTGGCTATAAGCTTTATATGGACAAATCTTATAGTTCAGTTGTGGACTCGCGAAAGATCTTACTAAACAAGGAGAATCTCAATGGTTTAGATCGGGATCCGTTATGATTAATAAATGGAAACATAAGCGGGATGACCTTACTATAACCAACATGAATACAGGTCAAATGGTTCAAGTGAAATATCAATCAAACTAGATATAGTCAGGGATTATATTGTGGAAATGCCTGGTATTGATTGCGCTGACCAACGTATGTCCTACGACTCATACCTCAGGGAAACCATCCGTTGGTACAAAAAAAAAATGCACTGCACTTCTTCGAAATCTTTCTGCAGAATGCATACATGTTTTATACTAAAAAAAAAAAATCGAGGAAATAAAAAGATGACAATTAGTTGATGGCGACGACAGCAATGCAGAAGCAAGAATTATTTCATTTTTACTACAGAGAAAAAATGATACATACAAAACCATTTAGGATATGTACAAAGCAATAACGCCGCAAAGAAAGTAGATATTTTCATCTCGTGTGCCCCAACAAGCCAGCTCTTTGCGTTGATTCTTGCTTCAAAGCTTATACAAAGCTTATTCAAAGCTTATACAGAGCCGCAGCAATGAAAATATTTTAATTTAACATATTATAACCGATCATCTAAGTTATTATTTTGATAACAAAAAATGATATTAAATATGCTTTTTACAAACAAATATTATTACATAAAATTTTCATTCATACTTTCTAATAATTCCGAACTCAAACGGTAATAAACTTATTTCCTGACCAATTGCAATCAATCTAAACTTATAGCGCAAACTTCGAGATATCTAGTAGTTGGCAGTGAATGAAATACAAATTTAAGATATATCGATTGGTCATGTTTTGAGTTAACGCTTTACCGCGGAATATACATTTTCACCCTTTATGCAAGCAATCAAAAAAATCAAACTATGACGACAATTATAATATAATGCACCAGAAGGCATCAATATGCCATAAAGTTCAAAGAGGTGGCATATAGTCTGCAAATAATTACAGCAATATCGTCAGGGTTAGACACCCTTTTGACTTTTGTCCATAACTACCGTTTTAGGAAGGATTTGGTCAATCCGCACTCAAAGGTCTGGGGACAAGGAATACTTTAGCTGAACATCGCAAATTTATTGGGGGAAAAATGAAAAAAATGTAGGCATTAAAAAAAAAAGTGAAATGCTTTTAAGGTCAGCCCGTGCTGTGAGGTTGGCCAATCGACGAAATATGTTCCGAAATGATTCAAATGACTTGGAAAAATTAATTGAATGGAATAAAAAACCAAGTTTGTTGCATATTTCTGTTTTATAACAAAATTTGAATAGCACATTATTCGGAATCCTATATCCGGCATATATAATAGCTTGTCGTTATATTGGCACATTTCAATTGCACTATTCTTTGGCATTGTCCAAAGGAGATTTTCTGTGCTTTCTGAGTGGGCATCTTTCTTAAGATGGTGTTTTATTGGCGGACTTCGCTGGGATTTGTGCTGGACAATTTTTGGGCGTTTTCGAAGCTCACAAACACAGTGGACTAACCCTGACTAAAACAAATTGGCCAACCGTGAAGACAAGCGCCATTACCGCATTGCGTCATACTACGACCAAATATGTTCGAGGATTAAATTTTCCTCTTGGTTTGTTTTCAAATATGAACCACACAACATATTCACAATGCTTACCTTGACGATTGCATATTCTCGCCTCATTTTCGGGGCGTATTCACTGATGCTGAAATTGCTCTTTTTTTTAATTCAAGACACTGAGTGCACAACACATTCTTTGCGTTCACGCCGCAAATCTGTACAAAACGTTCGCTGTCACTGAGAAAACCTTTTTCGCGCTCGAATTTTGCTCAGAACTGAAAAAAATCGCAGTTGGCCGACGTATAACTTGCAAATCCACCATTCAGAAACACAATTTCTATTCGACCAAAGGATATGGCAACAAGTCTTCAGTTTATTTAATGAAGGAAGTAATTGTAAAGTATCTATAGCAATTGATTAACAATTAATCATTAATTATTTATTAGTAAAATCTCAACAGAGAATTGGCAATTATCGAAAAGGTAGCAGATTCCATGTAAAGATATTGCCAGGTGGTTGATAAAACCAGCCTCACAAAATCTTTCATTGCCCGAAGATTGTCTGAAACAGAATAATTATGTTATTTTTGGAGAGATATCGGGGTAAGCGTTCACATATTAAAATGATACATCTCGTCAGTGAAGAAAATGAATTAGTGAAGGAATAATAAAATACTCTTTAGTAAAATCAAAAAAGTGCAAGCAAGAGTGAGAAACAATTTCACATTTCTAGAGTTTCTATACCTTTAAATAATAATCGTCCTTGAAAATAAAAATTCTGAAAAAAAAAACTTCGAAGCACTACAACTGACCTACTTAATTCCTAATTAACCTTAACTAACCCTTCTGCATCCTACTTGAAATCAATCAAGTACCCGTATCTATCGAACAAAAACAAATCATCTTTTTACCTCCGAGTTTCTAATGTATGGGGCACAAAAAAGTTCAAGGTTCAATTTCCTTTCAGTAATATTTCACGTGTGCTTCTATGTACATGTCCGATCTGAATTACCGGCACTGCATGAGAACGAGCGATAATAGCGCCAGCAAAATCATCGAGCGATATACATAATTATCTATTGCCGCATCGTTTTTGCTCTCATCTAATTTCACTTTCCACAGTCCATTTAATTACATCACTTGAACCGTTTCGGGTGAAACGTGAAATATTACGTGAGATTACAGTGTCACGGCTAAGTACGGACCTCTATCCAGATGCGCGACTGAATAATTTCCTCTTCGCGATCAAAACAGCAACTCGAAGGTATATGTAGGAACGGTAGTAAATGAACTCATTGAAATCGTTGGGCAATGCAGACTATCAGGCGATCCAATAAAATTTTAGTTAGATTACCCGTTTCGCGGTTTCTTATTTTTTCCACAACTATTTTTCCTCTTTCATTTATTCCTTTGCTCACAAGTATCTTGCCTTATGGCACCGTATAACTGTATTGCGGCGATTACCGCCCGCCTGGAAACTCTCTTTACTTTCACTTCATTTTGTGTGTGTTTGAATTTTATGTAGAATTTGAACTGGAAAAATAGCAACAACATTAACAAAACAACCAAATACCATGACAGAAGATTAATTCATGAAAATCGAAAATTGATGTTTACTTTAAGGAAAATCAATGACAAAACTATGCGCCATTGGACACGATCGCTATCTTATTGAAGCTGCGCGGGCAGATAATTTCAGCGTTATTAACATTTCAGCTATGGGCCCCACAAAAAAAAAAAAATACGAAAATCGATGGTGAAAATTTATAATCGGAGGTAAAATATTTGTTTATGTTTCCGCAATTCCTTTCGCGCTATGGACATACATAGCACTATTTCCGACAATTCCCACGAGATATAGCTAGCACATTAGAAGCAACTGTATAAGTCGTGATCATAGGAAGAAATGAATCTGATCATTATCCATCGCGGCTAGAAGTGCACAGCGCAGCATAGCACAGACCCATGCAAGCATCTTCGAATCGTAAGTCTTGCGCGTCAGGCCAGTAAAAGGAAGGAAAGTCTTTTTGCGGTACCGGATCTTTTGGTCATCAGATGATATCCGATGCTTAGGAGCTTTTTTTTTTTATTTATTTTTATTGTTGCTGTTGTATGACTTTGAGATTCAATGAATTGGGGAACTTCACTTAGGTTTGGTGGTGTTGTACTGTTGATCGATACCTTGCTCGTGAAATGGACTGGAGAAATGAATTTCACTTTCATGAAAGTGAAGGAGGTTTTGTATTTATACGTGGAACCTGCTATGTATAATTTCGGTTTGGCTTAGCAATACCAACCATGTCCAATGTTCAAGACGTTTTTGTATGGCGAATAAGATTGTATCAAAATGAAAATGCATATTTCACATTGAATTGGACAACTTGGAGGTCTGGATATGGGCATACAATAATATACTTGATTCCATTACAGTGAATTTATTTTATTTATTACTTATTGCAAACTTTTATTGAAATTTTATTAAAATGACGTGTATGTAGTTAGTATTAGTAGTTAACGCAATATTGCGTTCGGGAAGAAATCGCTTTTCTCTCTAAATGGAAAGGAGGTTAAAATCTTTGCCAGCAGATTTTAATCTAATTCAGAATGGTTTGAAATTTTATAGGTGTACCATATTGTGGGTGCGGGTACCATGTTTTCCTTGGTTTATGATTCACTTTTCTGAACTATTAAAAGAGTTCCATTTTCTCCTTATAGCAGTGGCATAATGATTAAAACATATAATATTACATACATATGTATGTATGCTAGAGTGGTAATCCTACATTTAAGATCTTCTCTGACCAAAAAAAGAAAAAACAAAACACAAAGGGAAGAAAAGGAAAAAAGAAATATACGACCGGTAGGAAACTTTTTCCATGTTCGGCCCTGCATGAGCCCTTTTCTTATTTTTGGAATAATAGAAATTTCCACACACGTATTACTCTATCCAGCGAATATCGATAGAATATACGTAAGGATAGGAATTCTAGATAAATTAAGGTAGCACAATGCCAATTCTGCAATAGCGTACAAGTGGTTGTAAGCTAACCAATACACACCTAGCCTTATCTATGTATCTGCATCTTTCAATTTGAGTTTTTAATTTACTTTTTCTTTTATTATACAGGTAAAGAGCAAACATTTTTCTAGAATGAACCAAAATTGTAATTTCGAGTGGGTGTTTTAGAGCAAGTGCTAGAAAGCAATTTCAGAGTGATTTTGTTTATGTTTTGTTTTCCTCTGCCTTTTGCAAGTTAATTAGTGATTTATAGCAAAGATGGCACAAGAATTAAATGTCGCATGCAGTACCAAAAAAGTATACAAAATTTATATGGCTGGGTGGTCCATTCCGGAATAGACTATAACATTTGAAATGATGTATATGTGGAGTGATTCATATTTTTTCGTATCTAAAGTTTTGAGGAAGTCGATCAAATGTATACAAAAAAAAACATTTGCTTTCAGCATGCTCTAAAACATCCCATCGGGAAATATGTCAAAGTGCTTGTCAGGAGTAGCGCTTCCATAGCATAGACAGAAAATATCTTTTCCGAAGCGTTCTTTTACCATAGCCAAAGAATTCTTTGCGGAAGCAAATATCTTCTGTGAGATTGGGCTTATTCGTTTTTTGTTGTGAAAAGATGATTCATATGTATCTGAAAACGCAACAAAATTGTCATTCTTTAGTAGTCAGTTGAATTCAGAAAAAACTGAAATTTTTAATAAAGCCCTTATCTTGATTCCGTCTGGATTCCCTATTATGGTTCCAAGAGGGCTACCGTAAAAGCGCTTCAAGAGTGTTATCTATAAGCGCTCCCAGAATGCTTCTCAACTGAGCCCTTCCCTCTGCGGACATGCTCACGTTAAAACGATATGAACAAGGATACAGCGGAAAAGCGCTGCGAGCTTCCAAAGAAGCGCTCTTGCATTCCTTTTTGAGCGCTTCTATTTCCCGCGGGGATGTTATGGTCCCTCCCAAACTGCACTACCCATTTTACAATCTGTATACTCTGCTCTAGTATGCCATGCGACATCTAGTTTTTGTGCCATCTATGTTTATGGTCTAATTGTTTTATTCTCAACATTTTACATTCATGAGTACTGAATCATACATATGAATCATTCAGATAAATCAATTAAGTGCTGACATTGGCCCAACCTAGTCATAAAGCTCTTCTTGAAAACCGGAGAATCACAGCTAATCTGGGGGAGAACTCAATTATAGTAGTGGCAGCCAACGTGAGATTCTCTCCCCTCTACTATGGTCGCTGGTTATCGATGATCTGTTATAGAAGCCGAGAGCTCCGGCTATGATAATCAGGATTCTGGAAAAGACCTGCCCATTACAATCAGGGCAAACATAATCGAACAATCTTTGATCTAATGCAGAATGCTCTAAACATAGTTGGCGACTGCTACCAAATAATGAGACTTCGAGACAAAAAGAAAGCTTTATTTACAAGCAGAGATTAAGTATCTAGGCATTACCTTAGATAGCAGATAAACCTAGAACTCCCACTTTAAAAGAGTACTACAGAACGCCACAGTGGCAACATGGATATTTCACAGGGCTTTTGGCAGAACTTAGGGTCTTAAACCAAAAATGACTTTGTGGTCATATATATCTATTATAAGAGCCATGATCACATACGCTTCACTCATTTGGTGGCCAAAGCAAACCAAAAGACAGAAGAAGCCAGGGTTAAATAAATTCAAGAGCACGATATCAGCGCTATATATGTGATTATAACCCGAACATTGTAGGTGCAATAATTGTGCAAAGATTCGTGATGTTCGGTAATGCAACGACTTAGTTTGAATTACTAAGCGATCAGTAAATAGAAAAATTGTTCAAAAGAAAAATTTGTTCAGTATTTTCCTTTTGAATACCGTTAGACTGGCAGAAAAATTCTCCTTCTAGTTTTCAACAACTTCATTGACATGAAATAAGTTACAGGATTTGAGATTCAAGGAGGCAAGTCAGTCATCAGATAGAACTTCCTTCTACGACCGACAATATTTATAACTTTTTAATACATATAAATATCAGCTTTTAATATCACCTTAAAAAGCTCAAAAACTTCGATTCAAAGCTGTATCCAAGAAAAACCCTTTCTGATTTTTTTTCCACTTTCTTAAGAATTTCTAGTGAAATTTTTTTGTAAATTCACTGAGTAGGGGTAGTTAATTTTCGTCCGTGAATGCTTTTTTAAGTCATTTTTTAAGAAAAAATAGTTCTAAAGAAAGAAATTATCTACGGATTCTCATTTTTTGACTTTGAACAATAAAATTATAAAAATGCAAAAGAAAAAACACGTTCAATAAAGCACATAAAAACATATGTCAAAGGGTAAAACGACGTTACAACTTTAAGGAAATAATAATTTTCTTTTACTTTAAAAAATCTGAGATTAGCTATTGCGTATATCTAGTGTGGATGATAAGTACATTTTAAAGTGGAAAAATTTTAAATTGCTATGATTTTGCTTTCTGGTTAATTCAAAACTGAAATATTAACAAAAATTCTAATACACTCCGATCAGTATAGGTGCCAAGATGAAAGAAAACGAAGAAACTGTGGTATACAGAATAACAAGATATGGTCGTCTGTCAAGTTCGTGTGACGTCATGCGAATCGATTCTTAAAAAAGAAAAAATAAAGTGTTAATATTCATGCCAATTTATTCCACTAGATTGAAATAAGTGCAATTTTAATCTCTTACCATAACTATATATTAAATTTGTTATTGTTAGTTTAAAGTTCCTTTCAAGGAATTCAGTTCGGATTAAAACAAAGCGCCACAAATGTTTTATTGACAAAAAATGCAAAATAAAACTCAAATAACTATAATTTGCACCGTTAATTGATTATCTGAGATTCTTTTATTATTTCCATAGTAAATAAAAAGATTACTCTTTTGGACTTTTTACCGGGTTAAACTTAATTTTGTTCAAGAAAGAATTTTTTGGGATTTTCCGGTATATAGCAAAAGCTAAAAAATGTTCTAATTTGTTATTTCATCACACAACTCATTAATTTTTGATGACAAGTTTCAAGTCTTGGTTTGACTCATCAACAGGTCCCAAATAGCGAAATTGGGTGATTTGAAAAAAAAATGAAAAAATGAAAAAAAGAAGAAAGAAATGAAAAGTTTGAGAAAAATAGAAAAAACTATTTTTTCATTTATTAAAACAATGTAAAAAATAACAAATTAGAACATTTTTTAGCTTTTGCTATATACCGGAGAATCCCAAAAATTCTTTCTTGAACAAAATTAAGTTTAACCCGGTAAAAAGTCCAAAAGAGTAATCTTTTTATTTATTTTTCCTCCTATGCTCGTATAGGAGTGTTTTTTCCTCATATAATTCACACCCAGAATTTATTCTGAGTTTATATGAGAAGAGATCAGTTTGATCTATTTTCAAGCGTCTGCAGCTGGCAGAAAACCAAGCTGCACCGATGAGTGGAAGGCTTTCTGCAGACACGAAACGCTTCTTCTTCTTCCTTTTTCTTCTTTACTTTTCAGCCCACTGCGTGTCGTATACAGGTTCGACTCGCTTCGAATGAATCTGCTTCTTTAAAAAAAAATTTTACATTTTTTTAATAAATAAAAAAATAGTTTTTTCTATTTTTCTCAAACTTTTCATTTCTTTCTTCTTTTTTTCATTTTTTTCATTTTTTCATTTGTTTTTCAAATCACCCAATTTCGCTATTTGGGACCTGTTCATGAGTCAAACCAAGACTTGGCTATATACCGGAAAATCCCAAAAAATTCTTTCTTGAACAAAATTATTTCCATAGTGAAATTAGTCAGTGGGAATGGTAATTTGATCAAATAGAACTCAAATTTGGACTGCATCATAACGAAGTGTAAAAAAATGTTGAGTCAGTGGCTAATTAAAATGTGGAATACAATTATAGTAATCTTCCTTTAATTTTTATTTCATATTGGAATGAAAAAAATCAAATCGAATATCCACTGGAAAGCTTCCAGTGAAAGATCATACACTTAACCCCACTTTTCCTAAACACATTGAAAAATCGTATTAATGTATGAATGCATTCCCTTTACTTAATTAATATGAAATTAATGTGAAAATTGTACTTAGTTTACCAATTTCAATTTATCCAGTAGAATAAATTTACAAATAAATTGATGACGCACAAAATGGCGAATCTATGTTAGTCTGTATACCGTGAGATGTGCCACACGTTCCGAAAAACTTCTGCATTGGTCAACCAGCAAGATCGACAAGTATTCGGAGGAAAGTAATTTTGATAGAAGATACTTAAATTGAGAGATCCTGAGATGAGTTGAATATGCATATGCAACAGAGAGATTCGAGAGAGAGGCGGTGCAAAATTTTGTATTATTATTTTTTTAATTGACATTAGAATTCTTAGAATAACGTACGAATACATAAGTAAGCAGGTTATTAATTTCGCCAGAGATTATTATAAAAAACAAAAAAAATTGGGCCTTGCATTTTGTAAAAATAAAAAAAAGCATTTTATGTACAAAGTAAATTCTACAAATTCCGAAAATTCTAACCTAAGCAGTTCATTTCTACTTTCTGGTGGGGATCATCAATCAATGTATGGAAAAGTATGTTTTTTCAAATGTCGATTTATCTGCAGCTTATAATAATGCAGCTATCAAAGCCTCACCTCATTTACTACTGGATAAAAAGCTCAAAAGCCATCTGAGTCGTCCGGTATGGACCATTTCCCAGGTATGCACGACAGAAGTGGTTAAAAAAAGTTACAAAAATTGTAAGAAATCAGAAACACAAATCTATTGCATGCGATTCAACCTAAATTTATGTTCAACTCTAATGAAAAACTGTGTTTATGAATTCCATCGTCAAAAGTGATTTATGTTTAATTATATTTTCGTTTTAGTGTACCTTTTTCGAATACTTTGTTTTCAATAAAAACATGTTTTGAATTTAAATGAAACCTGATTTATTATTTCCTTAATGACGTTATACCGGCCTAGAGACGACCTATATATATTCACAAAAAACCGACTTCATATTCATGCTTCTCACCCAAAAGATACCCTAGTCTGCAATTTTTCTGAAGAGAAAAATTATAGGCGGTTAGAGGGATAAACATGTATGGCTTTTCATCCCTATTGTGTTTTACTACAAAAGAAGATAGAGATATCAAATTTAGTGTAAGAAATACCAAATAACAGAAAGATGAAATTATATTAGTCATTATGATTTAGTGTGATAAATTTGGAAGCATTCTTCTGTCAATGATAGATATAAATTGGTGTTACATTTTGTAAAATACATTTGGATTTTTGATTTGTAACCACGCAATTTTTAGTTCAGGAATGCTCTAATTGGTCTGGCATATGCTTAATGTCACTCTAATGGGTATACAATACCAATACGTATTACTTTTTAACACTATATAGTTTAGCATACTCTCTGATGATAAACTATGGACAATCAACTTCAATATTTTTTTTTTGCTTTTCGATCACAATTTTCTATAATAGTGAATATATAAAATCTTATATGAGCTCTGAACATTAACCTGAGAATACGATATACCTATCTACATTTTAGGAAGTTTTATTCCTAAATAAACACTAAATTTTATTTCCGGATATTAGACTCATCATTTTATCGGTATGAGAGTCTAATATTATTCCCTGGGAATTCCGTGGCATTATAATCTGCCTTCTTATGTCAACTTAAGTTCGTAAGATTTATTCCATAGATAATTCCGAGTCTTTTCGGAGATCCAGACCATGCATAAAAGTAAACGGAGACAACTCCTGAAATGTTGCAGAAATAAGCTTATGAAAGATGTGATATATGCTGAGGGCTAAGGACAACGAAAATTTAAATTAAATTAATAACATCAGGTATATGCGAATTCACAGCCTCTCCTAATAATTAATTGTACGCTAGCAAAAAAAATAAGTGAACAAACATAAAATGAATAAATAAAATATACAAAGCGAAGATATCAAGCAAAAACTTCACAAAATAAAAATAAGGCAAAAATACCTAATTTGAGTCCCTCTTAAATACTTTTCAGCAATTACTGGCCAAAAATAGACAAGACGAGAAGTAAAACAAAAAGTTTTTCGAGAGAGAAGTCAATCAGCAGACAGCTCGATTTTTTTTTCCTTCGATGCAAGTGTGTTGGTACGCGAACGCAATACTTCAAGTGATCCAATTTTATCTGAAAACGTACAGGAAAAATATATCGAGTAATCTGTAGGACATTGGTGAAACGTTTGGCTCAAACAAATATCGAGAGGTCTATTTCCTGCTAAAGCGATAATACCTGAGGCACCGAGTTAAGGACTGCCATCTGTCGGAATGAATTCAATTGCCGGGAATTGCAGGATTACGCCAAGGGATCATCAATCAAGATAAGAACAAAATCTCAAATTAAAAACATTTTTAAAATATAAGCGATTTAAAGTATAACTACTAACGAAATCAGGAATTATAACTATATAAAGAAAAATTTTAATATATACTAACTCTGCATTTAGATTACATATTCTGGAAGAAGGGCGGCCGCGGAGGTATTATTTAAGATAACTGTATAGAGAAGATTTTTTGTGATATGAATTTGCAAGCGATTTTAATTGCACGTATTGAAATTCTTTGAGTGTTCCTAAATTTCAATTTTATGTGCACAACCCTTGCACTCCAAGCATCTGTTGTAAAAAGTAAATAAGCTTTAATAAGAAGTCACTCATACAAAAATGTTTAGAAAAGGAGGTCAGTATTTTCTGGATTAAATTGCAATAATTTCTAAAATATTTATCTTAATTAAATACAGTGGATAATTTAGGAAAGGCGACTTATTGGGCTAGGAAATATTCACTCGAAAAATTATTAGATTTGGTAAATTAATGTAGGTATTAGTTTATGTCTCACATAAATAAAAGTCCATGTCGATTGGTCTCTTCACAAAAGAACAAAACCAAAAAAAAAGCACTTTTTTTCGTAAAAATGTTCAAAGGTTATCAAAATTAACTCAATATTAGGAATAGTCCCGAGGATATACCGAATTTGAAAAAAATAGGTACATATGTATATCGACTTTTATCCTTGAAATTAAAATATTTTCATTCCTTCCTCATACCCTCTGTAAATAGTCGTGGTTATTTGAATTTTTGAATAATTTTAAATCAAAATTAATTTCCCAAAATCCCTTTCATGGTAATATCAGAAGTACCAAAGATCGTCATTGCTTTTTCTTTACATTCTTTTATTTTGCGTACATTTTAAGTTTACAAATTTTATGTTTTTCATGCAACGAACTCTATGCAAACCGGTTTTTTTTTCCACATCAAACAAACTTTGAAATCCAGTTGTGTTGTATGTTAGGCCTTGATTTTACTAAATCAAAAAACGCGTATGCAGTTTTACAGTACTTCCGATGCATTTTTACTTCAAATTGATAATAAATTTTGTTTTTTTTTTTAATATTGCGATGCATCTCTTTCTTAAAAAATAATTATATCATTATTCATATTTCATTCTAACCACAGTAATATATCTGAAAAAATATTTCCATTCTTATTACTAACATGGCAGAGTAATTGGCCGACCTGTAGCAACTTTAATTTTTCCTTTTTAGTGCGATGCTATCGTATATTGTTACGAATTTTAAATATTTGTAAACAGGTTGTTTAGCACATAAAATTTGTCTTTGAAACAAGTTTTCAATTATGGCGCTTTCGTAACTATCCCAAAGACAGATCAGAGTCAAACCAGTTAAACTGGTCTGCCAGAAATTAGGACATAAGTAAATCATGCAAACAATATTGCTCTATCTAATCTACATAAATTAAAAGATGATAGCCGTGAATATAATTTCTGGATTATAACAGAAGAAAGTAAAAATCAATATGTATTTTGTCACCGTCATTTTTTATTGCAAATAAAAATAAAAATTAATGTTATAAGTATAATAATTGGTCACAGTTTACCTAATACTAATGGAAATGGGTATTTACAAAAGATGAGAGAAATAGGACTAGGTAATATTTCCGTTATATTAGTATGGTCCAGATTTTCCAGGTGGTCCATATGAAGATGATGGTCCACTACCACCACTAGAGATATCACCACCAATGCCAGTGCCTCCGTGTCCGCCACCGATTCCATGTCCGCCACCGATTCCATGTCCGCCTCCAATTCCGCTACTTATTCCACCGCCAATAATGCCACCACCTCCATGTGAGCCGATTCCACCGCCGATTCCACTACCGCCAATATCACCACCACCGATTCCGCCACCGATTCCACCACCGATTCCGCCTCCAATTCCGCCACCGATTCCGCCACCGATTCCAATTCCACCACCACCACCGCCATCCTTTTGGGTCTTGTATTTGATGAAGTAAACTTCTGGTTTGCTGGGTTGTGTTGGAGCTGCAGTTGGAATAACAATATCTGGCTGTTCTTCTGGTTTCTTGACCAAAACATAGACCAAAGTCTTTTCTTCGTTTTGTGGTTGAAGAGGGATGACTGGAGCCTGGTAAGATGGAGGTGATGGAGCCTTAATGAAGATGATCTTGTAGTGTTTTTGAGATTGTCCTACTGGAATTGGTCTTTGAATGCGAATTTCATCTTGATCTGGTGGTGGCACATGTACATAAATGTGTTTTTGTACAACAGCTGATCCACCACCGAATCCGCCACCACCACCGAATCCAGAACCACCACTTCCGAATCCACCGCCACCACCGCCAACACCGAATCCGCCACCACTACCACCACCACCACCGAATCCAGAACCACCCCCGCCAAATCCTGAGCCACCACCACCAAATCCTGAACCACCACCACCGAATCCGCCACCTATACTGCCACCATGTCCTGTACCTATAAAATAGATAAAAGATCATATAAAAAAAGTAATCCAGATTATCCTTGTAAATTCTTTAACAGTTAGTACATCCGAATTGTTAACGTTATCCAAATTGCACTTTTGTTTTTGTTTTTTTTTCTAATTTTTTTATTTTTTAATATCTTCGTATCACTTTTAACACTTTTAAATAATTTTTTGTACAACACACACCTCCGAATCCTCCACCGGAACCACCACCGATTCCAACACCGAATCCTGATCCTCCGCTAAATCCTGATCCGCCACTGAATCCACCACCAGAGACTCCTCCACCACCACCACCACCACCACCAGGACGATTATAAGCATAACCGGCTTCAGGTTTAGCCGCGGCGATGGCCAAACATGATAGAAGGACGAAAGCTCTCATCTTTTGTATATTTCTTTTAGTAGGTAACCAGTTAATGTTTTGTATAGTAAAGCGATTTGTTGACTGACGAACAAACTGAGCAACTACTTCAATTTATATCAACTGAAATTTTCAATACAATTACAGGAATATAAGAAATTACAAGCCAGTCAAATTATGTGTATGCTTTGAATCAATGGAGGTATGAAACCCATGCAAAGAGCTGCAAACGGTCAAAAAAACAAAAACAACACCAATAATAAAAAAGTGCCTCACTCTTCAAAGAAGAAAGATTCCAGCGTAGCGAAAACGGGAGGAATCTGCGCGAAATCCTACAGCATTCACTTACTGTGAACTGCATCAACCAACCAACAAGAACTACCTACTTACGGGCAAACATACCTGGAGGGGTAACGACACGATCTCATCAATATTATCGTCGTGCAATACACGAAAATCTCACCGTATAAAAATTTTGTCCAAAAGAAATGGTCATCCTCATTGCCAAGTCTGCGGTTTGAGCGCCACCAATGTACCTACATTCATACATACAAATATGTGTATACATGTGGCTGGAGGTAAAAATCCAGCAACAAATCTACCTTAACGTCTCCGTCGGGTCATGCTGCCATCACGGTAACCGACAACAATCATTCCCCAAAGTACTTTCGATTTCAGTACAAATTTGCCGGCCTCATGCAGTCGCTGCTCCAAAATCCATTCCATTCCGCGAGAGTTCGAGAAAGCTCCCCACAAACGAACAATAGCGGATTTGAATTGCATGCCGCGTTCTGGGCATATACAACCCAAGTTGACTATCTTAGCACATACGTATTGATATACACACCACGATCACTTCATATCGAGAGGAACACGTATTTTTAGATGAGCCCAGGTGTAATCACCTCCTCATCATCAAAACACCTTGGATGGAAGCAGCATAACAGCTTCACGAAAAAATAGGAAATTCTCACAACTTCTGCGGTACTGGCTGATAGCATTGCAGTTGCTTCTGCTCAGTTCAACTGCATAAATTGTTGTTGTTGTCGTCAAATGGCAGTTGACATGCGCGCGCA
Source organism: Dioctria linearis (assembly GCA_963930735.1). Lineage (NCBI taxonomy): Eukaryota > Metazoa > Arthropoda > Insecta > Diptera > Asilidae > Dioctria > Dioctria linearis. Next base: position 285,342,279 of record OZ005741.1, read on the forward strand.
GATTTAGCTTGAAAAGTTAGTATCGCGGCGGCGGCCGGCAGCAGCAAATAGCATGTAACTTCGCTACCACTGAAGTCTGTACGCGCGCACTCTATTGTCAGGCGAAAAAGTTGGAAAATATCTTTTGACATGAGAAAAATTCCACCCGCAATAAATAAATTCAACTCAGGAAATCAGTTCACGCAACTTTTTTCCTAATTGCACATCTGAAAAAAAAAACATTTTTCAGCTCATTGTTTTCTTTGTAATTTGTTGAGTGCTATGGAAAAGACGCATTCCCTTCTTTGAGGAAGATTGATGGCAACGCAGAGATTGCTATCAAAAAAAAATAAAAAATTTAACCGTCGTCGTCGGTGGCCTCTAAACCAGAAAAATTAGGACAAAAATTTAAAACAATTCCGTGATGTAATGGGTGCCGAAAAAAAAATTGTTTTATTTCGAGAGGAGTATTTGAAGTGCATATTGTGAAAATAGTTAGCCGCTCTGTGGTAAAGAGGAAATTAAAATATCTTTCCTCACTGGAATGAGAATCTGAGGTGTTAAGCGGCTCATTAAAAACAAAACATGACCAAGTGCAGGTGCTAATTCACTCAAATTAGAAAGTCACGACTGTTTACGTATTTTGTTTTGTTCTCTGCGGTTTTATTGTTATTCAGCATTCTCTTAATTGGTGAGACATCATCAACATTTACCGATATATCTAATTTATTCGTAAATCACAATGTGTCAACTGGTTTGATTAGATCTGTGAATTTCGGTGGGTACAGAGTAGAGCCATATCAAGCTTGAGTGGTATGAGTTATTTTCTCTGCAAATATCAGAAGATTGGTAAAAGTCTGAAATATTTTTAATTTCACGTGTTTTTTTGGATTTCCCGGACTAATTTGATGTGGTAAAGGGTATCAGTCTAAAATTCTCAACGAATTAATGATTGATTGTAAAAAGAATTCTTCCCCCCTTCAAGCGACAACTTAATTGGCAATTTGCTATATGCGTTTTATTCACTAACGGCGAACTGATCCGATCATGCGACTATTTAGTCAAAGTTGATTGTGCTGTCATTGCATTTGACTTTTTTTTATTCTAATTTCTCACGCCATTAAAGGACGAAGTATAATTATTAATTAATATTAATTGAAAATTATCAAAAAGAATAATTTCTGATATGGGAAGAATTGTAAATTTTGTGTAGTTTTTCATAAATGAAGATGTTGTTTCATCCCTTTAGAAACATCAGATCAACAAACTCTACCCAGCACGACAGGGTGCATCTTTTCTTGTGGCCTCCTGGTGTTGCGGCAACACTAAGAACTCGTAATTAGAGAATGTGACAGATTATTGCCAATATGGTTGCATTTGTTTGTTTGTTTTTGATTCCATAATCGGTCATTGCGATATGATCTGTTCAGAAAATTCTCAAGTTGTGGCAGAGTTGAACATCAAAAATTTTCAATATCTCTATAGAGTTTCAGAGAAATGACGTTTCTCCGATTTGTTTATAAGAGGACTGACATATTTTTTGGAAATAATCCTGGTTGGTTGGTTAAGGAGAGAGATAACAATTGATTAAAGTAGGTCTACGGCCACTGAGAGGGTTTTTTTGTGCTCACCATCCTGTCTCTTGAATGCAGGCCAGTCCGTTTGAATATTAAGGTTTAAGAACCCACCGAGTAGTCTGTCCACTAACTCACAAGGGTCTAGCTATAGTTTACAAAAGTTTGTCATTCTGCGTTTGGCTATCGTGGGATCAGAGTCCACGCCAATAGTGACAATAATAAGGTAAGGTTGGTAACAGAATTTTCTAAAAACTACGAGATCTATTACAGTAGATGATTGGCTGTGAAATGTTCGTGCTAGTTTGTGCTGGATTAAGTAAATCTTAGGCAACCTGCTGCACTACTTTCTGCCACAAGATTTTGAGTAGTAATGTAGATGGAGCAGCAAGCAGATATCATCAATATAGTCGAAATTTTGTAAGGAGCTCTTGCAGGCTCTATCACAATACTGCCGAAGCTCTTTTTAAGAGATTTAATTTGATTCATTTCGATAAATAATTTTTGGGAAGTCGAAACAATCTCTCATGTCGCACTGTAAGAACTCAAAAGTTAGAATAAATTGCGTATACAGTTACAAAAATTCTGGTGGACTAACATTGAAAGTAAATTAAATAAATAAAAAAAGAAAGAAATATCAATTATATCCAGAGATTAAACGACACAGTAACAAACTTCATTACCATCGTTTCCGATAAATTTGATGAAAATAGCTAGAAAATATATCCAGTGTTATCATAATTTGGATCTGCCAACACAATCAGCTGTCTTTCATCTGAAATAGCGCATGATTCGAGATACTTTTGTTGAAGGTGTATCAATAGATGTTCCTCAGAGTTTGCACACACGTATTATATTCAAAAAGAATATAAGACTAAGAAATGTGGTAAGAAAGTTCGCGAAATTTGCATGTTCAAGGATGCGCATCTATTAATCTGCTAAGGATAAGCCAGGATAGGTTTCTTGTCATTACATCCATGATTTATTGAATAACAAATAATTTTGGAATTTTTATTTCTCCGAATTAAATCATTTCTTTCATCGTTTCATATTCTTGTTTTGTATATACTTCCGGGATCTAATTCTCCTGCATCTATTCAGTTTTTGACATATATAATTCGGATGATGGTATGGTTGTTCTTGGAGATTTTAACTTGCCTTCTATATGTTGAACCCCATCGTTGGAGAAGGACTCTTTCTGACAGAGCTTACATCTGTCGTTGTATGCGATACTTTGGATGTGTTATTTTCTTATGGACTTAAGCAGGTAAATGTCATTCGGAGTGTTCGCTACAGGATCGTGGATCTTATTTTTATTAATAACGATTTCAGTGTTTCTCGTTCATTGGATCCTACAGTGGGTGAGGTTACCGATTATCCAGCTCTTGTCACTCTTGTCGTCGATACTTATAGAGCCACTCCTGATTATGTATTGAACTTTGAGTCTGATTTTGCTGGAGCAGATTTTGAAAAATTGAAGTTGATGTTAAGCAATATAGATTGGTCTACTTTGGTTTATGTTTCAGATGTTGATTCCTGTTTATTAGTTTTTTATATGCCAGTTTTTAATTGAATCCTTGACGCTAAACCTATTCGTAAATCTAGAAACTCTAGTTGTATTTCTAATTGGTTCGATGACAGCCTACACGAATTGCGTAATTCTCGTAACAAAACGTGGAGAATTTAATTTTAATTCTATAAATGATTATCACAATTATTCTTGTCTTAGAAAAAAATTTAAGGATGAGACTCAGAAGGATAAAACTTCATATATAAATAATATCTAAAGTTATATTAAATATGCTCCTAAGCATTTTTGGAACTTTGTTAACTCTAAGAATAAAAGCGATGCTTTATCGTAGTAGCCTATAATTTTTGAAGAGTTCTAGCACCAATCTCTTATATTAATTAATTATTTTCCGGATTTTTTTGCCAAGTCTTTCAGTGTTGACAAAAGCAATATTCGGTTTATTAGTGAATCTATGTTATGTGAACACATTCGCGAGCTAGATTTTTTCAGTTCTGTTGATCCAGATGGTATTCCTAACATTGTTTTGATAGCATTTCTTTTTAATTTATTTATCAAAATCCAATGGTGTATTTACTAATGCCTGGAAATCGCCATTTGTTATCCCAATTTTTAAAAATGTAAAGCGGAACTCGGTTCGCAATTATAGACCAATTGCTAAATTATCTGTATTACTAGAACTTTTTCGAAGTTCTTAGTTAAGTGATAGAAATTTTAAAGTCTATTTAAGAAACATGCTTTCAAGTACTGCTTTTACGGCGCCGTCTGGAGTTCCTCAGGGAAGCCAACAATATTAGACCAATTATTGTTTGTCTTATTAATTAATGATCTTTCGTGAAATTAATGATGAAATTCGCGGAAATTGTAATATATGCCGACGATGTAAAGATATTTAAACAAATTCATCCAAAAACTGATTGTGGTTCAAACTGTGGTGTAATTTATATCTATGTAAATATTCTGAAAAAAAAAACAATGCGGACTTAAGTTCGAAAATGGGATAATTCGTATTATTTCTTCGTAGGGTTTCCATACAAAAATTTCGTTTCTCACTACATATTTGGACACTGCTTTAAACGCGTACAGAGTTGAAATTTTGTACAGGACTTTTTCATAAAATATATACTGTGAAAAAATCAGACCTAGATGTTTTTTCAAATATTATTTAATATGTATTCTTTACTATAACTCAAAATATATATTTTATAAATGTTAGGTAATAAATAAATAAAATGTTTTATATTGTTTTAGGTGTACATCAGGAAGTCACACTTTACAATACAACACCACTCTCAGAAAAATTGTTGTCCATTTTGCCGAGCAAATTGTTTATGAGCCTTACTCCCAATTCATGCACTTGAAAAGCTATGGAGCATTTACAGGAAAATCTGACATACTTCAATCTCTGAAAAGAAAACTCGATAAGCTTGTAAAAAATAGTTTACTGTCTGATGCCTGAACGCATTAATTGGCATGGCATAACATTAGACTATTCATTCAAGGGCCACTTAAGATCTGACCTGTTAGATTTCAGCAGTCATGGATTGGGTCTGCACCACTATCCGAAAAGAGTGAGTGATTCATGGTGATGCCAATATCTGAGGGCACTTGTATGTGATACAATCCCCTCCATTCAATGCTACTCCATACACTCTTAAAATCACTTTAATTCATTAACTAAGGCCATCATCCGCCATCATCCAATTTAGCAATTCTTTACCAATAGTTAAATTAACAATTTAATGATGGCACAAACAAGAGTTTTACAGATATATACCAACACTGATCACCTTCTTTTTCTTAAAAATGTGAAAGTGTTTTATAATCTGTTAATTTTATTTTGTAAGACAGGCAAATGCTTACACTTTAATAGTCATCCCAGGTAATTATTGCAGCTTCAGTACCGTTAAGAATTGTTTACCTGAAAAAAGGTGTTATAAATGGGGACACCTTTTTGGATTTACTAAAAAAAATTTCTTTAAATAGCACAAATAAAAACAAATGAAAATTTTATAGTTTTACAAAGACTTTGTTACGAGTAGCTATTTTTGCCATTCACATTAATAATTTAAATAAAAAGATTTCTCTTTTGGATTTTTTACCTGGTTAAACTTAATTTTGTTCAAGAAAGAATTTTTTGGGATTCTCCGGTATATAGCAAAAGCTAAAAAATGTTCTAATTTGTTATTTCATCACACAACTCATTAATTTTTGGTGACAAGTTTCAAGTCTTGGTTTGACTCATCAACAGGTTCCAAATAGCGAAATTGGGTGATTTGAAAAACAAATGAATCATAAAAGCTTCTTACCTAAACCTAAATGAATTTCATTTCATGCGTCCTTTGATTTGTGGCGAATTAGATGGCCATTCCAAGGCCTTAACGTTATCACTCCTGTAATATGAATAAGAGTATGATAATGATAGAAAATCTGCTGTTGAATATATACCTAGCGGAGGAATCCATAGGTAAGACTTGGAATCAGCGAAGAACAATCTATATTTACAGACATGTTAGCTGGCTAATCACAGATACAGAAACTAAGAAACTGACCACATGTGCGATTTCAAGACAGCTATGGCTCAATATATGTCCACGGAAGACAAAAGATCTGCTAAGGAGGAATCGGAACATCTGCGGAATCTTGTTGCAGTTATTACGGGACACTGCCTCTATGGTAAACATGCAGAACGCATTCAAGCTCCATTCAATGACTTCTGCAGAAGCTGTATGGACGGGAAAGAGGTTGACACTGTACAGGACCTGCTGTGTGAATGCTCTAATCTTGCTAATCGTAAAAGAAATACGCTTGGTAGCATCTCTTCTGCGAATTAGAAGGAATTAGCATACAATTAGTAGGAGGAACTTTTTCAGATTCATTACCTCTTGTGGCTGGTTTTGACGTACCACCTAAATCACCTAAATTTGAACAATATTTTCTAGGTAGGGTCCCAATGTTTCTTTACTAATTAACTTCCCCAACAAATATTATTAATCCCCCCAATGTCATATTCTTCTTCTAAGTTTTTTTTTTTTTTGTTATTATAATTAAGCCAAGCTGCCTATGATGCAAAGCATAGCATGGCAATAAGGAGATAAGGAAAGGAATTAGGGAATGTGAGGAGAGCAGCAGAGGTGCTGATGTATGTCAGTCTTAAACTTTCGCAGATTGTATGCCAGAGGAAAGACAGAATCTGGTAGACCGCTCCACATTCGCACAGTTCGGGATAAAAAAGCATCACGGTACTTTGCTGTACGGACGAAGATAATTTTAAGTGTAAAAATGTGTGCGCGAGTATTGCGTGCAGGAATCATTATACAAGGCTTGTTTCCATTCTAGGTCTGATATAGGACTTGAAGAGGATCGCTAGATTTGACTTTTCAGAAACCCGAGACATTTCGATGCTTCTTTGGCAACAAAGAAGATATGATCTGTTCATCATCTACTATCATCGGCGAAACTATGGATGGGATTGAAAGTAATGGAAAGCAGATCAATATTGAAGATTTAGAAGAGAGATGAAGAGATAGCAGAGCCCTGGCGCACGTCGGCATTAATAGGGTGAGGTTCAGGCGAAACACCATCTAATACAACTCGTATTAGGCGACCGGATAAGAAACTTTCAATCCATCCAAAAGAGGAGGGGAGAGACCAAATGCTTTAAGTTTGGGTAAAAAGGCTGGATGCCAGACTCTATCAAAGGCCTTTGAAATATCTTGGGCGCAGATTTTGGACTCACCAGCATTTTGAAGACTACGGTTCCAACATTCCGTCAGAAAAGTCAGCAAGTCTCAATGAGCGTCCAGCTCGGAAGCGATATTGGCGATCGTTGATGAGATGATTTGTTTCTAGATACTACTTTAATTTTGAGTTAATGATAGATTCAAAAACCTTTGAAAGAATAGAAGTGATAGGTCGATAATTTGAGGGTTCGCTACCTAACCTTTTTTTGGGAATAGGCTGAACGTGAGCTAGTTTCCAAGCAGTTGGAAACTTTCCTGTCGAATAAGACAAGTAGAATAGTTTGCGCAGAGGCTTAACCAAGGATAAAGCGAAGCTTTTAATTAACAGGGGGCGAAAAAAACATCAAGTCCAGCGGCTTTGGAGCCGTCGATCCCCTTAAGGATCTTGAATACATCTCTCGTACGTATTGCTTCTTGTACACACATCCACACGGGTGATGCAAAACAGGTGTCTGTGAAGTGGGTGGAACATGAGAATTTGAAGCGAATCGAGCAACCACAATTTTAGTTTTATCCAGGGAGTCCACAATCACTTCACCATTATTAAGTATTGAAGGTATTGAGAAACTGTTGAAATTGTTCCTGATGGTTTTGACCAGAGACCAGAAACCTATGAGAGGAAATATTAAATAATTCGCTTTTGGAAATTACGTACAATCTCTCATAAGACAATTTCAAATTGTGCATGGCATGATTTTTATACCGAAAAAATTGTGGAAAGACTATCTGAATTTTGCGAAAAATTGTATGATTTTTCATTAAACTGTATTTTGTTTCTAAGACTAATAAAATAATTATTATGTTTCATTCTTGGAAGAATTGTATCAAAGTGTGAGCCTTACCTACTGTAAATGGGTACTAATTTCTTATTGCTTCTATTATGCTTCTAATATTTCAATTCATATATTTTTGCGTACCCATACACATATTAAGAGATGGGTGGATTGAACAATTTCGTAGTAATAGGCATTATTTAATATATAATGTGGCAAAAGAAAACAAACCAACAATCGTATTAATAGTGTTCAAATTTTAATCCATTAATCCATATTTATATTACCTAATTATTAAATATTAACTTTGCTTTGTTATTCTCTACAGTAAAATTTCATTTATAATTCATAATTCATACATTCAGTTTCCTGATTATACATCTTAATAGTGAAGTGAAGTGCGAGGAATTGCCTTGTGAACATGCTGCTACATTGGCAGATTGAAAACCTCAAAGCGAAACATTTACAAGCAGGAGATATGGACACCAAATACACCTTGTTGTCACTAATTCCGGAAAACTGCGTGGGGGAGTTTCCCGGTACGTAATTATAGCTACATATGTAGGTATGGGAAAAAATCGAAAAAGCAACAAGAGGAACGAGAGCAACCATCATCAACGCAGATGAAGATCAAGATCCAAACCTAGTTGAAGAGCTCTACAGCACTAATGATTTCAACAGGTTAATGCCTAGAACAAGAGACTTTGCGTCAGGGAGGGTAAAGCTTTTAAAAAATAAGAAATTTATTTTACATATTTAAATTCGATGGTCAACAGCACCAACTGCAAAAACAGCTAGTGCAGACTAATTAATGAGATATCTGATATTTCAGCAGACCGAAGCTGTGGTATTATTCGATTTTTTGAGAAGACTCTTAATTTATTGTAGAGGACCTTGACAACGGATATTACTGGACTACAGTTTAGAGCACAAATTTTATTATAATTGTAGCGACTGCATGAAGCACAACACTGTGGCCGTACATTACATCTCTTTCAACAGTACCTGAATAAATTTGTGCCAATTAGGAACGTGAACTAAATAATTTCAGTTTCCACAGGTTTGGACAAGGCGAAATATTATTCATTTTCAACGGAACTCATATACACATTTTAATTTAAATAATTATGAATTGTACCATGAACAACTACACTGAATTTTGAAAATTGTAAAATTTCAGCCAAATCTATGACGTCACTTCAGAAAGTTGATCGAAGCATCATGGAATGGCCCTATGTTTTTTTAACAAAACCACAACCTTTTAACTAAATCCATTTGCTATTTTACGTCTTTTGAGTAGGACTCTGAATACTTCCATTTCGATAATATTTCAACGACGAAGGTCTTTTGATGAATCTTTTGGCTTGTCTGGATCCTGTCATTAAAGTCCATCTCTGGTCCATTTGGTTTTGGATCCAGTTTTACATGGTAAGATTCATGGTATTGTACGAATTACCGGAAAAGGGTTCTGGTCCTATAAGGGCATGAATGCTACTTATTTGGTCACTAAGTCTGCATTTTCATTCCCATCAATTCCCGAGTATCCTGGCACCCACTGAGTATTAGGTGCTTGCATGTGCCAAAGTTCGTTAATGTTCGGATGCATTCCCACATTAACTTCGTTTTGATCTCAGGTGATGAGATGGCTTTTAAAACCGTATAGATATATATATTTTTATTAGTGTAGGATCGACCGAGGCTAGTGATGGCATATACCTCTGCCTGAAATATTGAGGCGAATTTTCCTAAGGGTTGATAGATGTTAGCTCTTGGCTTAATGCCATATATTCCTGCTCCTACCCATTTCTCAGTTTTAGAAGTGTCGGTGTACTAGATTAGGGCTTGATTTGCTAGATTTGTGTCTATTTCTTTCCTATCTGGTATTATTATCTTGACGGGCAGACGAAGGCTGTGCTGAATAACCATTCTTTCTGGCATCATATCCAGTATAGGATTCCTCGATATCCTGTAATTATTTATTTAACTTGTGATTCAATTTATTTTATTTTCTCAAGTTGTTAGCTTTTATCAGGCTTTACAGTCTTTAAGTCGTACAAAACACAGTTTTGAGAAATCGCAAATCAAAGTTTAATGTCTTCCTGTGATTCTGTTATTTTAGTTTCCTGTATACGCTAGTGTGCAGATTTGCAAAACCAAGTATAATATTATAATTAATACGAACTTATGTGGACTTCGTAATTCATTCATTCAAAGCATTTTTGAGGGAAATTTGGACTTAAATCGTATTTTCTAAAAAAAAAAAAAATACACCGTAAATTTTTAAATGCTGTTTTTTTATTTACTTAGAAAAAAGAAAATGTTCTATAGTGTGTATACGTGCATTACTCATCACTTCTACAGAATGAAAAGATACTGTCACCTTGTACTGCATCATGGCTGGCGATGACAGTCGCGATCAAATTCTATAATATCCTTGACTCGTTTTTGGCCAAATATTGCGCAGATGCAGTATGTCTGATTTCTTCGCTGGATTTAAAGGGAACGGACCTTTTTGGAAAATATATGCAATATTAAAGAATATTATGAAAGACTTATCCATGTAAAGTTTTGTTCGTTCGCGCTTGCGAATTTATTTAACGAAGTTCTTACCATGAAGTCCATCGTTTGAAACGCCCATTAGTATATGTCTCGGTGGTAGACCAGTTTTGGATAATCGTGTTGAAGGTTTAGTCGGTATAGGACAATGGAGAATTCTTTTTGTAGATATCGGCACGTGGACTTCCGACCATTTTTCGAACAAATTTGACTTGCAGTCGATGATGTTATATGGACCCGATTTCGTCCTGCATCTCCTTCTAAAATCCTTACAATCATTAGGGACTTCAACAAACGGTACGGTAAGCATGCCTCTATCACATTCAAGTTCAAATGTCCGCAAATAGGAAGTATGCAACGAAAACCTCTTCAGCTTTGCGGTCAGGAAGTGCAAAAAGCCTATAGCTGTAAAAAAATTTATTTTGAACACATCGGCAACGATAGTGTTGCAACACAAAAAAATATGAAACTGACATAGTGCCAAAAGAGCGGCAGTCTCGAACTTTACCTGCTAAAAAAACTTCATAATTAGTGTGCAAGTCCTGTCGACAGATGGCGCAAATTACCCATAGTAACTTTTAAATACGGTTTTTAGAGATTTTCAGATACAAAAAATAACAAAATGCGATTTCCCAAAAACTACATTTTTTGTGTTGTGACACTCTCGTTGCCGATGTGCGATATGTCCACCTGTCGTATATCTGAAGAATCACAAAATCATACAACATCGAAAATACATCATCTTTCCCTTAATATGTGTAGAAATATGAGGGGTTGGTCGAAATTTGACATTCTGCATTTTCTTTTTATGTTATAAAATTTTGCATCTCTAGCTTTGTGCACCGTCATTTCGGTATGTTTTTCTTTTCTTAACTTTTCCAAATCGATTTCGTCTCTTCGATTCATTAATCCTTCAAGTTCGATAATTTTCGTCTGCAGTACTGATATTTTAGCAGATTTGCTGCGGCTAGTGCAACACGCGTTCTTGCGCGGATATCCGGAGATATTGAAAATGCATAAAGAAAAAGGGCCGGAACGTACCATATGATACTTTCAAATTACTATTATCGTAAGTTACTAGTATCGTAAAGTTACGAAATGATCAAGTCTTCCGGGAAGTACAGCATCTGAAAAATCGTTTAAATAGTACAGTGACTTTCTTCCTATGATCGACCTTATAAATGCGTGAAAGGATTTTATTGTTCTGTCTAATAGCTTATGCGGCCGATTACTATAGTTTTCTTTTCAGTCAGATAGCGTCGAGGCATTTCTTATGATTGCTCTGCGAATCTTATGTACATGTCTTACTATGATTCCATGAATTGTCACGAACACTTTTATACATGCCTCTGTACAACTCGAGGAATTTAACATTCGAATACGGTATCGGAACGAGGCTCTTCCGAAAATTACTCTCCTCTTCAATGGTAGCGGCTGCACTTGCAGTCCCCTCGTGACTATATGCAAGCAATTTCTTTTTTACTTTGGTTAAACGTCCTAGTGCTTTGCGTTTACTGCGCTCAGAAGTTGTTGTTTCGTCATTCGAATCAGTCCTATTAAGATCATGATTTTTAAGCACTTAGCAATAATAAAAATTATGAAGACTAAATCACTTATAGGTGTAGCAAAACAGAGTACGTGCTATAGTAGAATAATCGGTCGCTTGCTTCCACAAGACAAGTCCAGTTTTGAGTCTCATTTATTGCCTTCTTGAAGGGTACAGTACATGTTGGCATCGAAAATACTATTGAGAATGGATCATCTTATCTTGAAGTAAAGCCCAAAATGCGCACTCTGGTTAAGTTGTCTATCGTACGAACCCTTACAATCCAGTAAAATGGAGCCAATATTCCGCCATTGAGAGTGGACTAAATTAGTTTTTCTTTTTATTAAGTTTATTCTTTGCTTTATTTCAATGGAGTTGTGGCGTTTTTTCTCAATATAATCTTGTTTCCTGAATCTGTTTCCAATTACTCACAAAACTCATGTTTAATCTATTTGCATTTACTAACAGATCTGAGTTAAGCTGACCTTGTCATTGACAAAGCTGGAGCCTAAATAGATAAAATACTTAAAAAATTAGCTGAATATGAAATCTATTCTATAATGTTGAGCCTCAAGGTAATAAAGCAGTATTCTAATCAAAGAACTAGCATAGTTATGATCCGGTAAACTTAAATAACATTTAATTTTGATGATGATGACAGAAATTGAAGCAGAGGAAAAAAGGCAAAAAATACATAGCGCTATAAGTCCAAAGATCTGGGATTAGTAAGAATATGTAAATATAACTATCGTACGTAAAAGAACGAAGATTGCAACAGTATCGTTAGCTCAAACAAAAGACTCACAACACAATACAACTGAAGACAGATTTGTGGAACATTAACATCGAAATCGTATTGTAAACAATAACAAAGCACATTACAAAACTAATCTAGGTACATACCATTTTAGCTGAATAAATAAATAAGCTTACCTGGAAAAATAGAGAAGTAATTTTTACGTTATATATACATATGCTTATAAATTCATATTTTTCCTAATAATAATAAATTAACAATATTATTAATCTGAAAAAAGTTTGGTAAAGACAGAAATTGACTTGAATTTAAATTTCAAGGTACATTTCCTCACTTTTCAGAAACTACGATTGTTGTCAAATTTTATGTGTGCGGTGAATGATTTTTCAAGAACTCAAGAATTGTTCTATTTTTGAGGACCAACACATCCTTATTTATGTCGGTATTAAAAAAAAAAGGGCACTGCGATGGGCGCCGGCAGTGTGGTGTAAGGTAGTTCAGTTGCACCACCTTTGCTTTGTAAAAATGTTCATCTATTTATTTAGAGAAGCATTAAAAATCAAAATACAACTTTTTTCTTTTACTATTTTTCTTAATTTTTATTAAATACGTGGCTTCCCTGCGAACTTATACCGTTGTGTATAGAACTATACAGTGGTTGCGAAAATGCTTCCTTGTTAAAATGTCAGATGGCACCACTTGTATCAGTTCGAAAACTTTTGCTCACCCTTCACAAAAAGCAAAGCTGTGCAACTGAATTATTCACAAGGGGTTCAAGGGATGCCATAAGTGCATAGCCAAAATAAAAACATGCAAAGGCTGGGAAGTAGACAACGCCTCGATATAATATAAAATCCAAGATGGCAGCAATTTTTTCTTAGAAATTTACTGGAAATTTTTTCCTTAGAATTGTTATGCATTATTGGAGGCCAACAACGGCTATTTGGCTGACTAACAATTTTTATGAGCAGACTCGTAGATGAGGAAATAGAATTCAAATTCTTCTTAGAAATGTACAGAAAATGTTTTGGGGGAGAATTTTTCTTCTTCATACAATGTGTGTCGTTGTCGGCCTCCAATGCATAACAATTCTAAGGAAAAAATTTGTAGTAAATTTCTAAGAAAAAATTGCGGCCTTCCATACATCAGGTCCAGCCATCGCTGATTTTATTTGGACCGAGGCATTGCTTGCTAACGCTTTGGTTATGTCTGCTCTGCAGTAATAGCGCCTCTAAAACACAACAAGGTACTAAGTGAAATCGTGTTTCGCAATCACTATATAGTTCTATTCTATACACAAGGCTTATACACTACTTCACTAACGAAATCTTTGTTAACAACAGACTTATCATACATAAGCCCGAGAATCGCACTCTTGTCCCAACCCATTCTTCACTTTTCTCAATGTGCTAAAACTTTTGGCGTTTTCAAATAAATTAATGCATTAAATTTTTGATGTATGAAGTTTTTTTGAGCCCAAGTTTCATACCATATTGTGACTTCATCAATAAAGTTTTCCAAGAAAGATGTTCCATAGAAGTCGTCTATTTTTGAAACAGTTTTTATGAACTCTTGCTTTGTTAACAATTTCATTTCACGGGAGTGAAGCTCCAGTAGTGCAAAAAACGTTCATTCAATGATATAATAATAGAATCTAAATAAGGAATGAATATTGATCTTCTAAAATATACTTCCACAGAATATTCTGGTTGATTTGACTAGTGCGTCATTCCTTTCACTAAGCGGGTCAATACCAGCTCAATATTTAAGAAGAGTCAGTGCCAAGATTTGCAAGATTCATAAATTTTTCAATGCGAATTTCTGGCAAACTATATGTAGCACAATAATGATTAATATCTTAAATTAAAGGTAATGACGAAGTCTAGTAAATACCGTCGGCAAAAATTAAAGAAAGTGTATTAGAATGGAGATATTAGCTCGAAAACTTGTAAAAAATGGTAAAAACAGAAGTTTTTTAAACCAAATTCCAGTTAGTAGGTATTCTCATTTCTTTAGATTGTGACTATTTTGGGAAGATAAATCCTAGATCTAGCAAATAACGTTGGATTTTTTCATTTTTAGTAGCGTTTTTTTAATTATTTGACTCTAAGTGTACCTGTTTTTTCTCCCGATATTTCACCGATTATAAATTGCAATATTTCGTTGAAATTTGTTGGAATACAAAGCAAAATAGTATATTTAACAATTATGTGCTAAAAAAATTTAGGAGAGTTAATTCTCGTTAAAAATTTTCAATTTCTTTGAACTACAAATTTTCATTTTTCGTCTTAAATTATCGCATGTTGGGTTTCTGTCTTTTAGTCTTTTACGCTAGATGTCTCTAATGTGCTTTGGGTCTAGGTCTAGGCTAATTTTATATGAATTTTCTCACTTTCAGGACACAAACCTACGCATAGTAAATTTTATTGCCTACAGGCTCGCTGGTATCTAAATTGAAAATTTTGCTGAGTATTGACTCCTCTCAATACGTCGCAAAAAATTGAAATTTGCTGAAGAATTAGGGAAAACTCATCTTCTAACTTTTCCCTATGGCAATTAAAAATGTTTACTAAGTTGCCAATTTATTCATTTAAAGATTTGGGGTTAAGTTGAAGTGACGAATTCTAAAATAGACGAACTACATATGTATGTGCGGAACTACAACAAAAATACTTCTAGCTGTTGCTGCAAGGAAAAGATGGTGTACCTTTTCTCTTGTTGGGAGTTCATAGTTGTGGACAATTTGTGGAATTGCTTAAAAACCTACGTGTAACGTTAAGTTACGTTAAGAAGAGAAAACAAATATTTAAAGCACGCGCCACTCAGTTTTCCGCGGTTAAGTTTGAGAAACAACGCCACTTAGTTAACATCCAAACGATTTTTCCGACACCAGCAAATATTATCAACCAACTCCGTTTCACGCCCGACAGTGATCTCACTCTCGGTCCCAGGATGCAAAATCTGTTCCTACTCAGTAACTAAAATCATGCATGCAGGTATGTAAGCAAATCTAAATATTCAAGGGTACAGCTGTTCTAGGAAAAGGAAACGATTAATTAATTACTTTTGGGTTGTTAGTTCTAAAGTGCTAGGATCAACCGAAGGTAGGGCAGTAAGTGATACTGCCACTTAAACCTTTATGACCAATTGTCTACTTACTACGGGCTGTCGGCATGCTTATAATAAACAATTCTATTTCCTCAGAATTTGTCCTACAGACCTTCTTGGTATTATCACTCATGAAACGGAGAAGACTTTTTCTTTGCAGTCCCTTGTTTAATTTTTTTTTCTTGTATATCCAGTCGGCGGGATTTTCCGACTTGGTTCTACATACGGAATTATTTTAAGGGAAATCTTTATGATTTCTCAAAAACAAAAAAAGTTTAATAAATCATCTTCAATAATAATATCGCAAAAGGATATAAGATAAAGTTTAATCAGGGATTTTGTGTAATCAAAGATCAGACTAGACATTGTCTGTAGTTTACATCCAACGGTACAGTAAGAATATCAGCATGTTACTGATTTGAATGAGCAAATTTACTTGTAAAGGAACTCTCTAACTTAAATAACACGACACAAAACATGTTTGCAAGGATGAAATTTATCTGATCTTGTAGGAAATCAATAAAATAGCTTAATCAGGTTAAATTGGAAAAACGTCAACCTTAAACTGAAATTTCCTTGATCTTGATAGCACATTTTGTGTAGCGCGGATTATAAATTTCATGTGAATTCACTTAATGATGGTAAAAGATGATTTTATCACCATACTGTGATGAATTTTTTCGTGAATTCAAAATTTTATTCTGTTTTGTAACGGAGTGAAAAGTATTACGATATGCATACAAATATTGAAAAGAGCTTTCGCGAATATGCACAGCGTTTTTTCTGTTTCTATGTACATATTTCTAATATTTTCATTTAGGAAGCAGAAAATAATTATAATTTCGAAAAATCAGGTACCGCATTTTATATACATTTTCTATTTGCAGAAAATTATGATTTTTTGTCGTCTCTAATAACTCCTTTACAAAAAGCGCTTAGTAAATTATTATTTATTTAAGTTAGTGGTGTATTAAATTTGTAAGTATATTTTAATTTATTTTAAATAAAAACATTTTTATAACTGTAGATATACAAATTCTCAGTGAGACAAGTGAGATATTGTTAGTTGGCTCATTGAGACTGCACTTTCGGTGAACTGTCTCAGTTCCATATTGAGCTACACAAATCGAACGCAACCACTGAGCAACTGAGACAAGTGAAACTGATTTTTCTTGTCTCAGTTGACTCAGTTTCGTTATTTTGTGATTATAATTACTAATTAAAGTTTAGTGAGCTATTTGAATAAACTAAGAACACTTTCCTCAATTTAATACTATGTATATCCATTTTCTGTGGTCAAAATTATTTGAATGTCAAAATTTGCATATCAGCTGATTGGTTGGAACTGAGACAACTGAGCCGGTTGTTCAAAGTTGTGTGTCAGTTGTCTCACTGAAACAGTGCTTGCCGAAAGTCCCTAATATAAGTTAAAATTAGCATAAACTTAGTATGTTTTTATTTCACTTTCATTTTCTATTATCAATTGATCTACATACATATATGCAATTGTGTATGTAATTAATTTTTACCAAAAAGCTCCAAAAAGGTATAATCTTGTTGAAATGATTTTAAATTTTGTTGACACACATTGTACAATAGTTTCTGGTGGAATATTGTATTTGAAAATATCCTTAGTGGTATTTCCAAATAATAATATATATGATTAATTGATTGTAGTTAATTATTAATATATTACTGAAAAGTTTAACGTTTGGAAATCAAATATATGCTCGAATTAGAACATATCATAGCCAATTTTATAGTAGAAAACATATTTCGCAGCTAATTTTAAGGGGTTAAAATATTTTCCAGAAAAAAAAGTCAATAATTAAGGGTTCCACGATTAGCAAATAGTAGACGATCTGGAAATAAATGTTTCGTGCAGTCATGTAAGATTTGTGAAAAAATGATATTCGACTAGTCTCATTCCAAAAAAAAAACAAGAAAAAAAAAGGAAAACGAAAACGAAAGTTTTGGGAACATTCGGTGAAATAAATATTTATTTTCACATGCACCATCGTACACAAAATCCTGGCGGCGCGGCGCCCATGGGCACTACCAATCAGGAAAAAATAAATAAACAAGGATAGATATCCCTTACAGAGATTTTACGGAAATTTTATACTCTTGTAAGCCTATAATTCTTATGAAAAAGGCATATATATGTGATTTTAAAATATGAAAATCTTTACGAGAAAATCATCTTCTCAGCCCAATAATCCATATCAGTGATGGACACTGATACTACCAAAACAAAACTCTTTCAGTACAGGTAAATATATCGATTTTGCTAACAATCTTCTCCACTTATATGGAAATAATGGGAAACTCGCAGAGATTACACAGGATTCTATAGAATTGACAAGGGTAAATACTCTTTCAATACAATACTTTGCGAGGCAGGTAACATCAATCTCATCAAGAAATGTCTAGGTAAATAAATACATAAATTTAAAAATTCCCTATCCATTTCAAACCACTTTAAGTTTTTAAATAATCGAACATTCTCATTCCAGCAGAAATGTTTTCCCGGTGTTTCGAAACTTCGAAATTTCAATGCATGAATTTTTCCGTGTTTGAACTGTTGTTAATAAGATTAAATTATAAAAATCGAAGTGAATTGAAATTATTTTTGAACAGTTTAAATATATTTCATTATAATATTTGAATCCCAATGGGACTGAAAACTTCTAACGCTAATATAACTCTCCTCCCGTTGAGCTATTGATCAAAAATTTGGCTCACTCCTTAGCTGAAAATAAACTTTTAACATTTTATATAACAAACACTTAATATGAATGACGAGTTTTATCATTTTTGGTGGTGGAACTGACGAACAAACGAAAGGACAGCGTAACAGCGTAATTTATCCGATAAGCCAAAATTGAAATGCAAACATTTATTTGTTTTAATATTTATTAATACTGTTGGGCGTGCCTTTCGATTGCTCCAAAAGTGAACATATCTCTGTAAAGTACCTGCGTGATTCAATATTATACATTCGAATTCCCCCGTTAAAGCATTCCATCTTTGATGATTCGAAAATATTGATGCATTTATGCAATGTTCATGATTCGAATGGATTGACTACAAGTTCCGATTAATTTGAACCTTCGAAGCCTATACCTATACAGTAAATTTTATTAAAAATCTGTATTTCAAAATTTTTTTTTTTAATTAATTATTTTCTCATTTCAAGACTTTTGGAAATGTGCAATCTTATAAATTTTGTCGTGTTATCAGGACTAAATGCAAATAAATGTGTGTCGTTTGAATTACACGATTCGACCCTAACTAACAAAAGAAATTATTCCAACTGCAAATTCTCAAGATATCGAATTGGACAATAAAAAGCTACATTTGTATGCAATAATTAATTTCTAAATTTTTAACAAAATTCATAATCCGCGAGGCCGATATTCCCCAAATATTGATTTTGAGTCGAATCCATAGAGTATATAGAGTAAAAAACATAATTTTTGCATGACAACCCTACGAAGGAGTTACCCGATTGGTCCTATTTTTGAACTTAAATTTAAAGTTTTTTAAAAACGCCATGTAAAAAATGTCAGCTCTCTACGTTGACACGTGAGGCAGTGTCCAAATATAGAGTGAAAAACTAAAGTTTTATATGGCAACACCAAGAAAATGTTGCCCGATTTGCTCCACTTTGGACGTGTATTTATTTGCAATTTTTATGGACACTCCGTGTACAAAATATGAGCTCTCCACCTCGCCGCCTTCTCAAGCAGCTTGCAAGTATATAGTGAAAGCCCAAAGTTTTGTATGACAACACCAAGAAATGGAAACCCGATTTAGTCCATTTTTGAAGTTTCGCCTACCATTGCTATGAAAACACCATGCCCAAATTTTAGCTTTCTACGTCTACGATTTTTCAGTTAAAAACGAAATTTCTTATGGCAACCCGACGAACGAGATGCCCGATTGGTCATTTTTTTTTTAAATTTAAGTTTTCTATGTCGACGCGTGAGGCAGTGTCCTAATATATAGTCAAAAACCAAGGCTTTGTATGGCAATACCAAAAAGGGGTCACCCGATTTGGTCCATTTTTGATATTTTACCTACTTTTGCTAGTAATACGCCATGTAACAAATTTGAGCTTTTTACGTCAACTGGGAACGCAGTGTCCAAATACATAGTTAAAAACGATTTTTTTATGGTAACCCTATGAAGGAGTTACCCGATTGGTACCATTTCTGTTTGCAATTTATATGAAAATTCAGTGTATAACATTTGAGCTCTCCACGGCGACGCGTTCTCAGGCAGTGTCCACGTATATAGCTAAAAATAACATTTTTGTATGACAACCCTACGAAGAAATTGTCCGATTGGTCCCATTTTTGAACTTAAATTTAAATTTTTTTAAAAACGCCGCGAACAAAATTTAAGCTCTCCACGTCGACGGCCTATGAGGCAGTTTTCAAATATATAGTGCAAATCCATAGTTTTGTATGGCAACACCATGAAGGGGTTGCCGCTTCCAATTTCACATTCCCTACAAACCTTATCCTCACAATTACGAACACAATAACAATAAAATGAGCCCAATCGGTCTATTGATTTTTACTAAAGTTATGTACGGCAACACCAAGAAGGGGTTACTGATTTCAATTTTTCTTTCCCTAAAAACCTTGTTCTGGCAATTATGAACACAACAACAACAAAATTAACCAATTTACCATTCTCTCAGAAGATAAAAGTGCAAAATGTGTTGTCATGCAATAGTATGCCACATTTTAGCTCAAAATAGCTCAACGGGCAGTGAGTACAAATAGTGTTATAAATATTGAACATTGGTCACTTGGTAGCTTCGATTTTTGTCCGTTTGAAGGTCAACGTTTCGAAGCTTGAAGAAAAATTCGAAGCTTCAAAAATCAACATCCCTATAATACATATTTCGGAGTTATGCAGATGTAGTCTGTTTAAAATATAAACATATTAATTGCTACTCCCTTCCCCTCTCAGCCCTTCCATAATACTCATGAAAAATGTTGAGTATTACAGCTGACATCACGCAGCCCAAATCCACAGCTCTACCCAACCGTTTAAGTAGAAGAGTAAAGAATTCATCAAAGTGAAATGAGGTCCAGAGAATCATTGGGAAAGATAGGTCTAAACGCCCTAGAAGATCAACTGAGATGAAGAAATCGTCAGAGAAATATATTATTAGACAAAATCTGTACATTAAAAAAAAATTAAAATTTCAAATATACTTTCTAATCGTTACGGGCACAATATTATAGCTGAAAAAAAACAGCATATAAACTCACTCGATTTGACCTTGAATGACCTTGGAGGCAGATTAAAATGAATTCTTTCAGTATGAACGAATGGATTATCGAATGGATTTTTTGATATTCTTATAAAACATTTGAATTTTATCAAATTAAGCCGCTATCCTGGTTTACCGGACAACCACTCTTGGTAACTGATTAAAGTAGACAAAAGACATTGCTCTTTTGCTTATCTATCATTTCTTGGTTAGCTTAAAGTGGAATTTGTATCGAATGCAACGTTAATTTAAGTAAACAATTCAATTAGAAAATTAATCAAAACCCACTGCATTTTAAGACTTTGAGTAAAATGCTAATTTTATTTATTTTAAAAAGAGGCGCCTGTACTTTTTTTTTTTGGTTTTTTTTTTACCAACATAAATTTACATAATTTCTTCCAGCATTCTCTGTAATATTACCCACATTGGGGTTTTTTTTTTTTTTGTATCACGAAAAGCCGAATAAATTTGGAGATTTCTTTGTTGACTACCTTTCTTGATAATACTTAAATTTAAGCAGGGAAGTACTGTAAACAACTTACTAAGTCAAGTAATCCTCTCCCAAGACATCTTAGCACCCACCGGAAAGCTAATATGATCACAGGTATATACAAGGGGCAATAGGAAACGAAAATGTTTTTCTTCTCTTGAATATATTTTCGAGTACTTTTATTCGAAATTTTTTTATGAGAGTCTCATCATCCTACAAAAGTATTTTCAACTCAGCCGGCTGTATTATCACATTGAGCTCGTAATACAAACTTGAGATTTGCACCTCGTAGAAACTCTTCGCACTATCTCATCTGGACAGGCATTTTAGAAAATATAGTCAAATGTTACCCAGCATCCCACGCACATTTATCGTATTTTTATGTCAATTTCAATTTTAATCAGCACGAAATGTATGGAGGATTAATGGAAGTCACCTAATGTTAAGTAATAAATCGAACCGATAAGGTGTACGTGAAGTAGTGCTCTCAGATCTGCTAGTTTTTTGTCTTTCTGAGAAATTGGCATGTATTTGCAGCTGGGAATTGTGTTTCATGCGGGCCTTGTTATTGCGCCTGACGCCATACAAAAGAAATTTTAAAGAAGAATGACATTAATTTTTCTGGGTTTATGGAAAATTGCATGCAAATGCAACTAAATTTGTCGCAGTCACATAATATGCATAATTTGTCAGACCCAGAGCATCCTGCAATCCTTAATTTATTTCTGTGCATCTAGCAGGAGTACTCTCATTATGTTTGGGATTATTTTGACTTTTATTAAAATTTCCAGTAATAAAGAACGACTAGTGGTTATGACGCTATGAATAAAATTCGAAAATCCTTTGTGATGTTATTTATTACCATACAGCTAAGAGGACGGATCTGGTCTGATTTTATTATAGCAGAAGCCGCTGGAACCTTAAGTTTTGTGGTTATACTGAAACTGATTGTGGTACAATATCAAAGCAATGTTTCTCTTTAAGAATTTTTGATTTGTTTTCAACCTCTATCTTCTTACAGGAATAATACTATATTCAAGGTTTGTTGGGCGAAAAATTACCCGTTTTACCTAGATCCTAAGATATTTCTAGTAAATATGTTACGTTGATTATTTTAGTTCTGTTTTATAAAAAAAAATGATCAAAGGTGATCAGGGATAATCAGGTAATATTAAATGAAAGCGTGTAAAATTTTCTCAAGGAGAATTTATACAAATCTTATACTTCTTGAAAAGATTATCGTTTGTGTAATTTAGTTTTCCCCCCTTATTCCTGTCCTGTATAACTGTTATCATAATTTCCAATTTTCAGATGACCTCGAATGTGTTCGAGAGTGCACAGTTATTAGTTTTCCAATGATATTATTCTTATCGATCTGTTGCACGAATTTTAAAATGGCGTCTTCATGGTTCCCATGAATTTATATATGGTTTGTTTGTTCTAGACTTTTTTTTAAAGTTAGAACAGAATTAGAAGTCAATTGCAAGAAGTTGGAGTTTTTTTCATTGAAACGTTTTTGCCAATTACATTATATGAATTGCATGGTAAATTTCTCATTAAGCTTATCGTCAGAGTTAATCTAAGTTGGTAAAAATTAGTGACTTACCTAATAAGACTTCTAGTAAAATAAGACCAAAATTCAATTACAAGTTTTCCTTGGTTTTGTTTTCGGTGAGTATCTGTACCCGCAGTCAGATACGTGATAAAAGGAAAATGTTTTCAAAAGTATAAATAAAATCGTCTGCAACAGACACACCAGCATCAGAAAAATAGTTTGAAAGAGGAAGAGACCAGTTTAACTAGGTACCTTTTGATTAAGTAAAAGTTAGCTTTTCCATCATAGTCATTACTTAGTTACTGTCTTACCACCCTCTGATCTCTGCTATACACTGAGTTCATTTTCACCATTTAGAATGTAATACTTGGTGTACAGACAGAAATGCATTGACCTGGCCTGATGATGGTAAAATCGTGAGGAAAAATTTCTTTTCTTGTCCAATTACAGAAGACTGGACATCTTTAGTGAGTTATTAGATCTTAACTACAGTTAATAGGAAGTGCAGACAGGCACAGGTATAATCCAGGTTCGTTTAATCAATTCTCTTCCTGCTAATATTATCGGTATAGGTCGCTTAAAAACTTGCCAAACTACTACCATCGCTATTATAGAGTGCAAAGAAAGATGTTCATCCGAAAGTAAGAGTTAACTCGTCTTCAGCAGCGATTTTCTGTGCTTCCTGTTTGCTACTTTTGCCAAGTCTGGCCCCATGGTACATTCATAGTAGCACAACAGAAGGCATCCAAGGAAGGTGCATTACAGCATAATTTGCCGTTCACTTCAAAAAGCCTCTCTATGATAAATGGAAACAACAGCGCGATGCGGCACCCCGACTATGCAACTTGGTCACTTGCTGTGCATTTTGTCATGATGATAAAAGACTCACTCAATATTTGGCAGTTTCGATGACTGAATTCAATTACCATTCACACGGCAATACCATTCACACGGCTAATGGATGAAGATTTGATTGTCGCATTATCGTACATTTCTGGCAAGGTTTTTCTCAGTCTTTTGTTATTTTGTGCATACTGAAATTAACCGTAATCATTAGCATCGGCTTCTCGTTGAAACAATGCTTCAAAAACAAAAAAATAAAAATAAAAAAACAGTCACCTACAGTGCTCTCGAGTTGAAGCTGTTTCATCCATCTCCGCGCTCATCTTTTGCGGTTGCATAACTAGACCTGATATCATAAATCTTACAGTGAATGAGCTCTTTCCAAATCCAAAAGATGTGATGTTGAAGAAGTAGAAGAAAATCGTGTTTAGAATGGACCTGTATATTTTACCTGTACACACTTACAAACCTTATCCAAATGGTATGGCATGTCCGTAGAACAAAGTGAAGAGAGTTATTAAAGATAATCGCTTGAAAGCTGTTATTTTCAGGGAAAGTAATTAACAGGTAAGCAAAAAAGAGAGTGCTGTAAACCTGACGTCACCGACAGCTTCCTTCACCTTCGAAAATGAATGACTCTGATGATGTTACAGAAACCTTTCATGAAAACATTATCAGAACCACAGTGTGGGCAGAAATATTTTTGTTGTGGTAGGTGTATCTTGCCTTTCTCGAGTCAGCTGGTAAAGACTTTTGACCTGATGAATCTATCAAGATCTCAAGTCCAGTCCAAAGTTTTTATCATTTTCCTCTCTTTTCTGGCTTGTTCTCCTGGTCTTTTTAAAGAGATAATAGTTTCCATGTCAAGGACGGATATTACGCATTTATCGGAGACATGTGTGTCAGCCACTTTTT
The DNA here is from genome assembly GCA_963930735.1 of Dioctria linearis. NCBI lineage: Eukaryota > Metazoa > Arthropoda > Insecta > Diptera > Asilidae > Dioctria > Dioctria linearis. The sequence continues at coordinate 285,366,939 of OZ005741.1, forward strand.
ATGGATATTCGCTGTCAGGCAAGATACATCTATGTATGTGATGGCAACTGTCGATTTCACTTTAATACTGACTTTTCCTTACATTCTTGCTTCGACTGAGCACGTGAACTTACTGAAGATTTACAATTTACATATATTTATTCTAATCCTATGACAAAAATGTTTCTTTTTTAAAATAGCTTGAACCCTTAAGTTTTTTTCGGTGATGGATCCCTTTAATTCCCAACGGGAATGATCATTTATATTCTGTGAAATTCTTGAATAACTTTTTCTGTTTATCTAACATAGAACCAAATTAGCGAAAAACAGTTTCAAGTTTCAAATTTACATAAATGCCGGTAGCCGTCCAGAATGTACACAAGCTCTGAGATATAATCGGAAAAATTGATTACTCTATGTAGGTATAGTACCTAACTACCAAAGCCGCAACAGTACATATTTGTGCACTGAAAGGGAAACTTTGTTGTCGTTCCTGGTGGCTTGACCTTAATCGATTTAAAATTATGATATATGTGGATTGCGTGTTAAATGAGGTCTAAATAGCCCGTTTTCTAGTCGGAAGAAAATCCGACCTTCAATGGCATACACAAAAAAAAAATTACGATTGCAAACAAAAAGTGATTGCTTGAGCCTGAGGGTAGCAAAGCAATTACCAAGAAGAAAAATATATTTAAAGGTTTCAAAGTAAAAGAGTAGGAGAATTTTGCAGAATTAATTCTTTTCATAAAAAGGAGTGTAGTGTTTTAAAATTACGAAGCATAAAAAATACTTTAAATTAAAATACCCTGATGAAACACATAAACGAAGAGTTCTGATAAAACGTTACTTTTAACAATCTATACCAACCATCGTATCTATTCTCACGTCTAAATACCAGCGTTGTTCATCTGTTCTTTCGTCAGGTAGTGTTTCTTTTAATGATACCATTTCTCTAGATTGTGGTTAATGAATCTAAGAAAAAAACTTTATACAGCGTGAGATTTGTAATTTATGAAAATTCAGTGGGTGCAATGGCATACTTAGTTGATTTTTTTCAGCGGAAAATGGAGCCAGTTATAATCAGGGTAATGGCAAAAGTAATGACGAGCAAGTTATAAAAATAGCACAATACGAAAATGTGCACTTATGAAGTACTCACGAATATGCGCGCAAGAGCCTTTCTTGACCAAAATTTTCCTAGTAATTTGTAATTACATAATCCATTAGCTTGCTCAGATGACATCATTTCATCTTGAAGGATGAAAATGGATTGGTAAGGGAGGTATTGGAAGTAAAACCGCATACTTACCACACCAATCAGCTGCAAGGTCTGACATATAACATATGAATTAGTCTTATAATACCAGTACATACACATAAGATAAGTAAATAGTTATACGCTTTTATTTAAAGTTTCAAAAATATTTCCACATAAATGTACCAGAAAATTTTGCAAAAACTACAGCTGAAATTAGTAATTTGTATTAAAATTATGCAACAGTGTTTTCCAAATCTAATATATCAGGGGACTTATTTTGAACTATGTTTCGAATAAATTGGAATATAGTTTGACCCCAGCAATCTAAATTTGGTGACATTATATCTAACTCCAAAACTGAAACTGTATCTAATTTATTGTGTAAGTTTAATAAAACTAAATACTATATACAGGGTGTTTTGTAAATAAGTAGGATGGATAAAGGTTTTCTTATGGTATCCTGAATACACCTTTGCTCTGGACTACATGTTAGATATCGTTAAAAAGGATAAAAGATCTACTTTGGAATGGAACAAGTGCTCGAGTTTTCAAATTTCAAACGATTTGTGAGAGAAGTAGTGGTTTTAAGGGGGCGGGGGAGGCGGGCGGCTAGAGCAAAAGTACTAAATTTGTATTTATTTATGTACTGCATCCTACTGACGGGAGTGTCTTTCACAAAAATTTGTTAAGGAAATTTCTACTGTGTTGTGAACGGAAATCTGATCTTCCTCGCTTAATCAATAATGTCCGGTACCAATAAACAACAACCAAAGAGCACAAAGCCCGAAAGAAAGGGTTTGCGGTCGGATTCTACATCAGACATCATCGTCACTAATACAGCGTTATCCAGTCAGTCTACTGATCAGGCATCTGCAAGTGAGCTCATAGCACAGATGGAATTTGTCATAGTCGACAAAATAAACGGTCTGCTGCAGCGGTTAGATGAAAAAATTATGACCAACATCGATAGCGTAGTGGGCAGTGTCAATGATAGGATTTTACGATGTGAAGATTCTACTGATAAGTTGCATGAAACCAGCAGGCTTACACAGAATCACGTAGAGGAGATCCACACAGTGTAGCGTTTGAGCAATTGTATAATCCGAAGGGTACATTATCTCGCTGGTGAAAAAACTAATGACATAATCAGAAATATTTCTTCTCTAATCAACCACAGTTTAACGCCTCATGTGGATTCTTTTCGCTTAAAGCCAAAATCAGCCTCAAAAAAACTAAACAGCTCAATCTTGGTACGTTTTTCTGGGCATGCTCTAACCCCGCCTTTCAACCCAAGCTTCTATGGAAGAATTTGCGACAATTTGGTATTACTGGTAAAGATCGTAAGGAGTGTAGCTTAAGCCTAGATGATTTTAATCAACATTTTATATATTCAGGTAATGTTTGTTAGTCTACCTACTCGACCGTATATTGACTCCGATACTAGTTCAAACATTGCTCCTATCAGTGATCAGCGCATAAGTAAGTTTAGTTTCCGCAACGTAAATCTAGAATAAATGCTTAAAGCTATCTATTCTATTAAATCTGATGCGAGTGGTCCAGATAACTTACCTCCTTGTTTTATTAAACTTCTACTTGCTCTTATTCATGCCTTTATTCTTCATATTATTAATTCCTGCATTACATATTCTAATTACCCTTACAGCTGGAAAGTAGCTACGGTTCTCCCAGTAGCTAAAAAGCGACAGCCTGAAGCACTCTCCGATTACCGACCAATAAGTTTTGTCTGCTTTCTGGGCAATATCCTGGAAAAGCTAATGTATAACCAGCTTGTGTGCTTTTTAGACGACAACATGCTTTTGACTAAATGGCAATCAGGTTTTAGGCCTTACCACAGTTGTGAACTGCCTTGCTTAAGATAACTACTGATTTAAGAACTGCATTAGACAAAAAGCTCTTTGGTGTTCTTCTTTTGTTTGTTCTTCTTTTGACTCTGTTAACCATGTAATTTTTCTGTGTAAACTCTCCACAATTTTTAATTTCAGCGAAACCGCAATCAGTCTAGTAGGAAGTTTCCTTTCTGATAGATCACAAATTGTCAAAATCAGCAGTAGATTATCTGATGCGTTAAAGCTATCAAATGGTGTACCACAAGGGTCAGTTTTGGGCCCATTGTTTTTTGGTCTATTTATTAATGACCTTGCAGAAGTGGTAAAGGATGTAAAGGTACATATGTATACTGATGACGTACATATATATTTAAGTAGACCCATAGGACTTCTGGAGGATTGCATTGACCGAGTAAATAGTGATCTGTATAGAATTCGAGAGTGGTCTGCAACCAATAGATTATTACTTAACTCGTTTAAGTCCCAGTGTATTTCGTTTTACAGCAGTCCTTTGTGTAAAGCAAATATTCCGCCAATACATCTTAATGGTGCTGCACTACCTGTGCGAAGCAAAGTCTCAAATCTTAGAGTGGTGATAACCGAAGATATGAAGTGTTGTGAAAATTTCAACCTGATGTTAAGCAAAGTCTATGCTGGTCTTCGAGGGTTATGGCTTTTTGCTAGAGTTATGTCACTTAATATGAAATTGAAGCTGGTCAGGGCGCTCATAGTACCTCATTTTACTTATGGTAGGCTGGTATACAGGAACCTGGGCAGTGACTGTAATCGTAGGGTTGAAGTAGCTTTTAACGGTTGCATTAGATTCATCTTTAATCTACGCAGATACGATCATGTTACACCTTTTAAATTTAGACTGCTGGGTTGATCCATCGATACTTATTTAAAACGTAAAGCTCTTGTGTTTATGCATAACTTGATTTACAAAGGCGGGCGATTCTGATCTCTTTGTCTATTTTAGTCACATATTTTGACAATTAACCTCAAATTTGTCGTACTTTATATACACCATATTCATTTTAATTTATCCTTTTCATCAACCACAAAATAAACTAAAATGAATTTGCAATGAATTAATTTCAGAATACACGCCTAAAAGTACGACAAATTAGTCAACTGCTTCCGAGGTTGTGACAAAAATTGTATACTGTGGTAAATAGATTTTCTACATCATCTTAAAACAACACAAGTGCTTAAAATCGAAAAATATTTCTGAGTTTGTAATATGAAGTGTCATTTTCAGTTCATTCTACGTAATGCAGGACTTGCTGAATTGAATAAAACACGAAAAAATCAGTAGAAAAGTTCATTTCGTTTAGGCGTATATTTTTACATTAAAGTACGACCAAAGATTAGAATCACCCTCCTGATTACCTGAAAGAAAATTTGGGGTTAACAACCTCACAGCTAAATTTAAACTAATTTATTCCGCGTTTTCACAAAACATTGATGGAAAATTCTTTACTCACTCCTCTAGTTATACCTTCTTTTTAGTACGATAAAAGATTATAAATCTTGTGTACGTAACCAACTTGAATAAATTATTATTATTACTTGTTTATTTAACGATCACCCTGTATATAAGTAACCACATTTCCCAAATTTTTATGGGGTTTCCCAAAATTCTCTTATAAATATTTTCCCTAAAAATTTTCTCGACAAGCAATTCTCTTGTATGAAATTTTCTCGAAAATAATTTGATTTGCGCGCGAACACATGATTCGTTTTTAGTATGAATATCTGGACATGTGGGTATCCCAGGAAATGAGAAGGCAGACCAACTGATCAGACAAGCAGAAAGATACAATAACGTAAACAAAGTTACATCTGCGCACGAAAGAGGGGCATCGGCCTTAAAGAACTAACCAGGAAATAGCAAACTGTAAACAATACCTTCCGCCCATTACACAACCGTGCTTCAGCCCAGTAGGCTGCAATATACAATGCTTATCAGGCTGAGAGTGGACACACACGACATACATATACGGACATATCACCGCTAATTCCTCTCAGATCCGCATCATGCTCCCAATGTCAAATCACATTCCCAGTACAGCACCTTCTGACAGATTGCCCCAATTCCCGGAATATATTAAACTCTAACGACCTCACCATTATCCTCCACCCTAACCAACATCGGGATTCCCAACTTGACCAACTTATTACCATCCAAAACATCCCACTCCCCATCTAGAATTATGATAGAGCGCATGTTTTAGGTTACAGAACCCTTTTGGTTAGTAAAAGCCTTACAAATAAATAAAAAAAATTATAGAAACAGATTTAACTTAAGAAAGTGCTAGAACATCTGACGTAAAAACTAAATATACTAGAGGCTCTTTTAGTAAGATAAGAACATTGTCATTTAATCCTGTTTTCCTGAACTTATTTGTTTAGGAGATCCTCTATATAAAAAAAAACTTCATTACTGATCACTAACTTGCATTATTCTCTACTAATTTAGAGAGATGAAAAGAATATGATCAAATTAGGAAACACACGTTAGCTAATCGCATAAAATATAACAGAGAAAGAGATAAATTTTAGGAAAAACTTTTATGTAAAAACATAATAGGAAAAGTTAAGCGTTCCAGAGACAAAAGTGGTAATCAACAAACGTAATCATGTGGGAAAGAAACAGCAACAACAATAAAGTAAAGATCATGGCGAAAAACCGCTGAAGATAGTAAAATAAGATATTTTAAGGGAAAAGAATGCTAAGATTATAGAAAAAACAAAATTCTTAATCAAATTTAAATAAACACTAAACTAAAATTAATGAAATCGCTGTGCATGGAATGCAATAAGGCACGGTTAACTTGAAACATAAATAGGCAAATGAAACAAACGAGTGTGACGCTCTAGAGCAAAAACTTTAAATATTCTTTTAAAAATACAGCAAAGTTATGTTGAATATATCTATGGTGCGAATTTATATAGTATAGATAACGTGTCCTAAAAGTAACCAAAACCATCAAAATCAAAGAGAATCTTCAAGTTAAGTCAAGTACGCTTGCGCCAATTTTCTCCTACACTCGTCCTAATTACCCACAATGTTCATATTATTCTCCTGTTTGTTCCTTGGGCCTCATTCTTAGCGGTTATGTCTTCTAGTGTTCTCTTGTTAATAGTTGTCCATTGTATTCCTTGCAACTTAAAGTTTTGCTGTCGAGTTTTCTTTTAGGGATGATGCGCCATATCAGCCATACTGGATGTCATTCACTCATTAGAGTTAGTTGTTAGTGTGAGGGCGGGGAAGGACTGTAAGTCTAAATATTTTTTTGTCCGTACAACAAAAAGAAAAACGAAACCCTTATAAGATCAGTCCTTGTCTCACACCTCCTGGACGAGTTACACGATGCCGGCAAGGAGGGCTGGGGGCCAATACTGAAATTAATAGCAGTGTCCGATTGTGACCTATAAGCGATAGCTCATGGGTCTGGAGGGTGAACAATGGTCCTTGATTTGATCCATGTTCGGGGAATCCCTCGGGTTCCCAATTCTCAGTTTCAATCAATCACTCAATCTAAGATCAGTCGTGCGTCCGTCTGTCTGTCTGTCAAAAGTTTTACTCGACATACGAACATAAGAACTTGAAATTTGTCGGAATATTAGGTTTTTGTGAAGCTCACATGTTTCGAAAGTCTAAGATAATGAAATATTTTAATTATTTAAAAATATTTATTATTTTTTGTATTACCTGGGGTATCGTTTGAAAGAGCTACGAGGTTTGTCCAATAAAAACAGAGGTCACAAGAACCTTTATTTTACTAAATTTATTATATATCAATCTTATCACCATCAAATTACTCCCCATTTGTAGAAATGCGCTTATCTTATCTCCGTTTTCATTGCCAAATCATTTGGCATGGAAGTCCTCAGAAGTCAGGCTTTTCAGCTGCCTCGTCGTTTCACGTTTGATCGTTTCCACATCGTCCAAGTGCCACTTTGACATTTTTGCATTTTGTCTGGAGTAAAACGAAATCAAAGGAGGCTGGTGAATAGGGTGGGTGATCCAGAGTGATAATCAAATTTTGTCGTGATGCAGCAGACATCCATCACCATCACTCACAAAAATTTGGTCGTAAACGACGCACACGATCCAACAACCGTTTGAGAACCTCCACTTAGAATGCAGCAGAAATTCACGATAGACAAAACAGTGCACTTAAAAAAAGAAGAAAGAACGACCTGCATGATCGCGCTTTTTGATCGGCTTTTTTTAACATGTTTTTATTTGTGGTTCACTTTTTGCTTTCGTTCGTCCAAAGAACGATGATTTGTCCCCATTGATGAGATTTGCAAGGAAACCGGAAGTTTGAGAGGAGTTTTTCCAGTCGGTGCAGTGTTGGACCCTTCTCGGTTTTTAAGCAGGTGCCCGAAACTATGGGACGATTTTTGCACATAATTTTCTCAACCCCAAATATTCTATTAGAATGGCGTGTACAGAAGATTTCTCCAACTCCAGTTCTTCGAAAATCATCCTGACAGTGAATCGGCGACTGGAAAGCACTAGAGATTTCACTCGTTCGATATTTTCATCGGTACTGCTGGTCGACGATCGTCCTGCTTTGGCATTATCCTTACATTTCTTACGACCCTCACTAAAACGTTTGATCCATTTGTACAAAGCTGTTCTCTTCAGTGCGTTCTCTCCATAAACAGCTCTCAACATTTAATGAATTTTCTGTGAGATTTTTTTTTCCAAAATTTCACTAAAAATTTGATACTTTGCGAAAAATACCGTTTTCCCTGTTCTTCTGAAGCTACAATTTTGATATAATCAGGGTTAGCAGGCATTCCGTCATATATAACAGAAAACTGCCACTTCTTTTCGTCACTCTCAAAGTTGTTGAGGAAAAATGTTTTTTGTGTTAACTTATAAAATAATTGTAATTAATAAGACCAACCCTAATAAAAGAACTCTTGTCTCCTTCTGTTTGAATATTATGCACTCATCAGAGGCAAATTTGGATTAGATTTAAATATACATAAATTCGATCGATAGACTGTTGATTAAAGCTCACGTCAGGTAAGGATTTATTTATATATTTTAATACCCTAAATAATCTAAAGGTATACTAAACTTCCATTTGTATAGTGAATAAAAAACTGATGTTTAGTGAGAAGCTATCATATTATCTTAATCACCCTGTTGCACCGCAACGGTTGAGATAACCCCCCCCCCCCAACCTTCTCCCAAGAAATTGTTTTTTTTCTACCTATCTCCTGCTTCATTCATGACCACCAATTCAAAATCACTGCTTAAACATGTTTTATAAAAAAATCGAAACTAACTTAATTTAAAATTAATTAGAAAAAAATTACATCAAGTTAAACTACTAATTTCAGTCATTTGGGGGGTAGGTAGCACGTCATAATTGGCACCCCTTTATAGTTATGGGGTGCACGCAGAAGTTGAATTACCTAACTGGAAATTTATAGCTAGCTAATTTAATTTATATAATCTGAAATTGTGTGTTTATAAACATCATAACATAGGTGAAAGCTTTTCCAAAAATCATAAAGGTAGTATAGAAAAACCACTGAAGTCCCTGGCTAAGGCAAAACATGTCAGATAAAACCAAGTGGATTGCGTAAAAGGAAAAAATAAGAATCTGTATTTTCTATATTAATTTTTAACTCATGTATTTTGCTCGCAAACATATTCAAAACTAAAAAGTATTAAGAGGGACGCTACATCAAAGGAATAGCCAATAAGGAGCATGCACAGCCAGGTACTTTGACTTTGGGATTAAAGATGTAATAAATAAATAAAGAGGATCTTTAAAGTGTTTACAAAACAATAACCATAGATAATAATTAAATAATTAAATTAATTAATTAACTCAATTAGTTCGGAATGGACACTGCATTAGATTTTATAATTTTCAATTTACTTTTATTATTTATACGCACGTAAATTAGATTATCCCGGATCGAATATGTAATAAACAGAACTTAGATAGTAACTTAGGTCCAATGAGATTGATTCACTACCATACCAATATGTATATGAATTCTTAATTAATGGTACCAGCATGTCGGATCTAGTATTGTAATTAGGGGGTGTCATCTTACAAATTAAATTGAGCAACAAAAAAAAACATCCAGCGCCGTAAGTCGCTTAATTTAGCCACCACAGTACTGTACTAGGAAGATTTCTGCATTAAGCGGTGTGGATGATGTGTCATTTTTTAGTATAATTTTTTTTTTCAAAAAGTCATTTTTTAATAGAAAAGTAGTTTAGGGTGCTAACTGCAGAAGTCATTCAAACCAAACTTTTCTCAGTTTTACACACTGGCATATATAATATGGACTGCTCGATATGCTATTTCATGCGGGTACAATTTTGTATGTCAAAAATAGTTCTTATGTCCGTGTCAACATTGAAAAAAGCATTGACGGGAAGTTGAAAAGTGATTTTAATAAAACCTTTCGAATTTCTGTTGAGTATCTATGAATATATTGCCTTTGGTAAAACACTTTTTATCACTAATTAATTCAAATAATTAATTGAAAACCCTTTATTTCGACGAACCCACTTATTTATTTGTTGCTTACAGTTTTCTCTCTCAGTTAGAAAGAAGTGAACCCACTTTCTGCAGTGTATTTCTATGGATGTAGTCAGTCTATATTATACATGTCAGTGATTTATATAAGAACACTGCGAATATTTTAGAATGTTAGGAGTTAGGTCTAAGTTATGGCTCTATGTGGTAGTGCGGGAGTCTGTTTCGTGGCTTGGGAAGTGTTTCTCGAGGGTTTTGCTTCACCTAAAACTGGGGTCCCAAACTCAAATTCTGAAAAAACCTATACACATACATCACATGCAAACAATAATTTTTTATTTGTATAAGTTTTGGAATAAAAATATTTTGTAATACATACAACAAATTCATTTCAATTCATCTAAAATAATTCAAACCAATCAGAGCAATATTTTGTGATTAACAAAAGTTGAGTGAGCTGCCTAATTCCATAGCATAATGGTTTTTACCTTAAAATATTTATTAAAAAATTTCTCAATATGATGATAATTCAGCAAGCACAAAGATCCAAATTGCCAATGATGATGACGGATGCAATCAGAAAAGCCATAAGCGATAAGATTTTTTCGATGAAGATATTTCTCCAGGCCTACAGTTTCGATAATACCGACGAAGGTGGAAGAAATCCATGATGGAAACAAAATAAATAGTAATCTCCAAAGGCGAATAGATCTGGAGTGCATGAATGTATGTTTTTTCTAACGTTAATACAAGATTTAAATAATTTTCTTGCCAAAAGCCATGATTGATAGAAAATGACTGTCCAGTATTATTACTTGCATTCCGCTTGCACTAAGATTTATCAAGTAGCTCATTTTAAGCATAACATGAAATTAGGCTGAGCATCCACTCAAATACATAAATCGGAAAATTTACGAATTATCGACATATAAATGTAGAAATCCTTTTCCGCCACTTCTCATCTGACCAAAATCGCCTCGTCACAATACAATAGACCATCAAACAGCTCACTGATAAGCGGGCAGTCTCATTATCCCGTACATTGAATATAATTTTTATCCGTCAGCAGTCAATTCTGTCGACAAATAACCGACAAGCCAAAAAGACAATTCTCTTGAGCCGGGTGTCTATTTCAATTCATAGCAAAGCGGATTTTTTTTGTTATTATTATTATTTTCTTACGCGAAAAAGGTATTTCGCGCTCTACTTTCAATACTAATGTGAATTTAATTTGAATAAAACTTTTGCTAATAATTAGTGAAAGTGTTTAACCTTTTATAAAGAACCTTCAACATAAATGGACCATCATATCCTTAAAAATTGAAAAAAAAATCGTTTTGTAATAGAGCAAAGATAACCGGCCTAAGGATGGACCCCTGTGGCACCACACAGATAAATTCATCAATTTTTCACAACTTTCTGCAAATCAAGATTTATAGATTTCTGTGAGCGCTACAGTTTATGCCTACAATGCCCTCCTCAATTGAATTTTTTTTACTTCTACATACATTTCTTTTTTGTCTTATTTCGTACTGGTCTGGGAATTGCATAAACATATTTAAAAAATTTCAAGCAATTTTAACGTACAGACCTCTCTTGAACTATCAATCATTTCATCAAATAAGTAATTCAAAGTATCTCAGAATTCCATGAGTTTACCCATCCAATACCATTAGGTACATATTAAAAAAAAAAAGAAATTAATGCAGCTTCCCTAAATGGAATTTATTCGGTTATCAAATTTTATAGACGCAAAATGTAAAATCAATTACGAAAATAAATTCCTTCCTTCGAAGATATGAAAATTGACACAGATTTCCCACCGTGCGCCGTTCGCAATTATAGATGTCCTTAAAGTTTCTCTCTTAATTTGCATCGTTCATACTTGCGTTTCAAGTTTGTATTACATATTTCGTAGCAGATTGATATTTCTTTTTGGTAATTATTTTCTCTGACCTTGCAGACAATTACGTCAACTAAAAGCCTACAATTAAAAAAAAAACATTTCGCCAGTGATACCCAACGCAAAAATGCCGCGTCAATAACGGGAAAATTTTCTTCTGATCATAGCACTTTCATCGACCACAAGAAAAGTAAATTACAGATCTTTACCAAGAAAGATAATTTCTTAAGGCGATGATGAGTGGAGATTCCCAAAGCGCTGAGTAAGCACCTACTTGTACCTATATTATAGTAAATTATATGCACCTATACCTAAAATAAAAAAACAAAAACATCTACACTTATTTTCGCGTGTTACTTTTGAGAGGAGTAGGTTAGGTTGATACAACATTGGCTATACTGATCAAAGTAAAGTCGGGGTCATTACAACTTAACTGCAAAAAAAACAGTGGGCACGTGAAGATCTATACCGAGGTTGTGTATTGGACATACTTGCTATGTGCGGACATATATTTCTCAGGAACTTTCGCTTTCAAATTATTATTTGCCTGGCTCAATCTATAAAAATGAAACAAGCACCTGTTGAGAAAATTTCCAAAACAATTTCAGATAAAATTTCTTAAAAAACCTATAAAACGTTGGAAATCTGTGAGTACAAGACGCAATTACTAGAGATATGGGGCTAATTGAATTTCAGATAAATTTTATTTGGGAATTCATTTTCATCTCTTAATAATTGCCATTTACCAGATTGGATTAAAATATCTTCTATTCTGTCGTCGACTTCTTTTGAGTTTTTTTTTATTCAAACGATAATTTACAGTTTCTTAGATCAACGTCACTAATTAATCCATCAGACCGTCACTACAGGGGATGGCACTAATTGTGAGACCATAATTGAACGGAGAAAGTTCTTTGAGGCGCATTTGATTTTTTCACCTTGTTAAATCAAAATTTCCGGAAGTTCGCAGCACGAGCGTTATATTAATATATATGAATACAAAGAGGTGAGAAATAAAAAAAAAATACCTTGAAAGGTCGTGACGGCTCTCTGCACCTTGATATGGCCCCTCATTACCGGTCATTCATGCCAGTTACACTTTTACTTTCTTTTGAGTGATGCCCAGATATACAACAGAGAATTAAGTCAGTTGGAAGTTTTTTTTTTTTTTATATTTTGCAAAGTTTTGTTTGGATTAGTGGGTTTGAAGTTTTGTCGAAAGACATTTATTGCTTTATAGCATGTACTTTTTGGTTATGAATTAATGCCATGTTAATGATGCCACAAATTATAAGCATTATTAATAAAAGAGGGATGAAAGGCGTTTTTATGTAGAGTGGGATGTGAAACAGCTGTGTCTACAATAACGGGGTAGGTAGGTCTGTTAGTTCTGTTCCTCTGAATGATGGGTCTTGGAGCCTTAGTAGTGTGGACTAGGAAATAAGAAGCTGAATATAAATCCGAACTTCATTATTAACAAAATGGTAACAGGTGACTTCGGAGTTGGAATATAGGGACATTTGGCTTTAAATATAGCATACAAATTGGACAATAACGTTCGAACCCTACTCCCTGAACGAGGCCATGCGAGAGATCGTGATATATAAGCTGCACGTACTAAAATTCAGTGTGATACTATGAATAGTTGCAGAAAATATATATAATTGCGTAGATACATCAGTAACACTCGTCTTCTAAAGGTTTATATAGATTGTTAAGATCATGTCGAATAACTCGGAAATTGAAAACATGTAAGGCAAGCAACAACAAAATGTGAATGGAGGTATGATGCCGATGTTGTATAAATTCACAAAATAACAACAACAACAATGGATCATATATCTATTATTGGAAACGTTCAGCTCTGGATGTCCGAAATAGGAGAGAAGCATATATTGGCTGTGACTAACACCACCTTTTCGGTGAAATTCATCCTTAAAAGTACGAGATGAATAGGTTAAATGATCCATCACGAAAACAAACAAATACTGAAGAACTGCTCTAAGCATTTCACCAATTTAAGACGCAAAAGGTCATTAGAAACCGACATGCAAAGGTATTGGGTTCATTTTGCCGAATGGCTAAACCACATTTTAAAAATTACCAGTTAAAAAAAATCATTAGTCTTTTTGTGGAATTTTGCAGATTTTATTTTTTATATTGTGGTCAAATTCTTTTGTTTGCCTGCGAAATTCTCGTGCTGCTATACTAAGGTATATCCAACCTTAATAGAAGGTATGTTTTAAGGTAGGTACTCAACCTTAAAACTGTATTTGTATTTTTGAAGTATATTTAGATAATCAACTTCAATAGAAATTCATATATTAAGGTACTCAACCTTAATAACGTTTGCACATCGAAAGACGAAAACAAAAACGCTGAACCGAAAAACTCACTTTTTGACTTTTGACAAAGAGCTGTGGCAGAAAGCTACAGCTTCACAGTAGCCATGTAGTAAAAACGTTACTACAGCGGTATTCGGGTTGTATAATGTCGGTAAGCGTTCATAATCACAAAACATGTGGAAGTAGCTAATATAAGCTCAACTACTAAGGTTAGTTTGCCGCAGATTGTATAAGCTCGACTGCTGGGTTAAGTTGAGAGTAGCTTTTATAACCTCAACTGCACGAAATAATAACTCCGAGTGATCACTTTAATCACTGGGCTTTGCTTATTTATATAATTGTTAACTTAGTTATCATTACCTTAAATGATCAATATTGTTGATTAGTATATTACAGTACGAAGAACCCCCCACCCTTTTTTTAAGGTAGGCGACAGGCGATTCCCATCCCAAACATGGCGACCATAGCGGCCCAATATGCTATCCTACTAGAAGACCATTCACAACAACGTTCCTGTAACCTTAATGAAGCCCATCAGGACTTGGTGAAAAAGGTTTTTTGGCACATTTACAGATAGAAGGGACGACCCTAGAGTATCCAACCTGCTCCCGGCGCAGACCGTGCCAGCAGACATAAAGGGCTGTCAACAGCCCCTATCCTTGCTAGATGAGCGTGAAGCGAGCTATGGCCGGTGATGATGCCAACCAATAACAGTTCTACATTGTTTCCTCCATCCAGAAACAGTTTTGTGCATCCGCAAGTACTCAGGTTCGCCCATCTCTGTTGATGCTTCCTATTAACATCCACTTTGATGAGATATCAGATTCTGCCCTAGCTAAAAGGTCAGCCCTTTCATTCCCCATGAATCAGTGGGAGCAGGAGGCCATTGAAAGCACACCTTGTTGTGAATACACAGTTTGTTTACAGACGACCTGCAATACCCTAGTAACTTAGATGTTATCCGAGGGCTACTCAGAGCCATCAAGGCTGCCTGACTATCCGAAATGATAGCAATGGCCTTCTGCTTGATTTGCGTATCAAGGGATATCTTTGCTGCCATAGTGATGGCGAAGACTTCATCCTGGAAGACAGTGGTGTGTCTCTCAATGGAGTACTCCATTCTAATGTCAGGTTCAGAGAAGTAAATGCCCACCCATCATTAGTGAGAGAGCCGTCGGTAAAAACTTTTAGAGCGGACCGGAGAAGACTCGATTAGGCCCTCCCCTCAGTCCACGGTTCGCTTACAGGAAAACACACAGAGAAGCGACGCCCAAAACGAAGCTCTCATACCATTGTACTGGCCACAGGGTTTTCCAGGTCCAGCCCATACGCTAATGAGAAGAGCCAGTCCAACCGTGCTCCCAACATTCCCATGAGTGCAATCTGCACACAGTCCTTTTGGCATCTGCCTCAATGATAGGAACCAGGGGTGGCAGGTTAAGTAGAACCCCAAGAGCAGCAGTAGCCGTAGATTGCAAGTAGCCCATAATTCCCAAGCCTTTGCAGCCCGCCAGCTTCCGGATCGCAGACCTCACAAGCATCCTGGGCTACTATACACAGGAGGCGTATGTATGCATGGGTCTAACGATCGTGGTGTACTTCCAGTACACAACCCTCGGTCTTATGCCCCATGTGCAAGAACCTCTTAATCAGCTCATTGTTATGTTACGTAAGTAGTGATTTAATGGTATTTTAGCAAGCCGCGTTAGTGGGTCACGCGTCATAACAATTTCAATTAGTTAGTGGGTTACATTTTTGTATTATAACAGAGGATGACCTACTCACACCGCGCAGAACAGAATTTCTGTGCGCGTGCTTTAATTATCTGCCGCTCATTTTATTGTTTTGTAATGCATTTGTTAATTACAAAACTTAGCGTTTATTGTAAATGCTCTAGTTTTGCATCAGATATAGCCCTAGTATTTGTAGGTACATCATAGAATTGTAGTTTATTTTCTCATTTCTTTTTATATAAATAATCACTTAAGTCTAATCACATAAGAACACTCTTTTCCCATGGAATTCTAACTATTTGTTTGCATACGCAGTACCTTCAGAATATGTTTGGCGCTTAGTCTTCTTTTATCACAATTCTTATCCAATATGATCTTGTTTACTTGCGCAATGCAGACAATTTCATTAGAATTAAAGCGGAAAGAGATAAGAAATTATTAGTAAGCAAATTTCCAGGTTTAGTGAATATATTGTTAACAATTAAGAAATGTTATTCTATGATTATTCTTATTGAATTACAATATTACTAATGCAATTGAACTTTATCCCATACGGGACTCAAACTCACAATTTTTAGGATCGGTCAGAAGGAATAGAAGCATTTTAGAAATTATTTTCACGATTCTAAATCAAATTATTGAATACAAGAGAAAAAACAACCACCTCATCCGGTTTTTAATCCGCGATCTGCCGCTTTTCGCCGACTCTCACCTCTGAGCTAAAGAGACAGATGTCTTTACCACTTGAATTTATTGATTTGTCTAGCCTATTAATAAATTACATCAAAGGTAAAAGCAGTCGCCCGGAAAGCGGAAGGCCCCGGCTTTAAAAACCAGACGAGACCATTGTTTTGTCTCTTGCATTTAATAATTTCATTTAGAATCGTAAAAATAAATAGTTTCTCTGAAATTCTTCTAATGCAATTGAATTCAATAAAAATGTACGACCAAAAGTTTCAGTTTCCCTTGAAAAAGTTACCACTGAGTTTTTTCCCTAAATGCCATTGAATTAATAGATAAATTTTCTTAGTTTCAGAGATAGATATCCTCATTTCAGGTCCACATGATTCCCTTCTAGAAAAGCCGAGCAATTTATATATAAAAAAAAAATAAAAATTAACACCAAAAATTGAATGCTATAATAAAAAGTTTGTAGCTGTCAAAAAAAAGTTAAGACCACCCAGTTTCTAAACAGCTCAGCAATCTTCCGCTAGTCATTTGAATTAATTTAAAATCGTTGAGTCAACAGTTCCGTACAGCCGACAATCGTAATAATAAAGATGGGAAGGAAAAAAATCTCAGGTTTTACCTAATAAAAGTACAAGCAACTTCCTACGTGAAGAACATCGTAATTAACCAAAGTGGAAGTTGGCCTCCTCATCAACAGTCATGAACTCATACATTTTAGCACATTTGTAATAATAAGAAGGGGATCACCTGAAGTGGCGTTGTATAATGAATTCAAATGGCAGACGGCGGTAGCAGTACCTACTGAAAGACATAAAAAAAATTTCTTTTCGCGTCACTACTACGATATTGTTGTGATTAGTATATTTTCCAACTTTTATGTAGGTAGGTACATTATGTATGTAGATTTGTGTATTGCACTTAAAACCTTCACCATCAACATTATCATTTCTTACCTGTGATATCTTCCACAAACCGAGACAAAAAAAAAATAACTGTAATAAATATCTAAAGCTTCCGAACAATGAGAATATGCCTTAAATGTGTAGCAATTTACATACATAACATCGGAATCTTACGTGTGATTTTTTTCATCAGTTTTGTATTCATTCAGTCCATCCAAATCCAGTGGCAGCAATAAAAGTAACCGTCTTCAGCTTCATCGCGTCATCATCATAATTATCATTGGCATCATGTGATATTTAGAAATAAATTTACGCGATTGCATTTAATGATTAATTCCCATGTAGCCTATAATAAGAGCGGACTCCATACGTATAGAGGTGCAAGTAATGATTCTATGTCCATAATAAACGTAAGTCAGCTGCGATTATCTCCTTGAAAATTTAAGATCTGATTATGAATAATATACGAAGACAATGTTAATAGGACGTGGGCTGAGAGAAAAACAGAGATTTTTTAATTTTTAATTTGTTTTTAATTAAAGGAAGCATTAATGGCTGCAAAAGAACGTGATTGGCTCTTAACAGGTGAACAGTTGTCTCGACCTGTGAATTTTCAAAATCATGTTGCAATAAATTTTTAATTAAGGAAATTGCAGTAGTAAATTTATTACACCGATTGGAAAATGTGTCAATCATAAGTAGGATAATTTGTTCAGATTTTATCTACATGAGATTATATCCAGGTGAGCTTAATTGCAACGTCCACGAAATATTAAATTTTTATTCAACAAACATCCAGAAAATCAACAGATATACTCATCGTCAACATGGTTTTGTAGGGTTTTATTTGCATATGCTGAAACGTTTCTACCAAGATAAATTTCCAAATAATATGACATTTTCAGATTTAATTAAACCTTTTTCAAGAAAAGTAAACAAAATCCCCAAACAGTAAAACGAAATTCATAAGCAATTACACCAATGGTTTTTTCATTTGTGTTTTTACATTTGTAAATAGTTTTTGGTTAGTGAAGTGGCTCGCAACGCGATGCAGGCCTAAATTTCATCATCATACTCACTATGAAATTTACAACATCTGTTGCATTTAACTCCCTAACGCTAGTTTCTATAACTATGCTATGCTATGCAGCTCCTTTAATCTTTGAAAATGCTTGCTCTATAGCATATGGTGCTCATAGGTGCATATGGTGGGAAAAATTGAAGTCGTAGGGTAGTACCGGTGGCAACAACCTTTCGAACAGTAATTGTCTTGCGTATCGCGACATTATCCAAAATATGCATTTCCTATTGTAAGAGAATTCAAACTTTTCCTTTAGATGCACCCAACTTGACGACCCGCTCGAACACGATTTACCGCCTAACAGGGGCGGATCCAGGATTCTCGTGAGAGGGGAGGGCGCAACTTTGGATAAGCTGGAAACAGATCAAACGTTCGAAAACACATGAATTAGGAAATGTGGGGAGAGTGGTGGAGTTGCTGATCTATGTCACCGTTAAACTTTCGTAAATTGTATGCCGGAGGAAAGAAAGAAGATGGTAGAGTGTTCAATATTCGCACAGTTCGGGATACAAAAGCAT
Source organism: Dioctria linearis (assembly GCA_963930735.1). Taxonomy (NCBI): domain Eukaryota; kingdom Metazoa; phylum Arthropoda; class Insecta; order Diptera; family Asilidae; genus Dioctria; species Dioctria linearis. Next base: position 285,385,725 of record OZ005741.1, read on the forward strand.
CACGGAATCTTACTGTATGGTCGAAAGTGGTTTGAAGGGTAAAATGATGCGTGGTATGCAGCGCGAGTACTGTGTGTAGGAATCATTCTACAGGGGATCAGAGTAGATATTCCATCGGAACATTGATGCATGTAGCGGTAAAGAAGTGAAAGACATCCATCATTGCGACGGTGTTCAAGTGAGTCGATATTAAAGGTTATTGCCACATTGCCAGTCACCTTGAAGGCTCTTTTTTGGACAATATCCAATGAAGGTAAGACTGTGCGACCAGCCCCGACCCAGATGTGGAAATTGTATTAATTTCTAGGTTTGGTGTAGGACTTATAGAGGAACCCTAAATTCGATGGGCTGAAATATTTCTTACACCTTTTCAGAAATGCAATACATTTCGATGCTTCTTTGGCAATAGAGAAGATCTGATCTGTCTAGCTTAACCTATTGGAAATGTTATGCCTAGAATCGATAATGATGGTGTATCGTAATTGGGAGTGAAAAGTTATGATCTTGCTTCAGAGAGATGAGACAGCTTTGGGACTTAGATGGCTTGAACTCGATGCAAATCGCCTCCAAGCGAGGATATGATGCGGGATTCTCTCTGGGGTCCCCAAGAATGTCAAAGGAGTAAGCGAAATTAAGGCTACTGCAATAGGCGAAACTATGGATGGAATTAAAAGTAAGGAGACTTAGGAAGTAATGACAATTAAGAAGATAAATGGAAAGATAACAGACCCCTCGGGCATATCGGCATTTATAGGGTGAGGTTCTGGTGAAACCCCATCTAGTACAACCGGTATTATGCGATCAGGTGAAACACATTCAATCTATAACAGAAGAGGAGGAGTGAGTTCAAATGATTTAAGCGCTGGAAGCAAGACTCTATAAAAGACCTTTTAAGTATCTAGAGCAACGATTTGCCAATCACCAACATTGTGAAGACTGTTCGAATGTTCGGTATGAAAAATCAGCAAGTCTCCAGAAGAGCGTCCAGTCTGAAAAAAAAAATGGCGATCATTGATCAAGAATGAGGCACAGCTTTTAATTAACAGGGGTGAGAAACCATCAGAAACTACGTCTTTTGAGACCTTGAACACATCTCTCTTATATAGAGAATTTGAAGCGAATCTACCAGTCAAAATATTAATTTGATCCAAGGAGTCAACAATCACTTTGCCATTAATATGAAATGAAGGTATAAAGGAACTGCTAAGGTTGTTCCTAATGTTTTTGACCAGAGACCAGAAACCTTTGCTACCTTTGCGGCTTGCCAAGATTCTTTGCCTCACACTCTGGTGAAAAAGAAGTTTTTTCTCTCTTGGTAATAGACTTACAGGAGTTCCCTGCGGTCTTGTAGACTTGTTTCAGTTCTGGACATGGATGCAGTTGATAGGCGCAAAAAGCAGACACTTTCGCTTTTATTACTTGGTTGAACTTATCGTTAAACCAAGATCGATTTTCCTGTTGTTGAAACCTGCTGTATGAATAAGGAATGTAGTCATGCATGCCAAGACTAAGTATGTCACTAAGTTGTAATGTGCATTCATCAACATCCCTCGAAGAGAAACAGACCGACCAATATACTTCTTTAAGATACTGATTGAGAATTTCACAATCAGCATTCATATTTTTTTTTTATGTAACGTTTTAGCTAAATATTCTGCTATTGCATTTTACGAAATAATAAAACTTTTTTCTCCAAAATAAATATCTTGCTTAACATGTAATAACTCAAAACTCAGTACAACAATATACAATGATATGTTTGCCGTTGTATAGTTTCGTTGCATTTCTCCAAATACGAGTTGTAATTGTTTCTTTAAATATTTGCTTTGAACCGCCGATAATATTCTAACAACCCGTTGTTCCATCGAAGACTCATCAACGAAACTTTGGCAGCTGCTGTCAATTAAAACGAATCTCCCACGGTTTTCATCTGATTAAGCTCTGCTTCAAATTGAACGTTCTCAGAAATTTTTATGTTTTTTACAAAAACTGCGGTAGAAAAAATAAGAGTATCTACATAAATTTTTTTTTTGTCTTCATGGGGGCGCTTCCGCACCCTCTAGCTGTATCTGCCACTGTTTCAACCACATTACTTGGTAATCCATATAAAAAGTGCATTTCTTCAGCAAATGCTTCTCTGAGTACGGGCTTAGTTTTTTTGATCGATGGATGGAAAAATTGTTCTATCAATGCGAAAACTGTTGTTTCGATGTTGCAAAATGCTAGCGGGGAGCAAGCTTTTTTACAAGCTTGGGATCTTACTAATGATTCTGAGACAGTTGAAAATTTTTTCCAAATTGTTGTAGAATCAGTGAACCTTGCAAGAGAGCTATACTCAATCAATGTTAATGCAGTTGTATCCGATAATGCTAGTCCATGATTAAGATGAGGAAACTGTCACATGATTTAATATGGCATAGCAACCGTAGTAGCCACACAGGAAATTTATATGCTAAGGATATTCTAGACCAACAATTAACAAATAAAGTGACATCTATTTTAAACGATTTTAAACAAGCCGACTTCGAAAAGTATGTTATTGAGAAAGATGGAAGTAGGATTAAGCTTCCATGTGATACTAGCTGGTATTTATGCCGAGATTCTTATCAATGTTTGGTACAAAATTTGTCATATGTGAAATATATAACAGCTGAATAAAAAATAAAAAAAAAAAATAAGCAACATGTTGCTAAGTTAATTTTTGCCGATAAATTTGTAGAATATGTTAAAGATAGCATAAAACTTTTTGACCCAATATGTGAACTTATAAATACTCGTCAATCAACTGAATGTTCAGCTGCAGATGCTGTAAATCTTTGTCTTCTTAACACTTCCGGAGAAGTTTGAACTTAAGTTCACTACTAGCTTAAAATCACGAGTAGATATGGTATTGAACAAATTCACCTTGGCAGCTTTTTATTTGCACCCCACTTATAATAATGCTAAATTGAGTAATGCTCATAATGGGAAAATCAACAATTTTTTATTTAAGGAATTGAATTGTACGGGAATAGAAGGTTAGGATAGTTTTCAAAGGAAAACTTCATTCTTTAAATCTATGCCCAGTTGAGCATAAAATGGTTGCAGATTCCAGCATCATCTGACCAAATTGAAAGTTTTGTGTGTTTTTTTTTTAAATTGGTCACATGTGCATTTCCCAACCAGAAATCGGTTATCCTTTGAAAGGTCGTCCAAACGGTTGCTGCATATTTATTATTCTCTTAGAATTAAGGATGATTTATATAACGAAGGTGGTGATAATTCTAACTAATTTATTTTAATCTGAATAACTTTTCCTAATTATAACTAAGTTTATTTTTAGTGTGCTCATAATCTATTTTCTAACTAAAAAATTATAATAAATCCAGTTGAATTTCTACCAATTTTTTATTCTCTACATTGTCTACGCTTGTAAGATATGTATGTATATGCAGACAAGAGATTATTGTATACAGATAATTGTCGACGCGTAGACAATAATGCAGTCTACATCACGTAAACTATGTTGCACAATACTGATAGCAACCCCAGAAAGGAGTTACCCGATTTGTTCGATTTTCGAAATTAAATCTACTTTTTTTTTTAAAACCGCTGCGTGCGAAATTTCAGCTCTTTAAGTAAACGCGTTCTCGATTTATCGTGAGGACAGACGGACAGACAGATGGAAGGTCGGACATGCAAAACTGTCAAAATCAAAATTAATTTTAATATTATTTGTGGGTGTCCAATCCATATTGCTTTAGCAGCATTATTTCTATGCGTTACAAATGGAGTAATAAACTTAGTACCTATAATCTATGATTTAATTTGGAGTTTAAAAATGCATTGGAGTTTAAGCTTTTGCCGAAATGCGTGCTATTTAGATGCTTAAAATTTCTCAGAAAACTTGTTTCTATCGAAAATAGTTCCTGTTATACTACTTTTATTTGATTGAGATTTCAAAAATTATAAACCAAGGTTCGTGCCCGCCCAGCCTTTAATTAGGTTAGGGGCAATTTAACCTTCAACTGGTCAGGTGAATTTCGGCTTATGTATTGGTGTAGTGACGTCAATTTTACGTGCATTTGAAAATGCTAATTTAGGTACATAGAAATTTTGGAAGCGTGTAACCATTTAGTTTTTATTATTCTTTTAAATAAAACAAATTATTCATATCTTGCTAGAAAAATAAAAACTTTATTCTCTATAATACTTAGATAACAAATTATGGTTTGCGTTACATGTATGTAAAAGTGTTTGTCCAAATTATGATCTTCAGCGTTATTTACATCGCTACTAGTTACACTCAGGCTTTCACGAGCTCTAAGTTCGAAATCTTTGTCGGTAACGTTCATTTTACACAAATGTATACAAATAAAATTCATGGAAAATAAAGCCACTGTCGGTGAGGTGACGTCAATTTACACCGAACACTGTAAAACTCACAAACTATGCCCGGACAAAAATTGACTCGTACGCCGGCCGGACAAAGAACTACTGCCATCAATGACATATAAGACTTAACTGAGCCATCTTATATAATTCCTATATTCAAAAATTGCACAAATATTGCGTAAATCGGCTTGTCTCCTTCAAGCTGAATTATGTTTCACATCAAATCTGGACTTTTCAGTAATATTAAAAATTAATTTTTGTGTTAATTAAAACAAGTTTAACTTCCTATAAACAATTTTTATTTTATGGAATACTATTTTAAAACATCTTTATTATTTCTAATCAACAAATAATAATAAAATATGAATCGGTAACAATTGTACGAAATAAAAGGTTTTCACAGCCTATTAAAATTTGTGTCACTTAAGAAGCATGATGGGACTTTGTGTTAAAATAATCGCAACGTCAAATAAACGGTACGTCACCAATTGAAGGTTAATTGTTAGGTGCATGAAAAGGTTCTCCAAAATAATAAACTTTTATATTGAAAATTATTTGTTGGGATACATTTGCAATTGACATTTTAAATGAATCACTCTTCTTTATAGGCACTCACTATGGATTATATACTTGAAAATGAATTCAAAAATGCGAAAAAAATACAGGTTGATTTATTATAATTGGTGGTCATAAATGAAATAGGTGATACAAAAAAATGTAACGGCTATTAGGCATTTTGGAGGGAAAATATAAGAATTGTTTTCCAATCTTTGGACTTTGACTTCCTATAACTGGCAACTTGAAGGGACCGGGGCCAGATTCACTAATATAGAGAGATGTGGAATTGTGTAGATGACAATTTTCTTGACATTTATCTCTCCATATGGAATTCTGTAACTCGGAGAATTCATATTGAGAATTACCAAACTATCTATTCCATTTGACAAACTGTGTCAGCTGTTTTATTTGTGGAGAAGTGAGAGGAATATTTCTCAACTATGTATATTTTCGTTATGTTTTGTGAAGGTGCCCAGGTACCTCGAGAATTTACAAATTAAATTATGGATTCACTGCATATCCTGGCTATAGTTACAAAAACAAATTATGGAATGCTTATAGAGAAATGTGGGTTTTGGTGTCTCAAGACATTCCCTGAAAATGCTCAATTTTGCCGTCTTCCAGTATAAAATAGATAGCTTATACGTAGGATAAAATCTACATTTTGTGCCCTAATTATACATGTAATTTGTTTTGCAGTACGACAAATTGTTTCGAGATAACTGCAAAGGAAGTGAATCAGTCTTTTTTAAGGTAGAAGTATGGCCGTTTTTTGGTACAAAAATGGACATATTTTTAACTCATCATTGTGAAGAACTGGTAACTTCTCACGTGAAAAATATTCAAAACAGAGTACTAATGGATGTGAAAGAAAAAACCCAAGTGCAAAAAAGACAATCTAAAACAAACTACACAATTCGATTGACCTAACCTCCCTGTTCAATTTGGTACCAAGCTTGACGTATTTTGGACAGCCTCCTATTAGGTTGTACGATCCAAATCGCTAATAACCCCACCTCCGGAAAATGTTCACCTATATTTTTGTACTCTAGACCCTAAATCCACCGGAAAAATCCCGAACGCTCTACGACGCTCTCACACTGACTTAGGCGTGCTTAAATATTGCGACAAGGAAATTTTTCGCCGAGGTCCCTCAAATTCGCAAACTACCGTTAATCGAAATAAAATATAGCCCATAACACCCATGCATACCTAGTTACCAAAGTAATTTCTCTCTCCCTCCGACTTATTGCAACAGCTGATTTCTTTTTTATTTATTTTTTTTTATTTCCGATGATCCATTCCCATTTTTATCCCCGCACCATCTCTGCTCCATTTTCTCCCCCTATCATATTTACCCCAAGCTCCCATTTTTTTTTATCATATACGTTATTCTCTCCATTCTCCCGTTATACCGGAAAAATTCGAGAAAACCTACCAGCGTGCATTCCTCAAAAACTATCCTTAAAAAAAATTATTTATTTCGACATTAGGCGGCAACAGACAAATGCACCTCAAATATAACAAAAATTCAATCCACTAGAACAAAAACCGATACACTTTATTGTCCCCGGCGATTTGCACTTTTTCACACTTCTCACGTTTTCCCTAACTTCCCAAATATATAAGGCAATCACGAATGGAGAGTTATGGAGTTTTAATCGGGAAAAACTTCAATTCCCATCTGCCAAACTTTTAAACTCTCCGTGTTATAGAATCTGGCCCCTGCAGTGATGGTTTCCTACCATCTTAGTTAAAAGTAATTTCCGCAGATTAAATAACAAGGAATTAAGGATATTTTGTTAAAAACTGGGATATTTTCTTAATCACCCTGTATCCAAAACGGCTAAGATTGCCGCCACCTGCCGTACAGTTTTCTTTACTAACACTTTAACAGATCACCTGTCTCATTTATATATCACCCTGTGTATTACGTGTACAGATAAGACTGAAGGTTATAGGCATTTCAAATTCGACATGAAAATTTGCAATTTTTTATAAAGTAGTACCCATCTATATATCTAGATAGATGTTCGCCCCTTTTTCAACGTTTTGAAATTACTTCTTTCGGATTACCTCTTCTGTTAGAACGATACTGTTATACAAATTTTCCATAAATAAATGATGTCCTTTATGCAAATATGTTTGCATTAATCGTAAAACAAGATCACTTGTTTTTGACGAAACCTCTAGGTTATCTGCTATTTTTTTTTGATAAATTTCAACATTTCGGACATATCCGTGCGTTGTAGTAAGTTCAAACAGTTTTATGTCATATTTTGCTTTTTTTTCCTTTTATATATTGTCAGAAACATAGCCGATCACGAAACAATAAAAGATATTCATCCAGTGAAAGTCCTTACGCCGATGAAAATGTGACTTGAAAATTGGCAAGAATAAGCTTGAGGAAAGAATAAATTCTTTTCAATTTAGTGAAATTGCTATCTAGGATCTCCAGTATAATATGCGTCGATGCAACGAAGCTGCTATTCAAAACGGGTGTCCCGACATGGTGTACGGAAATAGTGGTGATTATTAGAAAACGAGTGTCGAATTGAAGGAAATAGCAAGAAAAGGCGCAACAATTTAAGTGGATCTTGTTCGTTTGTTACAACGAAGTTAACCTTCGGACTCTTTCTTGTTGCAAGCATTTGGTTTCAAGTAAATGCCTACCATATTTATTTGTGCAACTGACAATTGTCTCAATAATATCATTTCTTGAAAACAGCTGATCAAAACTATCTTTTATACTGGAATTGTTATCAGCACTCATTTTAATGCCACATTCCACATTCACTATTGCTAAATGCAAATTCAACCAATTTCAATTTATTATCATACCACACGTTGTCATCATCGATAATGGCCTCATTATCTTCTGTTATTAGTGAAGAAATTGCACAGTCGTCACTGTCATGGTTATCGTTACTTTCAAAATCGTCATCCTTGGACGACACCATTAAATGAAATACCTCACTATCGTCACTAAAATTGTTCCCTTCCGTATCAGATTCTTCCGAAACAAAACTCTGATCGTCATCACTGATGACGCAGTCATCAAACATTTTTCTCAGCTTTTCTTTTTCTTCTTTGCAAAAGGTCATTTCAGGGTTTAAAAAATGTTTCCTATATAAAACGAAAATTTATATGCAAACACTCACAGTAATATCAAAACAAAACTTTCCATGAGCAAATACTTACCAAAATAAATAGTTGCTCCTAACAGAAATACACCTTTTAACTGACTGGAACAAAATGTATGAAATGCTAGCTGTTATGGCCGACATTTGATTACTAAAGTGAACATGTTTTGACTTGTGCAAGACATGAAAAACCGTTACTTACAAATTATCTAGAATTTTGCATCATTTTTGTTCAACGTAGTACAGTCCGTACTACAAATATTTCCCTTTTTTATTATTCAAAGTATGCAGGACGGCTATAGCCGTAATTTGCCTACATACTACCAAAAATTGGACGGTAATAGCTGTCCTTTGCGGCATTGGGTTAAAAAGAAAATCGAACTAAAATTCCAATAGCTTGATTCTATTAAACATTTAGTCTAAACCGGAATGGATAGCATCTGTAATGGAGGATTGAAACTTCACCAAAGATTATCTATACTAATAAATTTAAAAATTCTTTCCAACTTCCTATCAGGATTTATCACTTGCTTGTCATACAATTTAACCCTCATCGCTTGTCAACTTTTCATAGACCTCCTGAGATATATTTAAAAAAAAAACAAAATCTTCAAACACAAACTAATAAAAACATTCATAAAATTTCCCTTATAATTTTCGTTAATAACCCTCACAAGGCATCAGCTCCTTTCCAAATAGGAAAGGAAAAGTAAAGAAAAAAAGTAATCAGCTTTTTTTTTATGGAAAGTAACATTAGATGAGGCCAGTTATTGACTAGACCGCCTCATACATATTGAGTAACTAGCCTAAAGCAGACATTCTTTAACAAAATTTTCCCAATATATTATCTAGGTTAAGATGTGAATGTGATATAAGGCTTAGCTGTACACGAAAATGATTTGCATAATATTAACAATACATAGAGCATGTTGTCATAATTTAATTTGCATTATCTTCCAGCTGTTAATGTACACAAATTTCTGTGCCAATTGCAATTCAGATTCCTACTTTCAAGTCAAAGTGCATAATAACCCGCGGCTAATGGAGACATTTTCATTTGACATGGAGAGCTGATATGTATATGTATGTATGTGGGTACAATAGTGAAATCATCGAACAAAAATATATCTACAATAAAATTCAAAAATTCCTTCATAGTAGAGACTTGAAGTACATATTTATAGCATTCATCGCAATCACGAAGAGACGATGTAATTCCTTTCCCAGAAACCCACAGTATCGATTTGAAATAACTCATTTAATCGTGATCGGAAAATTGACCATAATCAAGCAAATGCACACTTAAATATGAGCTTCCTTCAGCCCTTCCGCAATCTTCAGCCCCATATTAATGGTTAGACAAGTTGTAAATCAAAATTCCAACTATCATCGACTGCATTTTGTTATCTAATAGGAGCACCAGTAACTAACACTTGTATTCCAACTCTAACCCTAAACGATGTAATCCTGCTCTCATTCCACTCCACGTCATCCAGCCACTGAAGACAATCACAGTATCATCTAAATCACTTAATGCTACAGAAGGCAGCAGAATCTCTCAACACAGGCATTAGCATGACTTAGTTTCCATTAAAGAATTCCAATAACCCCGACAAAAGCTATTCATTGCAAAGAGATGCTTCGTAGTGGCGAACGTTACATAAATTGCAATTACACAGGAGTTCAGCTTGTTGTTTACACGATTATAAAACACTTTATTGCATCGTTATAATTGTGACTCTCCTGTCCTATTCGAACTGGGGTGGGGGGGGGGGGGGATACAAACCTTTTGGTTTGAGGCTATACCAACGGCTATACCACCACACAATCTATCATTAAATGGGTGTAGCATCCATAAGCTCAGAATGGACAATAGAAGCAATAGAGCCTGCAGCATCAGGGCTTTTGAAAATAATTTCAGTTTCAAATTTATGATTGTCTACACACACACGCACACACACATTTGTATCTATACTTAACTTGGGAAAACCCTCAAAATTGAATCAAGAGTGCTATAAAACTCTAGGCTAGATGAGGCCTCATAGAGTTGGTTATAAGATTTCAGGATGAGATGATGGATGAAATTGCAATTCAAATCATCACCTTTCAAGAGATCGCAATCAATACAAATAGCGACTGTCACAAATCTGCAAGTCAATAAAATTCAAAAAGTGTAAATTCACGTTTATGCAAGTTATTAAAAATGTTTGGGGTCGCCATATATATAGACAGTATTTGTCGAACAAGGAAATCCAATTTCTTTAAATGATTCACCTGCTGCGATGCTGGGACAGGTGAGATCATTCGTCGTGCAAATACATTTTCAGCTGATTTAACTCAGATTAAAATCGCTTCGTGTGGATTTTATAGTTTCTCTCGTTTGATTGTTTTCTGAAGGGGTCAAATGAAATGTCATAGTAAAATTGTTAATCCAATCTCTGATTAATGTATCTATGTACCTACATACATTGTAACAGTGCTATCGGGGAAAGCAATTTTTGTCGTGATGGTATAAGCAGTCTATTAAGACTAGAATGAAAAGATTTACAGCGCGCATATTTTAGAGTTTTTGTTATTTTTTACACTTAAATGAAACTCGTATCTCAGTTTGCGAAGATATTTACTGTTTACATTCTAGATAGTGTCGAATTCTAAATTTGATTATTCTTGAAATGCTCCGTTTTCCTTTTTGCTTCCAAAGGATTTTCTTAATTAGCTCTGTTTCCAGATAGTCATGCTCCCTTACATTCATAGGATGCCAGTCATTTTATTTGAATAAGAAATTGAATACAAATGAAGATCCTGAAATTTTTTAGAGTAAATTTCGGAAATGCAATAACAGTTTCTGGAAATTTGGATGACCAACCAGAAATTTAATATCTACCAACGCCATTATGACTGTGTCAATGTTAAAGATGAAAATATTTTCGATGGGCCGACGTTGGGCAGACGTAGTTTATAAAGTAGTATAGTAGTGTGCAAAAATATAAATAAACTAGGAGAAGGTTGAGTATAATGACATACCATTATAACATTTTACCTTGTATTGATAAAACTGATGTTTTTTAGGCACTTGGTAGAACACTTTGGTTATCATCTTTTTAAAACAGATTTTTAGTTTCTTAAAAAATATTTAAAATAAAAACTCATGCAATACTGTTCTACAAAAATTTTATAAAAATTTAGTCGCGACGCGATTCGCCTTCTTAGGGCATTATCAAACAACTGAAGAAGCAGATCGTTAGCTAAACCTGACTATCGTAATATTTTGGAATTTGAAATTTACTGTAACGGTCATTATAAATCCATACATAAGAGGGGGATATTATTCATGAAATCTAACTGACCGTTTACCAAAAATGAACCTTTACGACTTTCATTGTTAATGTAATATATTTCGTATTTATCTTGGACTTTTCCACCATCCACGTATTTTAAAAGTTGTAATTTATTTAAGGATGTGGTATGACCAGTATCAACTAAATGCTTGCCTAGGCCTGATGTTGGTCTATTATAGAGTGCCGATGATACGTGTCCTTTGTATCTAATTTTTAATGAGCGTTTTGTTTTACCAATATAGACTGCATTCTAGTCACTACACTCAATACTATAAGTTCCGCTCTTATATATTTTATCAACTTTTGGTTTTAGTTTATTGTTAATGTTTTTTTTATTATAAAAAGCTGGTGAAACGTTACATTGTTTTAACGTAGATATAATTTTATTCGAAATTTCCTTCAAATATGGAATATTGTTCCAAATTTTCGTATCTTGTATTCCTTGTGGGTAAACAAGTTTAAGTGCATACTTTTATTTTTTGATCTTAACATTTTGTGAATTAAATTTTCTGAATACCAGTTCTTCATTACAATTTTTGCTATTGCGTCGAGTACCATTTTAAAATTAAAATTTTTAGTCATAGGAATCTTAAGAAATCTGTCTAGCATCGAATGGAAGGTGATTTTTTATAGATTCAAAATGCTGAGAATCATTAAGAATTACAACATTTGTAGAATTAGGTTTCCTAAATATATCAAATTCGAATTTGTTATTAATAATTTTTATGTTAAGGTCATGGAAATTTAAATTATTAATACCATACTCTAAAGTAAACTGTAAATTATCGTCAATAGTATTTAAAATTTTGTTTAAAAACATATTCAACTGTCGCTCAGAGCCCGTCCAAACACAAAAAAACATCATCAACATAACGATACCAGCACAATACATTATTAACTAAATCACAGCCTGAATGATAATTTTTTTTGTTCTATTTTATTCATGTAGAATTCAGCCATTAAAAGTGATAAGGAAGCACCCATGGCTAAGCCATCCATTTGAATATAGATATGAAAGTAATTTTGGTCTAAACATATATGAATCAGCTGTTTAATATGTAATGATTTATCCCTTTTTACGATCTTATCTTCACCTTGAGCATACATATAAGTCTTTAGTTTTTTTTAACGGAATGGAAGGAAACAAATTACAAACATCAAACGACACAAGCTTAGCATTTAATGGTAAATTCAAATTATTAATTTTGTTAACAAGATCAGTTCTATTCTTAATGGGGTATTTGTTTTTAAAATTTAATAATTTAGGTAAAATTGTGCTTAATTTTTTTACCCAATTTTTGGGAAGGTGCATTGAAAGAAGAGGATACTGGTCTTGTTGGAGCACCTGGTTTATGTAGCTTAACTAAACCATATACTATAGGAGCAGAGGGGTTATTTACCTTGTGTATTTTAGCCCTTTACATATATTTGGCAGAACTTCAAGTAGGTACATACATATTTGGCAGCTCAAAAGTGTTTGCTTTTATGCCTTAAAAAAAATTAGACATCAAAACAAAAACAAGAACATTCTTTTTTTTTAATTAGAAAAAAAAAAGAAAACTTATACTACTGTGTCATTTTGGGCCAACAATGTGATTTGAATAAAACGAAATAGTAGTTCGAAAGAAAAATTACTTTATTTATAAAAATAAGTGAAAATATTATTCAAATTCTTATCTAAGCCGTAGGTAGCTTATCAGCCGGGCAGTTTTCTATGTTCATTCTTTCACCGCTAATAAAAATATTTTTTTTTCAGTCAAATTAAAATAATATTTACATTTATATGAAGATTACGCTTTTTGATCTTGTTCAGACATCGACTATGAGGTCAAGGTAAAATTGTATCGTGCAAGACTACATCTGGGGCTGGGGCCAATGGGAAAGGAGGAGAGGGGCGGCAACAAAGCTCTCCACCTGCCTACCAAGGCTGTATGGGAGGGATTTATAACTTAGCCATACAGCTCTCCTAATGAAGTACAAGCTAATGATTCATTTGAATATAATGACTCATTATAAACTGCATACACACAGCCATTTCTTTAATTACGTTGTACTGTCAAATTGCTTTTCATTTACTTATAATGACATTATAGAAGCGATATGGATCGAATCAACGCGATAAATTTTGTTTTCGTTTATTTTATTTTTCAATTTAACAATTTAGAAATCGAGAAAAACATAATATTAAAAAGAATATTGGCAATATAGTTTGTGTTTTACATACAACTCAATAATCGAAATTTTTGTGTAAATCTAATTTATTAAGCATATTATTTGTGATGACACTCTAATTGAATTGAAAAATTCAATTCATCTATAATTGCTATATTTAGATAATTGAGTTCACGGTAATTCTCTAAAACCCACAAACCAACCCGATATATACGGTCTTGCTACCTACTCCTATTAAATAAAATCAATACCTAATACCAAAAACAACCCAATACTAATCTTTGTAAATAAGAGACAGAACTTCATTTCTTTCTCTTCTTCACTAATTCACTCCAAGAACGACCAATACGATTAATGTATTCAATCGAGAAGTATTTGGGCACTTGGTGGAACATGATCGTATTATTTTTTTATTTTTTTTGTTTAATTAGCAAAACACTTGTATGTAAATATTCCACAGATATATTTCTTCAAGTTTTAATAAACGGTTTAACTACGTTATATTTTGTATTTAGTAGATTATAACGTAGTTTTAAATTTGTTAAAACTTGAAGAAATATATCTGTGGAATATTTACATACAAGTGTTTTGCTAATTAAAAAAAAAAAATAATAATACGATTAAGCAAGCGTCAGTCACTTAGATTTCGTGAAGAGAGCAATGTGTCGGTTTACCCGACTATGTCACTATAGGATACCGTCCCCTACAGAGCTTTTCAAAAATTTCATTTATTTCATTTCAATTTATTTATTTCTAAGGCCCAAAACATCTTCACGGTATTAAGCCATTAGCCATTGGGGGTTTGTGGTCGACTGCTGAAGCCAAGTAAGCTACACAGTAAAAAACAATTGTGCCACAAGCAGAGCTGGGCAATACTTAAGTACTACTTAAAGTAGATTTTTGTTGCTTAAAACTTATTACTCAATAATTTTGAAATGCCACTTCTTAGTACTTGAACATGTTCTAGCGTCTATTTACTTATACTTAAGACTTAGTTTTGTACTTAAGTACCAAGATTTTTACTTAAGTACTTCTGAGTCTATTAAGTACCTACAAATAGCTAACTCTTCGTAGAAAAGAAAACACAATCTCTAGCGCAACTGCTTTTTTTTTGAGTTTTAAAGCACGCAAAGAACTGTCAAAGAATGTGCCGCATTCGCGCATCAAGGCAGAAACTTAGACACACTAATATCATACAAATAAGACTGGGAAAGTAGAACAAAAACCAGTAACGTCTCGCTCGAATATAAAATCGACGATGCCTCGACTTGATGACATAAGATCTGACATGTATAATATGGACTGACTGCGTTCATAGAAATACACTGCTCACGTCTATATTTCTGACTTTTGATCTAAGCACCAAGTACCAACTGATAGAGAACTGGAAACAACAAATAAATTAGTGGATTAGTCGAAATACATGATTTCAAATTAATCATTTCGGGATATTACTGCGATAAAAACTGTTTTACCAAAGACAATATATTCATTAGATATGCAGAAGAATTTCTAAATGTTTTGTTAAAATCACTTTTCGAGCTACCTTTTTTAACTTCAAGCCAATGATTTTTTCAATCTTGGCACCGACGTAAGAACTCCTTTTGACACAAGCAATTGTGCTCACGTGAAATAAAAAATTAAGCAGTCCATATTATATTCGTCAGTGGACATAACCAAGGGTAAGCAAGCAATGCCTCGCTCCAATATAAAATCAACAATGCCTCGACCTGATGTAGGCAAGGCCTCAATTTTTTCTTAGAAATTTATTGGAATTTTTTTCCTTAGAATTGTTTTGCACTATTGGAGGATAATAGGTGCTTGGGTGGACCTTTAATAGTTTTTATGAGGATAGCAATGAAAGGTGAAAGTTTTACTCTACCTGCAGCGTCGGAAACTATAAAAAACTTTAATTGGTAACCACTGGTTACTACACATATTATAGTTTTCAAAAGGTATTTATCTATTAATATATATTAACTGATCTCGATAAACTTCATTCTATTACTGCCAATATACAAAGATTCTAAAAAAAACTTTAAAAAGTAGTTGAAAAAGTACTCAGTACTTTTTGTAGACTTAGTACTTAGTTACAAGTACTTTTCATACATGCGGTACTTTTACTTACGCGGAAGTACTCAGGCCTTCGGTACTTGTACTTAAGTACTTTTTCTTTGGTACTTGCCCAGCTGTAGCCACAAGGCTTATAGGAATTTTTCGATAAGATTAGGGAAAACTCCACCTTGGAAAATGTAGATTAGGTTTTACTTCCTAAAATCTAGAGATTTTTTTTTTCTTTTCGAATGGAAGAATTGTAAGAACTTTTATTTTTAAAGATTGTAAATTAAATCATAAATACAAGATGAATAAACAACCGCCTCGTCCCGGTTTCAATCTTTTATCTTTATTTTTTAACATACGTTGAACCTGTGATATTGCTGAACTATTTTAATAGAATAAGTATTTCTTAATTCTGTTGAAAAAAAAATTAAATTAACTGAATTAAATCTAAACAAGTGAAAAAGCTAGAATTGGTCTAAGACCAATTCTTATGATACCCTAGATGAATGCACGTATGATATTTCGTATGGTCACCCATTTGAGCAAATTTGATTTTTTGCATTGGATTCTCGCATATATTTCTAGAACGGCTCGTCGGACAGAAAAAATGATTATAACCAAATTTATAGGATTTCTTATTCTGAAGAAGTTTTTAGTACAATAAAAATGTCTAGGACTGATTGTTTTCAAAGTATATGTAAAAAACCAAAATTATTATATGGCAACACCAAGAAGGGGTTGCCCGATTTAGCCCATTTTTGAAGGGTTATTTGCTATTAGTATGAAAACGCAGTGTACCAAATTTCAGCCTTCTATGTCGACGTGTTCTCAGGTAGTGTCCAAATATATCGTGGAAAACGAAATTTTTGTATGGCAACCCCACGAAGGAGTTGCCCGATTTGTCTCATTTCCGAACTTAATTTTACTTTTTTTTTTAATGTCCGTGTACAAAGTTTCAGCTTTCTAGGTGAACGCGTTCTCGAGTTATCGTGCGCACAGACAGACGGACGGACGGACATGCAAAAATCAAAATAACTTTTAATATTATGCGTGGGTGTCCAATTTATTTTGCTCTACCATCATTATTTCGAGGTGTTACAAACGGAATGACAAACTTAGTATACCCTTGTAGATTTCATCTAGGGTATAAAAAGATATATAATATTACGAAAGTGTGAGTACCGTTGAATAACTTTTATTAAACTTTGATACATATCAGGGAGAAAATATGCGAGATACTGCGGAATATGAGAATTTATATTGAAAATATGCTGGACCTTTAATGAATATTGATGACTTCCAGAAGAGAACAAATCTTTCATAAAAGTTTATCTGCGACAATTGTTTTGCAGCTGTTAACCTAGTAACTGACATTAAGGAGAAAAGTTATGGTTCTATAGCTCGAGAAAATAGATTTCCTAAAAATTGTTCCTTAATCCCGATTAAATTCGTGATAGCAATAACTGAAATCTTTCCCGGAAAGGATGGACATACTAGGGTAGCAATAGTCCGATGCAGGTCTTCAATTATAAGACGTCCCATTGTCAAACTCTGGGTCCTGTATACAGAGTCCTGCGATGCTTCTTCATTCAAACTAAACTCTAACGATTTTTTTATATTTATAGCTGGTAATCTAGGCAGTATGGCGGCAACTTCCTTAGCGTTTGAAGTTGCCCAACACAGTCTTGAATGGCGGACGTCCTACCTAGAGGTTTTACTACTTTCGTCAACGAAGAGCCGGGCGGTATGTTCAGGCGCATTTGGCAACATCATTTTCATTCTTAAGCAGTCAGCGTGGTAGTCAGCCTTCGTCAGCTCAGGCTGCATAGTTAATAAAGTTAGTTAAGTTAGTGAACTCAGCGAGATTACTTGTACTGCCGAAATTGTCAAATAAACTTATTTTGTACTTGAACTAATGAAAGTCTTCTTTTTTCAACTATACCTAGATCGACTTAGTACACAATCCGCCTACATTCTTCTAGGCGACAAAATAAACCTACTTGTTCTTAATTTAAGTACGTTACTTATTCCATACTTATTTTAATATCGGACGTTCATACTTCTGATTTTAAGACCAAATGTGTGACAATCAACCTGAATTTTTCTGAACAGAAAAACATTTTCAATTTAATAGTTTCCTTTTTTAATTTAGGGATGTGATTTTTCTCTCAGTCGACGTATATATAGATGTGGCTTGTAATTACATCTAAAACATTAAAAGCTATCAAATATAGCTATGCCTCATTGTAGTAGTAGCGATTGTAGTATCTTATGCATTAATCGTCCCAGTGTGGTAACTGTTACTAATTTTCATACAATTACAAATTTTAGTCGAGGGTATGTTATTAATGATTGTGGCTTTCATGATATTTGAGATACACATACTTAAGTTTCTTAGATGCTGGGCCAACCAAATTAATATTAATATAAAATCTAATTATGGACCCAAATGCAATTAACACTTTTGCAATATCTAATAATACCTAAAGGGCAAAAAAATAATATGGAATACAAAAAAAAAATCTACGCGAACTTTAAATTTGACAACTCAATTACCGTCCGAATGTTAAATGATTTGCAAGGCACGTTACAAAAACGTGCGTAACGTAATTATTTTAATTGAGCATCGAAACGTTACTAACCAGCGGCTGAAAGCAATTTTACACAGTTATTTAGTTTTACAAAACAACCCAAAAATTATTTGAAATCTTGGCAATTTTTTTGCAATCTCATTTTCAAATGTGACCCAAAGCAGATTTTAATGTCAGTCTAATGCTTCCAGCATAATTGTAGCTATGTAGCTGACTGCAAATACGTTAATATCACGAAACGAGATCATCATCGATGTTTCAATTAAATCTAACTAAATAAATCGAAGAAGGCCTTGTACTCGAATCAGGTGAATTTTTAGTAGTAAGCAAAAGTCATCTGCGCACAGCGCAGCTTGCCTTAAATTACATACAATCCGATAGGAAACGTTCAAAAATAGCGGGGAAGAGAGTACAGTACGATTAAATCATGAAGATCTTGAAAGGGAAATTTTAAATCTTCCAGTGTTCGGAGAAGATGATCGCAAAGTGAAAGGTCGTTTTGCATCAACATTGGCATCAAGTATATTATTATAAGTATTTTATACATCATACCATACCAACCATACTCGTGTCCATAGAAGTAGAAGATTGGATGCTCATCGCATACCAGACAAGGTTTTGTTGCAATTTTCTCAGATCAACTTTTGCTTAATGTTGCACACGTTCGGTGATTTCGGTCGGGGGACTCAGTTAGTCAATAGAAAGGAAAAACGTAGCACCACATTAGCTGCAAATTGTCTTATATCGCAAGTACATAATATATGTGGTCTGCTGAAGACCGTACCAATGCATCTTCGGTTATCGGTTAGTCATGAAATATAATCACCAGTTATGAGGAGATCTGGTGGAATTTCGACTGAACTAATTTTATTATTGCGGATAGTTGCGCAATTTGGAGTTATAAGCTTGAGATGAAAGTGAAGATGTATCGATATTGTAATTTCTTAATCAAAAGCAGGTTTTTCTAAACATCTATGGAATTTTTGAAGCATATATGTATTGTTTCCTTATGATTTATGATTAGTTGCATGGTAATATGATAGTGGAAGCACTTTCTAAATTTGCAGGACGAATTTTACGATACAATGACGTCGAAATTATTTATTTGAGGCAATAAATATAGATCAAATTAAAAAGTCATTTTTGAGCATAGGTACGGGTACAGTTCAGTTTTAAATTTATATTCGTCACTTATGGAGAAAGGAACAGTAACATGTTATGGAAATTAGTGTAAAAATAAACATTTAAATAAATTCATTTTATGGAAAATAAACTAGAACAACACTCATATAGTGAATCTCATTCGAATTTTTTTCCAAAAGAGAAGTATCGATGATGTCCATATAAGACATTCCCATGAACCTACGAGATTATATTCGAAACTTATAGGCTTCGACTAATATTTGGTGGCTTCCATTGACAAAAAATTACTCACTAAAAATTAATTGGTAGGTACACTAAAAGATGAAAGTCTAACTAAAGGTGTAGTCCCAGATATACCATTTCTGACAAAACAATTAAACTTATTAGATTCCAGCTTTAGTTCCTTGCACTTTGGATAATTCATTCATCAAATCGACATTTGTGACTCCAGAGATATGGTCGGACAGTCACGCTTCCCCGCAAGTTACTACACTCAGCACCTGGCAACTAATTCTTTCTAGAACCATACATTACAGTGACCTTGCAATTTAGATGAGAGCAAGGTTAAGTGGTCAAGTATTTAGTACATCGCTAATATCGCATGTCAGCGTTCTTACAAATGAAAAGGTCCTCAACAGGTCTAACAAGTTTATTAGACCTATTGAGGACCTTTCATATTGATGTACTAAAGACTTGACCCCTTGACCTAAACTTTAGAGCCAGTACTACATGTAGAAGATAAGCCCTAAAAAATATTCACAAAAGCATTATAAATATCAACAATGATGTATATTTTCCACAGACGAATTCTTCTCAAAGTGCTTTTGTTTTTCTACAGCTATCCTTAAAGTTACGATTGAAAAAATCAAGGTATAGCTAGTCAATTTCATATCCAAAAGTCTGTCTGTATTGCAAGAAAACTTTAAAAGGCGAAAAATTAATATACTTGCAGATCCTTTCCATACTAGCGAAATGAGCATTTAAAAGTGGTTTGGCGACAATGATGGCTACACTGATTCAACCAGAAGGTTAGAGGTGATGTATGTATATCCGTAATGCGCGTAGAAACATTGCGAAGCAACAGAGTAGGTTTGGTCACTGCCACTGATCCTTAGCTTTTAAGATGGAGAATGACTGCCATCTGTATACTATCCAACACTACTATAATTCTGGAGCTGTGCTTCGGCCATAAGTGTCTGTTGAGAGTTCCAAGTAGGAAGTAAAAGATTGATTTTCACATATACTCGTATGCAGCTGGTTTCCTCACAGATTATATGATCGTGCTGGAATTATCTATCTTGAACCATGCATTGAGATGGCGTTTTCATTTTGAAATGCCGCCTTTGTTCCATAACCTGAAGCTTTCACTATTATAATGGCATTGGAGCTAGGTCCTATAATATATGAGTGTCAAGTACCTGAATAGCAATTTTTTCAGATAACCCAGCCTCTGTAATTGATATCAGTCGACTAAGTTTAACCTTCGTTTGCTGGTGAGGGGGGTGGGGGCTACAAGAAGGAATTAAATTAATCCTTTAACTGTAGTTTTTCTGCGATGGACATATGGTCATCTGGTTGGGTGTGCAAAAGCTGTGCTGCTCTTTTGGTCTAATTCGTCCTACTTTGCTTTCACTATATCTTAACATAGGCCTTGATACCTCTGCGTTTGAGTTCGTACCTAAGTTCTCAGACTACAAAGGTATAGATAAGTCCTTATCGAAAAATAAAATAGCAAGTTCTTGGACTTTTTGTGAGATTTGGGACGACTCAACCGAATTCAGGGTCATAATTATGAAATAAGTGCCGCTGATTATCATAAGAATCAATTCTGCCTAGAAGGAGTACGTAAGACTATCCAATATTTCATGAATATTATTATTTCGTAACACTAACAATAATAAAAAAAAAATTTAACATTACAATAGACATATTTCATTTAATATTTTTTTTTTATTAATTTTTTTTTCTCATAATTTTTAAATTTTTTGCAGTTAGCGTTTTCAAGAAAATTCAAAGGATACGCTTTTGAACATAGTTTGACTCGTTTCAGCTAGTCCGTTTTATACACCGCTTCTATTTTGTTTTTGAAAATCTCTATTCCGCCAAATACTTCTTCAAGCCCTTAATCTGTATTTTACCACTCCACGCCTAAGAAAAAGTTAACCACTGAGATTTAACCCAAAACGGAGTACGTTTGCCCCTGACTTACTCACTGTGTTTCAGTATCGAATGAATTATTTCCTCAGTTTGTTGTGTGTAAAGCAGAACATTAATTATTGTCCCTTTTGGAGTGTCTGCTATCTATTTAGCCTGGTCTCTTTGGTGGACCAAACTTGACATGATTAAAACTTTTTCGTTTTATCCACGCATTTTTTCATAATGGCGAAGTTATCCAAAATAGTTCTTTTTATTTTTGAAATGAGATGAAACATACCAAAACTACACATGTGGCACCAAATTATACAAAAACATTTCAATTTTATAAAATTAGACTTTTAATATTACATATTATTTTAATGAGATGTACACATGGAAAGGATATTTAAAACATGAGAAAAAGTTAAGATGTACATATAACCTAAATAAAGTGAAAGCCAAAAGTTCTCTATGACAACACCAAGAAGGGTTGAAATTTTATTTAATATTTTTATGAAAACGCTGTATATAAGTTTTGAGCTGTCTACGTCGACGCGCTCTCAGGCAGTGTCCAACTATATAGTAAAAAACCAAATTCTTGAATGGCAACACCAAGAATGGATTGCACGATTTAGTCCATTTATGAACTTATATTTTCAATTTTTATGAAAATGCCGTGTATAAAATTTGAGCTGTCTACCTAGTCCCTACAGATTTTATTTAGGATATAAAAAAATGCAGCTGCAGACTTAAGGGGGTATTCTAGTCTAGAAATTCGAAAAAATCAATTTTTTTTTTGTTTTCATATTTTCAAAGTTTAACTATTCAAGAATATGCCTACAAGAGGATTTTTCAAATTTGTATCTTTATATTTAGTGTTCACTTGCATCCAGCTGCTAACAGTTGAATTCTAACCTCCAAACCACGTGGACGTATGGACTTTAAGGGGTAACGCCCCTGTAACGGCTAAAAAAAAGGTTTTTTCACGAATTTTTTTCTCGCAAAATTAAAAGTGTTTGAAAAAACCTTTTAAGGGTATTATCATACATACATTGAACTTTATTGATAAATTTTTGACAGCGAAAAAAAAACAAAATGGCGGCTCCACAGCCATCTTCCCGGGACATTTTTCGGAGCAAGTTTGACTTTCAACTTTGATTTTCAAAGGAAAAAAAAAATTTCTCGCACGGGACCTTTTTTTTCTTATTCTAGAGGGTTTAAACTATTTTCTAAGCGAATAAAAAAAAACAGTTTTTCAAAAAATTTACAGTGGTATTACACCTTAAACGCGTTTTTCTCGAAACTGCCTTTTTCAAGACGATGCCCACGATTTCTCAAGTTCTACTGGATCGATTTACTTGAAATTTTCTTTGTCTATGTCCGGAACTGGCCGCATCCCAAAATTTCAATTTTTACTATTTTTAAAAAATTCGAAAAAGTCAAAAAAGTGGTACAAAAATTCCTTTTTTTTTAGGCAGCGACCATTTTGTGAAAAAGTTTTTTTTTCAACTTTTCCCTAGTTCCGAACATAGCGACATTACTTTAGACTAATAATTTTTTTATTTTTTGTTTTGCGGATTGCTAGGCGGGTTGGAATCTTGGGCATGATCATGCGCCAATTTTTTTAGGCCCCCCCACTTCATCAACTGCTAATTTTTTGAATTTTTAACTTTTTTAATTTTTTTAATTTTTTTCTGTATTCTTGCAATGTTAATAAATAACTCATAAAAAATGGATAGAAAAATATTGATTGCCTTTTCTTTTACGGTACTTCAAAAACCACCTAAAATTCGGGCCTCTAGACTAGAATACCCCCTTAATCTCCATTTTATTTAACCTCAGACTAGGAAGGGAAATCAGGAGTCTCATACATTCACAGCAATGTGAAACTCAAAATTTTTCTTCAAAAAGAATTTATCTTTTTTGAAAAGCCACTCAGGTTGGATAATAATACAAAACCCCCAGTTGAATATGAAAAGCAAACGCAAAAAAGATCACAGCACGATAAATTGCAGAATTTTATTCGTTTTCACGCAACCTGAAGGCCATTTAATTAACATCTTTATCAGACCAGAAGATCTTTTTTCGGCAATAAAGCACCGAGTAATTAAAATGACCTTAAGAGACCCTCTAAAACTATGCATTCAATTAATGAGCTCCGATTACAACACAAACCTACTCACAATGTTTTGAGCATCATCAATGGCGAAGATCTTTTCTACTCCAAATCCAAATAAAGTCTAACTAAAGTCAGTTAGTTGTCTTGCAGACTAATTCGAATGGGCATTTCAAAAAAATTGAAATCACTGCACGATGTAAAATTTTACGTCAAGAGATTCCCAGCAGTTATTGAATGGGAAAATCGTCAGATGAAACAAAAAAGGAGAACGAGTAGCGATAGTAGAAGACGATCAGTAAAACCTATTGAGTACGCCGCCGGTCGGCCCTGAACTAAAAATTTTTTGCTTGGATCACTTTCAATTGATCTGCGAAGATCGAGACATGATCGATATCATAAAAACATTTGTTTTCGTTGTATACTTCAAAATGTAAAAAAGGCTGGTTTTTTGTTCACCGAACACAACAGGCTCAGTGAAGTTCAGTGAATTGGAACAAAAAAAAAAATTCTGAAAGCATACAACATCAGGCCAAAAGTTAAACATGAAATTTATGTAGGTATGTCGGGATCAGAACAAAAATGTTAATAATAATAGTAGTGCATCCAATAAATGAAAACTTGAAGAGTGTATAATATGCGCATTGCAAAATTTTAACAAAAAATTGAAAGAAAATGTGATCGCAGCTGCGCACATAAGTAGTAATTTGATAATGCGATGTTTTCGATGATTCGTCGGACATTATACCTTACGACTTTCAATTGGAGGGTTTTTTTGATTATTGAGTCGCTTATCGCGTTTTGCCATATATCCAAGCAAACAAAAGTCTAGACCTCTAGCCAGACTAGCTAGCAATCAGCTAGACATTATGAAAGCAGATGGCAGGTTTTTAATAGATGGGTTGCAACTTTTCTTATGGCTACATCTGTAAGATTTTACCTGAGATAGGTGCGAAGATGCGAAGAGAAGACATACCCATAAGATTATCAGAAATGACTTGATGTCTTAAGACTAAGCATTAAAATTATACTTTTCAAATTATGTAAGAGACAATTTGCGGATGCGAGCCGCATTGAATTAACAATAATTCGTAATTGTTTGCTGAGCAGAAATTGGGCCCACTTTCGATGGAGAGTGAAAGATGAAAGTCATTCTAAGTCCATTGTAATACAAGGATTTTGGGCGTAAATAGCTCAAGAGCTCTGATGAGGGTACCCAAGTACTGAAGAGTATTTGAAGCTTTTAAGATCCATTGAAAACTTTTGTTAACAAACAAAGCATTTCCCTCAGTGTACGTATACATAAGATGGAGGTCTAAATTGCGGTCAAGTGGCTTTCATAAAATTTTTAATTTTTTTTTTATATCTAGAGTGGCGAACTGTAGGATCATGAAATATTTCGAAATTAAAATGTATTCTTTGACAAAAGTGAAGTGAAGTCTAATTCAGTTAAGTTAGCTGTAAGATCGTGATTGAAAGTGATTTGTTTACCTTCGAGGGAGTTTAAAATCCAAAGTGAGCTTGTTAGATCTCTATAATCGATTTGATGAGATGTCGATGATCTTCAAATAAACAAGAGGTATTTTTATGTAAGATAATGATTTATAAAAGACAATTGAGTGCATTCCTTAGAGAGTAATCAACATTCCTTGTGTATATGACCCAACCATACCTACGGAGGAAGAAAGTCTCAAAGTTACTTCTCCATATGAAAAGTAGAGGAGTTAGGTGTTCTTAAAAGATCTCGTCAATTTGATGTGACTAGAAAGTGTTCCGAAAAGGTAGCAACCAAATTGTCTGCCATTCGGAGCAGGTTTTTCTATTTAAGACCGCTATTAAATTCGATTTCGATTTTTCGCGTTTTTTTTTTATAAGAATTAAGAAGAGAACCTTTAATGCTCTTTACTGGAATATTTTCGGGTGGTCTTTTGTTTGTCAGTGGCGAATCATGTTATATAATTGCCGCTAATTCTATTTGTCTGCGATTTTTTCGGCTTCCTAAACATGATTTTATAGGTGTTGTAAAATTACAGAAACGGTGGAATTGTTTGTCGAAAAATGTTTACCATAAAGTTTAAGCGGGGCGAATTTTTTTCTTTCTATCCAAAATTATACAAAACAAAAACAACTTCAAATAATATGTCCGGCAATGCATGGAAATCATTGACTTTTTAATTTTCAACAGAATATTTAAAATATGTATATACAGGGTGTCCTATACGTGGTCTAGTACCCGATGGCTATAGATAGGTCATGCTTAGACAAGCCAAAGATTGTATGGGTTGAGGGAGGAAAATCCTGACTGTTAAGATAACGATGCTTAAAGATATTTGAATTTTTATAGATCACCCTCCATCTTCTGAACATTACGCCCTATATTGGTGATCTGAAATTTGTTAGATAGATAATTGTTGGACCTTTCCAATTATCTATAACTTTTACCCTTCTTCCATGTATTTTGAAATCATTGGTCAACGACGTTAAAATTTTAGCTCGTTTATAGGGCGCCGTAACCAATGGGTAACAACGGGAATCCTATTACTAAGACTTCGCTGACCGTCTGTCACCAGGTTGTATTTCATGAAACGTGATAGGTAGACAGTTGAAATTTTCACAGACTGTTTATTTTTATTGCCGCTATTATAACAAATAATAAAAGTAAAATTAAATTAAAAATTAAAGGGGGTCCCCATACAAGAAACGTGATTTTCTCACACTCTGCACCCAACATACCTTTCTACGTTTTTGCACTGCAAGTGAACAAGACTCGTTTATACTTGCGAATACATTAATTCACGTTCCAAAAAGAACCAATCTACGGAAGTATATACCTTTAAAGATATTTCACGAATGTAAAATTAATGGTAAGCTCCTCAGGGTCCACAAAACAACTTTCATGAGTACTTTGCGAATAACCAGTAGGGTTAATTACGCCAGCAAAATACAATTCTTTTGTGGAACTGCAGTCAGGACGAATCGAGGACACTAGAAATTGAACTTATATATGCCTTACCTGGTCACTCCTATATGCGTCCAGATCATGTCATTTCTAAGCTTAGGAGCTTGTAAGTCTAAGGAAACAATTTTGCATGTGGAAGAATACTTTGAGATATCTAAAGAGTACGTGGCGTCTGATGAATTAAAAAGCTTTCCAACCATCAGGGTAGTTGCATTTCTAATCAAATACTTTAAATCGGTTTTCTATTAAAAAATCGAAATACAGAACGATAATTCATGCGTGAAGAATCCACTTATAGAGCAGACATATGTGTGGACAAATCTCTGAGGAAGATGTTCTGCGTATAAAGAAGCATCAATTCATGTATCTATTTTGAAAGAGTCATGAAGAACTAATATTTAACAAAGTTCACATTCCAAAATAATCTTGTTTTCAATTTACGATAACATTAATATTTGCAACAAATTGGATTTCTTCAAGTTTCATTGTTTTAAAAAGTATCCTTTTCCGAAACTCATTTTCTAAAGGTATCTTCTCCAAAATTAAGTCATTTTTTCCAGAAAATCTTTGTACTGGGTGGGGCAAAAGTAGGTACTGATGACACTATAGAAATTACTTATATGCTGATATTGAAAAATGTGCAGTAAACAAATGTAAAATTACTAAAAATTAAGATGGACCGTTATATTGTTAGAAAATGAAGAAGAAAAGTGGTGGATTGAGGGCTCAAGAAGTAGTTGCATATAATTGAGATTTAGTTTGGAGATGGTAAAATTCTTTAAAAATACAAAATAAAGATTGAAAAAAGTATAATAACGTCCAGTCGTCAATTACTCAACATAGTTTCATAACAAAAATGGGACCGCAACTGGCGCAACATTGGATAGACTTGAGTCTGGCAGACCAAGAACAGGCCGTTCAGTCGAAAATACCGATGCTGTGCGCGAAGATGTGGCATTTCCAGGCGGACTCTGCAGCGTATTTTGGTCACAGACTCGAAGATGTGCGTATAAAACTCTGATGATACATCAGCTGCTGCCTACTGACCACCGAGCTCCTCTAGAGTACAGCCAGCGCGTCATAAAACTCAACCTTGAAGAGGATGATTTCTTTTTCAAAATTGGTTATGAGTGACGAATCGCAGTTCCATCTCTAGTTGCATGTCAATAAGCAGATTACTCGTTTCTGGGGCACTGAAAATCCATGCATTATTCAAGAAACGCCTTTACACCTACTAAAAGTTACTTTATTGTGTGGCATCTGTGCTGAAAGAGTGATCGGACCTTATTTTTCCGAAGACGCTGCACGCAATGCGATAACTGTCACTGGCAAGCACCATGTTATGTGAGGTCTTGATACTCAGTTTAGATGAATCGGGGCTTGAGCACATGTAGTTTCAACAAGACGGCGCGGCGCCACAACACACACAGCGCGCGACACTCGTTTTGGCGATTTTCCTTGGCCTGAAAGATCACCCAATCTAACCTGTCCAGACTTCTTTCTTTGGAGTTATTTGAAATCACTGGTGTATGTGAACAAGCCACTGACTCTCGCAGCCCTAAAAGAAAACCTTCATCAAGAAATAAGGAACATATCGCAGGAAGTGTTACGGGAAGTTATGGAAAATATCATAAATAGGACTGAAATGTGCATCCACTCTGGAGGTCACCATTTAAGAAACATCACCTTCAAATCCTAATGCGACGAAATTTCATGGCACAAATATATATAAAAAACTAATTTAGAAAAGAAGTTGTAGCTGAACCACGCAGTACTTACATTTATTAAATTTTTCTGAGATTAGTTCAATACATTAACTAATAACAAGACTTTTCTCACACTTTTCATCCATCACAAAATTCTCAAAAATGGAAAACATCCTTTTGTTTTTGGTCGACTCAATTATCAAAAATTATAATTCCATTTGTATGATCAATAATTAAAGAATACTGACATTTATCGGAAGTATCAGTAAACAGATGACACATATCAAAAGTCCTGGGCGTTAACTCTGCCATATTCCAGGCCAAGGTATTAGCCATAGAGGAATACATTAAAAGACCCATAAATGCGTTAACCAATAATATTCACTCGGACAATTAACTGTCAAGGCCTTTTGAAGTCCTACGCAATCAAGTCAGGGATAGCCTGGGAGTGTCTGCAAATCCTTAAAAATTTATCAAGGAGAATCAAAATTATACTCATGTGAGTACCTGGACATGAGGGCCATAGAGGCAATGAAATTGCTGACGGGCTAGCCAAAAGAGGAGCAGGAACTCAATTTTGTTTAGACCAGAGTCATTTTATGGCAGCTAAAATCGCTATCTCATAGCTACTCTAACCAGCTGGGAGAACAAAAATCTCTTTACTGAGAAAAGGTACAAGGACTTCGTCTTGCGAAGAAGCAAAAGAACTTCTAATACTTAGGAGAATAGAATTCAACGTAATTATAGAGTACTTCTCAGGTTATTGCAAATTGAGGTATCACATAAACAAGATGGGCTTGAGACTTCATCCTGCCGCTTCTGTAACGATGCTCATGAAACCTCGGGGAGCACTTGCTCTGCAACTGTGAAGCATTGACCAAACGGATATTACTCCACATGCCCTTCATCCAACATACCTACGTGTGGAACCTCAATCACAGAATGATTCTAGACTTTATTAACAATCTAATCCTAGAAGAGAGTAATTTGATCAAAATCTAAATAGATATTTCAGGACGCACTGTATGCTATGCGACGCTAACGACTACACACCCCTCCACAAATCTTATCTAATCTAACAATAAAATTACACTATATGACACGTATCCAATTTTTTATATCAATATCCTTATATTGAAGGTCCTTTAAAATTATGAAATTATATATGTCCAAAGTTAAAACCGGCATGTACGCTACCCACCTATCAACTTATGCAGATTACTTTGATGGTTCGTCTAAATACCAGAACAAAGTTTAGTAACGTATGTTAAAAAAAATCTAATTCAACTTAATCTTGCGAAAACATCACATTTATCATTTTCCAGAAACCAAATGTTAAATGAGTTAATCTCATTAACCTCAGGGTGTAAAAGGGATTTTAAGCAAGTTTTTGCACATGCCTACAATTAAAATTTACATTTTATGTGAAACAAGGCTACATATATTCTCACAGAACCTTACGATCCAGGATGCCTAAAAGAAATGGAAACTAAAAAAATGTCAATGAACAGTATGAACAAGGCCCTTATGAAAGTCGAGCACGTACTTACGTACTTCGTAGAACTAAACACTTTGCCGCTGTTATCATCGTATTCTTTTCTTCTTGTTATTTTTATTGAATTTGTCACGCAAAGTAATGCAAATTTTTTAGCGTTATAACACGAAAAAGCAGGGCTAGACACGAACATGGCACATGTAACGCCTTTAAAAGTGTTGCTGTAAAACGTACAAGGTTTTGCCATGTCCTCACTCTACGCCTTGTTGCCCTAACCCTTAAACAATTTTTACTCGTGAATATTCAATTTTTCGCGTAAAATACAGAACTCTTCAGTAATTGGCTCGAATGAGTTTCCACATTTACATTTTATGTCGTCATTTTTGGGTAATTCATTTTCTTAACGGGTGAACTTTTATGAGACGCTTTAACCCATTACGAGCAAAGGTGCGATTGTATGTATTAATTTAGAACTGAAGTTACAAAGGAAATAAAATTAAATTCGTAACAAATTTAATTGCAATTTCAACAAGGTATTCTGATATACACCTTTTTTACATAGGTACATATGTAGGTATGTAGGTATACCTACTTGTGAATAATGTACAAAGTGCTCTAGATGTACTTAACGAAATTATTTCTAAAATTTTGACACGCAGTGATCCGGTTGGGGTGAGGCTAAGGGGAAGTCAAACAAAATTTAAGCTATAAACGTCTACAAAAGATTCAGTGCAATTATTCAAGACAATTTTTAAACAAATTTAAGGTAAAATCTACAAATTTCTGTTAATTTGCGAATTTCTTCACGATGGTAATAGCGCTTACGACTACCTATCGCCATGACTATGTTCCGCCTGTTACGAGTAGATATCGATTCCTGGAGGCGGCTACGAAAAAGAAGGCGGTTGATTGCGACCAGATATGTAAATGTGCAGAAGAACATCCAGCACTTCAGACTGCAAATGCTGCAGTAAAATCTTCTTTAAAAGCAGAATGGACTGGAATTGCCCCAATGGGTAGACTTATAGAGCCACGAATAATTCCAGGACCGAAATCATCAGAAGATGAAAAAGTCCCGGCATGTCAACGTGATCAGCCGAATCGTTTCTTGAAAATCCTTCAGACTTGTTATCCTGATTTATATGAAAGGCTAAAAAATATGCCGCAGGATGAACTTCAAAGGAGGACGGACAAAGAGAGGCTTCGAACTACTTATCAAGTTGATTATTGTCATATGCCGGAATATCCTGAAGGTATATATGACAGTATGGAGAAAAAGAAGGAAGAAAAACCAGGACTTCTTAATCTCACAGATGGCTGTGAAAATTTCCGAGAAGAAATTTTCGAGTCACTAAACAAACGAGAAGATGAAGATGAATGTAAGCAAGCATATTCTCCAAGCGGTGGAGCTGGAATGTCTTTTGGCGATAGCAATAGATTTAATGAGAAAAAAGATGATACTAGCCATTGGGCAGCGAGCCAAGAACAAAACAAGAAACCAAGAGTTTCAGAATACATGGATTCGATAAGTCGAACTGGTTGTGTTATCGTCAAGAATAATATTCACGATCATAAAAGATGTCGTGGTGGGAAAAATTGTGTTCATCCACTTAAAGTGACATGTTGAACTTTCGATGTAATTTTTAATGGGTATAGGTTTGTGGAAATAAATAAATTCAGAATTTGGAGACGTCATGCTTTGTATTCTGCGGTACGTTCGATTTGGCAGATTATTAGATTTGTTCTTACCCATTTCGAACAGCAATCAAACTTGAATAGATTTTGCCGAGTGATTGCAAATTTATATGAATGCCGATCTACTTGTAAAAATTTGTCGAGTTTCTTAATTTTCGATGTGTAGTTTGGCTGCTTTTTATATGATTGTATAAATACCTTAAGACATCGAATATCAAAAGTAGTTTCCAGCCAAAATAGTTTCACTAGCATCTATAAATTAACTGCTTACCTTGTACATTTTAGAAGCATCTAGTAGGTACAGATTTCATGTTTATCTCACTCTCCAGATGGCTTTTAATGGTTGGCAACAAAATCTAAATTTTTATTTAAATTGGTAATTTTTGAAATCTCCATTGGATTTAGTTTTGTCATTGAAAACTGTGCTTCCTTTTACTTGCAAAAATTTTTTTATGATTTTGTCGTATCTTTTCTCTCAGTCTTATTCTGGTAAACTATGAGAAAAATTATGTGCGATAGTGAAATAAGCAGCCATTTTTATATATCAGTGGTAGATACGCGAATCTGTTATAATATTTCACAAATAAAATAAAATAAATAAATAATAAATAAAATACCTGTAATCATCTGTGGTAAGTGATATAATCTAAAACCATTTGTTATGTCTTAGAATCTCTCCCAGTCTGATGAGCGTTAGTCTGAAATTTGTTTTTAAAAAATTCATTTTGAACCCGACCGTATTGTAAAAACTCCAATCGCTTACAATTTCACTTCGCTATTGCTGTCGAATTTGAGAATTCACTTTCTACCATAAATCAAATTCATCTTTTTCTGATCTTGTATTTGAGTCGGCCTTATGTGAAAATAAGTTTTGTATGATGCTCCCTTTGCTAACGTGAGTTCAATGCGCAGATGAAAATTTTTCATGATTGAGGCCCATATTTTTGGAGCTTCGAATAATCGGAACTCAGAAATAACAGCAATTCTCTTTCGCGTGGGTAAACTTTATTTTTTATTGCCACTCAGGAAGAAAAATTAAATTACAGCAAAAAGGAGAGACTTTTCCGACTACGCTAAACATTGCTAGTCCGCCTCTAAAATTAAATAAAAATACTTTTCTGTTTTGTGTGGCTGTGGAGTAAATATTATATAGCGAGGGCACACACACACGTATAGACGTTGTGAAAAATACGGAATTTTTTATACAACGTAAAAATATATATATGTACCTATATTAAAATTCAGGGATGTAAAGGACTCAAATTTGGACTCAACTCATCGATCAACTCAATCATCCGCTCAAGAGTTGAGCGGTGGTTCATCGCTCGAAATTTGAGCGGACTCACTGTTTGAGTGGACTCAATCGCGAGCGGACTCAATCTTGAGCGGACTCACTGCTTGAATGGACTTGAGCGGACTCAAGTCTTGAACGGAATCACTGCCTGAGCGGACTCACTGCCTGAGCGGACTCATTATTAAATCAGATTCTCTTTGTTATTTAAAATATGATTACAGTCCGCTCAGGCAGTGAGTCCGCTCAAGACTTGAGTTTGCTCAAGCCGCACAAGCATTGAGTCTGCTCAAGCAATGAGTCTGCTCAAAATTGAGTCCGCTCAAATTTCGAGTGATGAACCACCGCTCAACTGTTGAGCGGACTCACTGCTTGAGTTGAGCGAATGAGTTGATATGATAAATGAGTCCGCTCATTTACAACCCTGTAAAAATTGTTTGACGTCTTGAAAAGTAAACAAAGTACGGCCGCTGCGAAAAAGAAAATCTCAATACATCCGTCAACCACGTCTAGAAATCCCAGTACTGCTAAGGCTAGGCGCAGCGCAGTTAACTAACCAAAATCAAACGTGAATAGCTCAATATTGTTCACCAGATTTTCAGGAGATGTTTTCCTGAGGTAGAGACTCGCCTAAATTGCTGAATTCTATATATATGTGCGTTTGTTTGAAATTAGATATATATGTAGAATAGACTATTAATGACGTAAAGTTTATGCATCGGTGAGGAGAAATCTGTGCAAAGTGACAGAACGACACCAACATTGGACGAGCTTTTAAATTCTTTGTAGGTACTAAGTGACTAGCAAGTCTATACTTAAGCAGGACTTTTTCACATTATTACATGAATTTTGGTTAGCATTAACAGTTCAGAAATCTAGATTATTTATATTTTAGTTAGAAAAAGAGGATAAATAGAATCATTACAAAGGATAAGACGTCCATAGTACATAATGTGTCATAGAGTACTTTCAAGTCAGTTGATAATATTTCGCGCATCGGAAATATTTCAGCAATTTTCTAAAAAATAATTTCGCTCATTTTGCTATTCATACACAACATGCATCATGTAGGTATGCAGGTTTTTTTATAAAAAGTAAATAAATTTAAAAGTTTCTCTCCTATATAGAAATTTCCTACACAATAAAAAAAAAATACAATAACTGTCAGAAACAGACTAATTTATTTACAAATGGAAAAGTTTGTGAGAATGAGCTGTTTATCTGCGCTGGGGTACACTGCTAGAAAAATGAAATGTTGAAATTACTTTCAGTAAAATTTATCGTAAAGAAGTAAATTGCACATTCCAGATTTTACAGTATTTTAATATTCTTGATTATTGTGAATTTAAACATTTTGAAATTTTTTGTTCTAAAGAGATATATAAACAACACACCGGAAAAAATTGCCATGCAATGCAACATAGAACTAAAAAAAAAAATTTAAAGAAATTAAATAGAACAAACAATTATATATATATAGCAGTTATATAGGAGTTTGATCTGAAGAAAAAAATGTGATTTGGAAATTGACATCACTTCACCAGAGGGACTTCATGCAGAGAAATCCGCTTCTTCATCGTCGCTACTTAATACACAATCAGAGGTAGAACTATCGCCAGATAAGGAAATTATCAACTTATCTGTTAACTTGTCCAAAAAGGCTTCATACCCAAGATAGCCTTCCTCAGCTTTTGTAGCATTTTGATAAGCGCTTCTCCAGTTCTCCCCCGTAATTTTTTCGAATTCTTCCGTTGCTAACTACTTAACATCATCTAATTTGAAGGTTGTATTTCTGGAACCCACCCTGGATTAAACCGTTGGCCAAATTTTTTCAGTTCGATTTAAATCGGGTTGGAACGGTGATAGACGTAAAACTTCATGCCCATAACTCCGAATTAGATCATCCACTATATGCTTTCTTTGAGTACTATTTTAATTAAATTATACAACTGAGGCTGGAACATATTTTCCTCAAATTGTAGGTGATTTTTCCTTAGCATTGCAGATGTAACGTAATCTTGTTTATATTTGTTGTGATATGATGCATTAAGTAATTCCAGAAGTGTCAGCGGCTCATATTATACATTTCAGTCGCAGTGACCATATTCCCAGCGGGAAAAGTGGGCATGCCTGACTTAGATAAGGTTTACTGTAAGCATTACCTGGAATTCATTAGTAATGAGTACCTACATGAATATACCTTACGTTGATCTGGTTTAGGAAGGCAGGCGTAATGTATTGATGCGTTGTATTTTTGAGCATGTGCTACCTTTCAGGGAATACTTAGAAAAGGCAGAAGTAATGATTTTTGATTTGTGCATTATTTTAAAAAAAAGAAGAAGTGGATAATTATCAGTTAAATACGAGATACGAATAATAATGAAGGCGTGCTCATTGCCATACCATCCTAAGAAAGCAGGTAGAGTTCTTCCCTTTACCACTCAGTGAAAACAGAAAGAATTAATTTCCTGTAAATTTATAATTATATAAGAAAGCAAAACAAGCCCAAGCATATTTCATATTTACCTGTTACTTGCAGTACTCTAGTATGTATATAAGTATCGGAAGAAATATTTCACATGTACGAGATTTAAGAAAATTAAGCATACAAAAAAGTCCTGCAATTTTACAGTGTACTCATTTCATTCTTTCTTTGTTTGTTCGAAAATTTTTAAAGTGAGTGGCGTCTGGTACCACTGCCAAAGCCCTCGAGAATACTTTGCAAGCCATGACTACACAGACTCCCTCACTACCTCATGAGAGCCCCAACGGAGTCGTAAAATTCTAAAATATTTGCAGTGTTCTTATGTAAAACTGACAAACGTATGATTTGAATAGCTCCTCTGCCCTAAATTACTGTTCATACAGAAAAATGGGGTTCTGGTAATCTTAAGCCTGTTTTCTTATCTTTCGAACCGAAATAAAAATTTTATACCTTTCCTAACAAAATTATTTAAAAAAGTTTATCTGAGCCAAATGACTACGATTCCTCAAACAAACACGCTGACGGTGTTCCGTCATGCTATGTATGCCGTGGGCTGATACGTAACCCCCAAAACATAATACAGCCCAGAAGCCACCCAAGGCACCGACACATTAAAAGGCCTTAAGGTGCCGGGTACAGCATACAGTAAGAGCTCACTCTCACTGCGTTTTGTATGCTCGTCATGGAGGAAAAACTAAAATTTCATCTTAAACAGGTTCTAAACGCCAAAAACTGTCGCTCCCACAACAAAATGAAGTTAAAACAAATTGCAGCCAAATATGTTTTCTTTCTAATAGTTTAAAAAAAATTGCATGTAGAACAAATTTATGGAAATTATAGCGTTTGAACAAAATACAAGCAACTTTTATATGAAAAACTCCTGCATTAAGACAAGGCAAGGAGACTGTGGATGTCGCCTGCTGACCGGCCCACTGCTCTCCCTTTTCGACTTTGTTCATGACTTGTATATTCCGGGGATTACGGCTGATGATGTCGAAAGTAACTGCGTCCATATTCGGACTCCGGCTGTACATACACAAATGTAATTATGACTCAGCTGAGAGTTAGTTAGCGTAAAATGGTAGGGTTACTTTGTAGACAAACCTATTTTAATAGTTTGTTAAGTAAGGTAGATAGTAATCAAGTGTAGCCATTGGTAAGATAAGGAACCAAGCTGTAAATTACTAGAAGACCATTTTCCTGTATGGATAGTAGTTTAGGATCTATAGCATATATAAAGTAAATATTTGGCACTTTTCTATAAGTATCAATATAAAACATTTTAGAGAACGGACTCCGAACGCACACATATAGATTTCTGTTTCATGTTTATCAACTGTATTGAAATGTACACTAATAAAATGCGTATATGTTAATGTGTAAAAAGGGGAGCAAGAAAAGAATAGAATAAAGCCTAAAGAATATCAATATTTACCCCCCCCCCCCCCCCCCCGGCAAGAGTGAACGTTGATTTTTGTCCGTTTATCTACTACTGTCGTTTTATAGGACCATTGCAGGTATGCCGAAAATTTCACTGGGAGTTCGGGGAATGGTTATAAGTGTATTCCATCCAATACTTACAGGGATCGCAGCAACTACAAGGTAAATAGTGTAAGGGTCCATTCAGGACCGGATATATGTGTATAGAATTGTTGGCAAGGCACGATATGTTTGGTAAATAGTGCGTGACAGCATATGGTTTTTGTGCAACTCACTACACGCTTTTCACCATTAGCTGAGTCAAACTAGCTTGTCACTCTGTATTTAACGCTGATCACGAAGTGAGCTATCAGCTTCGGTAAACATAAGTGTATCGGTACTTGTTTCTCAGAGAAATATTGACATGCTTGGATTTCTAGAAAATGCACGACATCCATATGTGAATCAAGTTCTAGAATGTTCCTGTTTGAATTTATTTTCTCTAGCAAACTCAATGAGGTTAATAATAAAAGGAGATGAAAAAGAGCAAATATCGTGTACCCATGTCTAACACATTGACACTGATATTGTTTGTACATAAGCGCGCAAAATTTTGTACACCTGTACACAATTGTACAATCTGTGCGCAATTTGAATCGCTTTTATTTTCATATACTCAAAAGTATTTACTGAATTTGCAAAATTGAATATAAAAAAGTTAATAATTAAGAAAAAAAGTTCAGTGGTAAAAAGTTTGTTAGTAATATTTGCTTCGTGCCCCTTCAGTTATTTCACGGGTTTTCCTGCTCCAATGCGCCAAGCCAAAAAATAGCCAAACCTAACTATAAATTTGACAGCGAAGACCAAAAATGGCGGAATGAAACATACACAAATGCAGGGAAATTTTGGGTAGGCTCACGTACACGGATCGTACATATTATTGCATCTCCTTTAGTTATAATCTCGTTGAGCAAACTACTTGATACTTGTTCAAGAAAGAAGGTATTTCTTTGGATTCTTCGGCACAATAGTAAAAGCGCAAATATTACTACTTGAAGAAATCGGCACAGAAAAAAACTTCTTCAGCATTCTTTGACATATTTCTATATAGTTTTTGTATAGGAACAGGAATTCCTTGGCTTTAGTATACCGCCCTTAAAAGCGGACGATAATTCAGTGTATAAATTACAGGAGACTACTAAAATTGCACAGGGTGAATGAAATTCCATCTGTGGAACTCAAAATCTTATAAAGTCAATGCCAAAGCACCTATTTCAGGATATATTATATAAGGAAAGTTCCAACAAACAATAATAACTATATTTAACACTTTTTAATACTTATTTACTGTCGCAGTTAAGTAACTTTACCTTTATTTCCTCTTCTTATTCAACAATTTCTATAAAACTTAAATAATAATTTATATACTGAAAGTTATTGGAATATTATTATTATTTATTTATTTAATTATGAATTGTGTAGTTTGGTTTTCCGGTTATACACTTTTAAGTAAAGTTGAAAACGCAATTTTTTTTTTTGAAAAATTAAAGCTGCTTTATTCATATTATTTTTCCCTTCACCGTCCGTATTTCCGTCAGCAGTTTTAAACTACTTAAAACAGTGAAGTAGAAAATATGGCCGTTGAATTCAGTTCAAACCCTACTCTGTGTTATGGTAACAAATGTCGATGCTATTTTAAATAAAAAAAAGAAAACTTTAAATTTCCTGGGTTTTTATACATATTATAAAAAACGAATTAACTTTAGATTCGAAACCGGTTTTATTTATGCAGAGTGCTCCTTCTGAACTTCTGAATATTTCTAAAAAATCTTTTCACAAGAATCAAAAACAAATAGCAAAAATAGAGTATGAAAACCATTCACCCACTTCCTATCACAAAGCCAAATAATAATAACTTCTCATTTCTGTGCAATAAAAAGAAAACATTCTTCTCTCAAAATAACTGACAAAAATTGAATTTGATGGGTTACACTTGCTTTCAGAAGATGAAGAATCGTGTTATAAAAGGTAATCCCTGGAAGAAATCTTAAGGACTAGGTAAACAAGCGGGAATACCTGTGTATGTTATGCATTCTGATTACTTTATAGACAAATAACATCTGCGAAACAAGATCTGATGTGTATAGCCATCAAATCTACCTTGTAATCTCAGGAGATTTTATAAATCGCCGAAATATTATAATTTTCAGAATGCTTACAAAATTTCTCACTTCTCATAATAACTTGAAACCTCGGACGTGAGATTGCCAATGGGGAACATTTACACGTTCCAACTCGACTAATTATTTTTCAATTACGTGCCTTTTTTTAACTTTCATTACTCGAATCTTAGGAATTTTCTTATAGAAGTAATTTTCATTGCTGTAAAAGTAATAAAACTTCATTCAAAATTAAAGCCAATGGCGTGCAAATTACCGAAACGTTATATCCTAGATAAGCTGGACTAATTGTATATCCTAATTTCAAAAAAAAAAA
The DNA here is from genome assembly GCA_963930735.1 of Dioctria linearis. Taxonomy (NCBI): domain Eukaryota; kingdom Metazoa; phylum Arthropoda; class Insecta; order Diptera; family Asilidae; genus Dioctria; species Dioctria linearis. The sequence continues at coordinate 285,424,903 of OZ005741.1, forward strand.
AAAATCAACTCATAGTCATTATCCAATTCACTTAATCCTTAATTGGAAGGTTCACGCACAGAAGTAATAATTAAGGTAAGTCCTCTTTTCTTGAAAAGATGAAAGCAAGGATTTCGAATGAAAGCAAATCTTAAGGAAGTGATTTTGACCCTAAATCAATATTCTCTTCGGTTTTTGTTCACATTCCTTAATGCATCAAAGGACTTCTTTTTTGGACTTACTTTGGTTTCACTTTACTGAGATATTTCCAGCTAAGATAACATATCGAATCTTATGGTGTTTGCTAAAATACTGAACAAAATTTAAATGAAAAGGAAATCATTGGGGAAAAGTTGAGACTTTTTACGGATAAGTAATGGAAGACAGGAACTTACCTTTCTTTTTGATCGGGCCATCCTTTGATCTCGGGAATTTTCAGCTTCACCTGGAGGACGTTTTCCCCAAACAGCTATGGCAATTCTGGTGTATGTGAACACCAAAACTGATAATGGTATCACAAATTGTAACGTGAGCAGAGCTAGGGTGTAATAGTAATTTTGTACCGTTGATGGCCAATCCTCGCGGCAAATGTACCTGGAAAATATAAAATTTTGAATAGAGAAATATGCAAATTAGGGAAAATGAATAGAAATACGTAATCAAACAAGCAATTTGAATTATTTTTCAATGGTAATTGTGTGTACTATAAAGATAATAGAAAGTGAGAATGCTAGAAATTTTATGTAGTAATTGCTATATTCGTTCCTATAAACTCCATGAAGGCGAGCATTAGGAGAAAAATAAGATAGGGAAAAATAAAAAACTTTAGTCATTTCAAGTTTGTATGTTTTACATGAATTAATTAAGGAATTAAATTAAACATGACGTATTTGGCAATTTTGTGGAATTGTTTCAATCTCACTCCGAAAGAAACGCAAAACGGCGATAGTATAATTAATTAAAATTTCAAGGATCGTCTGCTGCCATTCTGTCGGGAAAACGTCGATCCTGTTCGAAAATGTCTTCTAATTCTGTTTCCGCACTGCTTCCGGGAGGATGTGCCCTCTCCCGGATGCTGCTCTATCTCTCTGGGCCGCCAGCCAATCTTCTACTTGAATTGTACCATAGTATTGGTATTTTTCTTTGAATTATAAATAACCAAGAATATTTCAGGCAATCTGTGAAGGTAAATATCGATTCTTAGATGTCTATTTCGGATAGTCTTGTCGGTTCCAAGATGCAGCAAAAAAATGTTAGAGAACCCAGAAAAGTTATCCGCGCAAAAATAACTAAAACAATTTCAGTCGACAACACTTTATAAAATAGAAATGATAAAATGTACACTGGCTAAGTACAGGCAATAAAAATTTCGTAAAAAATATTGAAAATTAATTTCATAATTTCCATGAATGTGATAAAAATTCCATAAAAATTGGAAAGAGAAATCCACTTTTCACTTTTCCTATGACGTAAATGGTGACATAATGTGGTGATCCTCGTGGGGGTATATGTTTCATGGTGACTAGCTTAGAAAATTTAATCTACCTCTGTCTAGAGAGAAACATTATATTTAAGTAGGCAAACAAAAGATGAAAAACAAGAAAGAATTCCCAAAGGAAAATCCATTTAAATGATACAACAAAGATTTTTGGAAGAAAACTTTTATGGATTTCTTGTCAAAAACTTTTTAGAATTTTAAAGAAGATCCACGCTTGACATAAACATTTTACATTCGCTTACAGATGACATAAATGTCTAGGATCTCATGGGACCTATGGGGGAAGATTAAACTTTTCTCGTGTTATTTTTATTGGTTGTTTGAGTGTAAAGATATTCCATAAAAAATTACTTGTTTAGAATAGGATGCGATTATAAGTTTATTTTATCAGAAAGATTTATTTAAATACATAAAAGAAAAAGAGTTAGGAGAAAATTTTTAATTAAATATTTCAATAAAAACCGCTTTGTCCAATCCTAGGAGCGAACTGAAAGGAACATTTGCAACTTAGAACTGCACTCTCTGCCACCCCATCAAAGTTCAAATATAAATTTGTTGCCTTTTATATAAATAAAGTTAACCTTTGACCGGCGAGTGTATAATATATGTAGGTACTACTCTGATGGGTAATCTCTTTCTATTTAACAGCTGTTCAAGAGATTTCACTTGTTAGCATACGCTAGATGATATTTATTAACAACAATTAATATTTTGTTTTTGAAAGAATTAAACTAAATGCACGAATTATATCATTTAGATGTCTTGGCCCAGGGCATAGGAAGGATGCCCAGCGATATTTTTCATAATTTTTTTATTTCTACTTGTCATGGTAATAACAATAATTTTTTATTAGCAAATATACACAGTCAAGAGCAATAAATACAACGACGTTGTACATGGGAGTCCCCAAGCACTGATTCGGTTGTCTTTCTAAGCAGACGATCATGATTTATTCTCCTAGGAATGCCGATAATAATGTTAAAGTCTCTGCGATATTCTGATGAGGTTAGTAGGTATAAAAGATACTCGTATTCTACTAAGACAGAGGAAAACTCAGATGAAGAAGTTACTGCTGACCACCTTTCAAAAAGGATTTGTTTTCATGCAGACGGGAGTCAGTTTTACATTATTTGGTAATGGGGTAATTAGTAGATAAGTAGTTAGAAAATATTAGTACTTCAGGTTATTTGTACAGAACAATTTAAATACTTCGTACCTGAAAAAAAAAGTTTATAGAATTTTAACTGGGTATAGACTGGGAAGGCTCATGAGCACGTACCTACACAATTTAATATCAATATTTTATTATTTAAACCTTAACCGCCCATTATGACCGCTTCAGGCTGTGAGGATGCAAATTATTTATGCTTTCACTGTTACTATGCACCTCTCTCACTCCTGGTACCTTGCTAAATCTGTACCTCAGTACGGTTTCTGTTTTCATAAAAATCGAGCGTGCATTCATCTTTCTGTAATTGGCAAAATTGGCAAAAATCGCCAGGGGTCATGGTGGCCGCACCCAGCCTGTTACATAACTTTTTTCTTTTTCATATCAATTTACAAAATCTGAAATGATAGATTTGAAATTGAACAGTGGCTACTGGATGACGAGAGTAATGATCATGCGTGTGATGAGGATGAGGAATGCAGTGATATTGATCAAAAAGTCGAACCTAACCATTAGACTTACGATTCACACCATTGTGGCCATTGAGCGAATACTAAATATAGCTACACTATTATCAGAAAAGTAGAAGAAAGGATAGAAACTAAAAGGACATGCCGCACATATTATCAGAAAAGAAAGAAAGACATTCGATGTTTGTTTTACATACTTGAAAAATCCCTATTGGTGTCCAACTGCGTAAAAGAACGTGGTGAATTTTTATTATAGATTTAGGGGGGGGGGGGGTGTAGTTCGGGGGATAAGGCGCGTAGTTCCGGCGGTAGGGGAATATAAGTTTGTTAGTACTTTTTTCACCTTGTAACTTTCTTGATATACACCCTATCAAGGTGGGATAAATCTCAGATGTTAGCAATCTTTCCAATGAATGTCCAAAGAACCTTCCCGTCATATTCTATCGGAAGTTATAGGAGGTCAAAGTAAAAAAAAAATGGGGGAAATTTTCTCATTTTTTCAAATTTTAACGATTTTTCCGCCAAAATGCACACTTAGACGGTTTGCTATAATGAGAGATGAATCCTACCTTGATAGAGTGTATATTAAGAAAGTTACAGGGTGTAAAGTGGAAGATGTACTAAAACTCTTAAGACCCCTAACCCCTAATGTTTTGAAAAATGTGTGAAATTTCCAGTTAATATTTTATTGTTGTTTATCGGATAGGTATTCATTCTTTTTTTATATTTTATAAAATGTTATAGTGTCTGTCTTATTCTGCATTTTTAAAATACTTTTCCCTGAATTATTTATGAAAATTAATTCCTACTACATTTGAGCGGTCACAGAAACCGCACCAAGCTTGTAGTGCTACGAAAACAACCAGCCGGCCAGATGTGGAAAGCCTAGTGTGAAGTTCGGGTATTGGTAAAATTTAACGCGGTCTCCAAAAAATAGTATTTTAACACTGGTAAAAAGTTTACGTAAGTTTTATGTGGAGAAAATGAAGTGATAGCTGTTAAAATCACAACTAATCGTAAATATTCTTAAAAATATTAAGTAATTATTATTTATAAAGGATATAAATCATCATATCGACGACGAGATTGTTGCTGCGGCAGGTCTAAGTATCGTCGTCAAGGAAATCCTCCAGAAAAACTAAATAAAGTTTTACCAGTATTTTAATGCTCCGCACATTAAAATGATCAGTAAAATGAGTGGAGATTTACAAAGTCCCATTTACCTTATAATAGAAAAAATGCCACTTTTTACTAGTGAACTCCATCCTGGACTAGTAACGACCTCAGAAACATTTTTGCTTTGTATCTTACCAGTGTTAAAATTTATATGGAAATGTCACTTTTTACCTGAACACCATACTGTTTTACTCGAACTCCGCACTAGACTTTAAATAAAAAAAATTATAAATCTATCCCAATTATTTTTTTAGAATCGAGCCTCACGTAAATTCATAAAATTCAACGAATTAAGTCCTTTTAAAAATATGGAGTAGAATCGATTTTCTTAATATTAGACCGACAAATAATGACTTCATTTGAAACCGTTATACAATTCCATGGAAATTATATGGCCTAGCAATTTTAGCTGAATTTCCACAGAAAATTTAATCGTTAAATAAAGGAGGATTTACAATATGATGACATGCATTTTTTACAGAAATTGTGAGGGAGATAGCTTATTGAAATTTAAATGCTGCCGAAGCAATTATCGCAATACCCCAAACGTAGAGTCCCCTCCAGTTTTTATGGTACAAATTGCAAACTGTCACAATGTTAAGTTTTTAATTGTTTATAATAATAATTGCTGTTAAGAATTGGGCGAAAAACAATGTCCAAAATAACTTCAATGACTTCTATAAACAAATATGTAAAATCTTTCGATATCGCAATATTTAATTACAAATTAAAAACTTATTTTTATTTTGATAATTTAATTTAATAAACATTTACTATAAAATTATGGTAACAATAACAATATGGCATCACAACTAGACGAAATTGACAAATTAGAGTTGCCTGTAACAATGTTTTAGTTTCAGTAACTATAAAAACTCCCTATGCTTGAGGTCTTTCTATGTTTTCGGATACGCACACAGTGACAAATCGTCGTCCGGAAAAAATTCAGGACGCGTTTGCTTCTCTCGTCACTCATCAATAAATTTCCGTATACGATGTACTATCTCCCTCACAATTTCTGTAAAAAATGCAAGTCATCATAATGAAAATCCTCCTTCACACATTTGATTTTCTAGCATTGTGTTTAGTTCAGAATCGTCTAATTATTTCAATACATTATTTCTTTAAATTCAATAAGGCTAGCAATATCATTTTCTCCAACTCTGTCACTTACGTAACATACCTACTAGTTAATTTAACATAGCCAGAACTAAGATTTTTGTTGTACTGTCATCTCGAGAAATACGTCTGAAGCATAGGCTATTATCAAAAGCCGTTAGCTTCTTATCAGTTCAATAAATCTTTCTTATAAATGCAATCAATTCTTAAATCGATGCAGCCTTTATCGGCCGAATTAAAAATGATAACGGCTTTACTACCTTTATATTTTTCATCAATCCAAATCGTGAATGAGTGGGAAAGGTTGAATCGATAAAAAATGGCGAGCAACTGGAAGCATTAAACGTGAGACAAAATTGGCTTAATATTTTTTTTTTATTTACTTATTGGTGAATGAAAGACCGCATGTTGTATGGGATTTAAGTTGTCGGTTTTCTACAATTTTTGACGTGTGCTTGGGATCTTCGTCGTGATGAAATATTACATCTCATTCCCTAAATGGTAAGTTTTCTTGCATTTCTGGTAAGTGCGACTGCAAAATATCTTTATATACACATGTAGATCTGTTATCCCCTCTCTATGATATATTTCATCGGGTCCATATGCTGTAAGACATTCGTCAAAGCAATTTTTTTTTTGTATTATTAAGCCAAACTCAGGGGATAGCCTATGATGTGCAGCAAAGCAAGGTTGGAAGGAGATAGGGAAAGGATTAGGGGACATGAAGAAGAGGAGGACATGTGGCGAAGATGCCGATGTATATCAGTCTTGAACATTCATAGATTGTAAGCCTGAGAAAAAACAGAAGATGGTAGTTTGTTCCACATTCGCACAGTTCGGGATAAGAAAGCATCACGAAATTTTTTTCCTGTTCGGCCGAAAGTATTTTGAACTGTGAAATGATATGCGCGGCTTGCAGCGCAAGTATTGTGTGCAGAAATTAATCTACAAGAGATCAGACTAGATATTTCATCAGAACATTGACTATGCATCTAGCAATAAAGGAGCGAAATAAATGTAACTTTGCGGCGGTGATCGAGTTTAAAGGCTCTCTTGTGGACATTATCCAATAATGCTAAGGGTGTACGACCAGCCCTCCTAGCCCAGATGTGAGAATTTCATTACATTCTACGTCTGATATAGGACTTCTAGCGCTAGATTTGATGGGTTGAAATATTTCTTACACCTTTTCAGAAATCCAAGATATTACTATGCTTATTTGGCAATAAAGAAGATGTGGTATTAGTGTGTGTATTCGATTCGTTGCGGCAGTAGTGAAATGTGACAAATTACTGTGTAAAATAAGCAAATCGTTAGAGCTCCCTTTCTTTAGGTTAAAACAAATCTATGACTGCCATTGATAAAAAGAAACCTTCTGACATTTCTCAAATAAAAAAATGTCATATGATATGAAACCATCTTAAAATTTCGTATATTTCTCGGTTTCTATTTTATATATTAAACAATTTTTTCACCAAATTATAAAACAAGAAAATATTTCTTTTTAAGTATATTTCCATACCTAAACAACGATTTCCACCTGAATTTCGGCGAATGCTTCTGCAACATTGCACTACACAATTTATCGCTCTAAATTAATAGCTTAGCAGCTTTAATTTTAAAAAGCACTGAATACAATCAAAATATACAATTCACGCGTACAAAATAACAGAAATTCACGTACTTAATATTTAATAAAACAATTATACTAATTTAACAAAGATTAACTGAACTCCCGGAACTCCGAAGAACTTACTTTACGTCAAAACAAGTGAAACCATGTGCAATCCGACTGTCCCGCTTCCCTATTAGTTTTTTATTCAATGATCTTAACAGATGTAGGTTTGTCCCTATTAGGATATCAGGTTTGATTCGATAATTTAAATGTAAATTTCTTGGAGTGAAATTGAATTTAAATCAACCGGCCTAAAAAATTGGTGTAGTCACCAATTTTATTTTTTAAAAATTTCCAACTACGCTCGAATATTCAGAGTACCTACCTAAAAAATAAAATTTCGGATAAAGTTTTGATATTGCGGCACATTCTATTTTTGCACTTGAAATCGATAAAACATCAAATGTACAAACACATATGCATACATATTAAAGCGGAAATATATATAATTTTTAATTATAACTTACAAATTACATTGTGTGTGCCATCCTTCCGGTTGGAGTAATTTGGAAACGATAGGAATTGGAAGAGCTGTCAACAATGCTATGAGCCAAACTGCAGCTATTATACATTTTGCGTATCTGAAAAGTATTAAAAACATAAGTGATTATCGAGTTTATAAAAAATTTTTGTATTATAGACTTTAGTATAGAGAAAACATGGTTTAGACAACGGATTGATAAAGTCTTACTTCCAGCTCAAAAATGCTTTTTTATAATAGCGGCGAATGGACTTACGCCAGTACGCTTAACGTTCTTACGACATTTATAAAATTGTTCCTATAATTTTTATGAAGTCCACCATCTCTGGAAGGCGAATAGTTTCAGAAAGATTTGCTTTTCAATAGATCAAGGCGAAAATATTTCTTCTGAAGTTGTAAGATGAAGCGAAATCAGGGTGTGCCCGTCGTCTGGGTCGGCCTATTGCGATTTTTTAGTTTTTACCGCTAGCTCTACCAATATGCGAGCGCCGCAAAACTTCTCTCTGTGATAGCAAACTTATTAGGACATTACAGATTTGGAGCGTGAAAGCAAAGCATCAGCTAGAGAGCACACAAAATGGCTTGCAAATTTCAAAAAAGGTTATTTTTTGCATCAGTGATCACGATCAGAAAGTGAAGCGAAAGCCAATAATGTGAATGTGTTGTGTCGTTCATCCTTGAAAACAAACCAAGAGGAAAATTCAATCTTGTAACATGTTTGGTTGTGGCAACGCAATGCGGTAATGTCGCTTCCCAGCAAACACAACTTTCCGATCTTCAGACAAATCTGAAAGTTTTCGGAAAACTGGAGAAAGAAACAAAACTTCGCTTCCGATGGTTCTTTACGAATTCGTGATGATGTAGGAAGTGCGAATTTCAATTTCAGTGTCATATCAACATTTAATGCATTTTTACGGTTCCCGGAACTATATCGTAATAGCACAATGTGCAGTTAAGCTCGATCAAAATTTTTTGGAAAAATTATAAAGTGGAGTATATGTAGAACAAAAAAAAACGTAAGTGTGTAAACCTTATATAAACAATTAATTTTATCTAGAAAAGTAAAGGTGTACGCGCATTTAATATTTAAATGGCTGATTGTGATTGCAAATTTGAAACCGTACTGTTTTCTTTATTGTTATTTTTTGGATTACAAGTCCAGTAAACATTCAGAGAACTTAAATAAAAAATATTTTGCTTTAAAGGGAAAGAAGGATATGCAAAAATAGCTGATAAGAATATATTGAAAATTGATTATTATTGGTTTTTGTGGAACATTTCAAATTAAGTTTCAGAAATTTTCACAACACGGTTCCGAATACATTGTAAAAGCTGTTAATGCAAATTTGAAACTAATTTTTGGAAGTGACAAATTTGCTAGGCACCTCTCCTGGACAGCCGCTAACAACAACATTAGAATTAAGGACTCGATTACCGTGGAAATTCTTAAAGGTATTGAAAAATTCTTCATTTTAAGTACTCAGCCACTGACGTACCTATATATATATTTTTCAGATTCTTGCATCCAAGCTAAGGTTTCTTTTATAGAAACCCTTATAAAGAAATATTTCAACGGTGCCAAGGATCGCTTTACAAAATCCTTAAATAGACGGTCGGAATCGGCAGTATCTAATAGTGCAGGAAAAAGAAAAATTAACACTGAGCCCTCCGATTCTAATTACCATTAGGAAACATCTGAAGAAGACATATTTTCTGACAATGAAACCAAATTTGTGTAAAGATTGCAATGTATTCAGGGCACCTGTTATTTACATGTTTTGGTAACATCAATTAAAATAACTTTAAGGTTAATATAAATATTTTTTAAACTGAACTGATTGAATCTGTTATTATAAGCCGTAAACATATTCTTGAAATACTTTCGAAGTATACATATTTTTATAAAATACACTCTGAATATTACTTTGATTTTTACAGGTTTGGAGCTCATTTCTGGCTGCCGTTGTTACATCAAAAGACGAAAACTAAAACGCTAAACCGAAAAGCTCATTTTGCTACCATGAGCACCGAATATTTCTAACTAAATTTATATTAAAAGATCGGAAATATTAAAGAATAACAAAAGAAAAAGATTAATGGGAAATATTCGGTGTTGCAGGGTAGCAAAATGAGTTTTTTTGGTTCAGCGTTTTAGTTTTCGTCTAATGTGACAACGGCAACCAGAAATGAGATCCAACCACGCCACTGCGGCTGAGTTATGAAAGCTTTTGAAGAGGAAAGAAGCTTTTAGAAATAATTCAGACTTTTCTTACCGAAGTCGTAACTAATTTCCCTTACGAAGTCGTGTCAACCGCTTCATACATTTTTCGAAATGAACTAGGGCCGAAATCTATTCCGAAATCGGAAGATTTTTCCGCATTATGTTACGACTTCGAAAGGAAATCGAAAAATTGGTTTGCTGGGTTGTGGTCAAGGTCCACTTGTGTAGTCGGGGTTAGTCCACCATGATTGTGTGTTTCGAAGACGCACATAAAACGTTCAGTACAAATCTCAACGAAGTACGACAATAAAACACTAGCTAAAGAAAGATGCTCGCATAAAAAAGCGCGGTAAAAGCCATCTTTAAACAGTGCAATAGAAAAGTTTATTTGAAGTACGTCAATATAACGACGAGCTATTACATTTGCCGAAAATGCGATTCCGAATAATGTGCCATTAAAATTTTGCTAAATTGCATAATAAGCAGAAAAATTCAAAAAATTCGGCTTCGTATTTCATAACCATCAATTAATATTTCCAGATCATATAGAGTCATTTCAGCACATAGTTCGTCGATTTTCAGCGGTATGCCAACCCATATATAGAATACAAGGTATTCTCATTAAAATTTTGACAATAGAGCTGTAACGTGTATCGTGCTATACCGTATATACATTTCTATTGAAAAAGAGAGGATTGAGAATATTGTGTTCTCTGTACCGCAGGACTTGGTTCGTAATGAATCAATTTGTGATGTTCAGCAAAAGTGTTTCCTTTCCCCAGACCTTTCCAAAAATGTGCTTGGATTGACCTTACACGGAGGTTATGGGCAAAAGTCAAAGGTTCTTCTACCCTGACAACATTCCCCTATATTCATGATAGATTCTCAAGTAAAGTCATGACCAAAATTGCCTTATTGCTTGTATGTATAGTCCACCTAACTGTTTCTCTTCTGATGAAACTAGTGAGGTTGAAAATATTTTAATGGGCATGCTTCAGAGATATAACCATGAGATTGTTTGTGGTGACTTTAATGTCAACATTCAGCTGACTGGACATATTCATACCCACTTGTATTCTGTCATCCAATGATCGGACTTACACATTATCAATTCTTTGACCACATATCATAATGCAATTGCACCATCTGTATTGGATTTGATTTTAACCACCAATCATAACAAGTTGCTTTTCAACAATCCAACAATCAAATTGAACCTCCAAGTATCTTCGATCACGATATATTGTTTAACTGATATAATTTTACCACGGAGGGCAGTACTGCAACAAACTGCATCTAATTCCGTACTTATGACAGCATTAAATCTAGTTCGCTACTTGAAAGGTACAATAGTCTCCCATGAGATAGTATATTTTATACTATGAACATTGACGATAAATTTGATTTATTTTATCTATTTATAAATTTGCTACATGATGAGTTTGCTCGCCTTCGTACCAAGTTTCATAAATGAATGCGAATTTCTATATCGTCATTACGAAACCTTGTAAATTCCTTGATCAATACTGCTAAACGCATATATTTTGGTCTAATATTTAATAATAGTTTACCGCTTAAGATACTGTGGAAAAATCGTAAAACAGACGGTGTTCATGTGAAAGCGGATTCTCACTGTGTTCGCTTCAAAGCAATGCTATAGGTGGAACTCACTCTTTGTTATCCAATTTTAATGAGAATTCTGATGGATTTGTATTTTGGCTGTGCTGATCAAAATGATATTCTGGTGGCGATGTGTAGCATAAAATCACATGCTGTTGGTCCTGATTGGATTCCACCAAAATTCATAAAATTAATATTTCCGTATGTTTTACCAGTCATATCACACTTACTTAATCATATGTTCATGTCTTCCACTTTTCCAGCTATGTGGAAACATGCCCTTCGAAAACATTTAATAGGTAATATAATATGCTGATAGGTCTAAAGTCAGAGGGAACAGGGAGAGGACTTTTGGGAACGGGAATATCTCAAAAATTCCTTCCACTCCCTCTAACTTTAGACCTATCAGCATATTATGTTACCTATCAAAAGTTTTCGGAAACTTTATAAGTAAGTTATTTGAATCAGCCCTCATACCTTATGCAATGGCAGTCGGGATATTGCTGAAATCATTCGTGCGAGACTGCCCTAGTAAAAGCCACTACAGATTTGTGATTCGCTTTGGACCGAAAAGAGATTTGTTACCTAGATCTCCTTGATTTTTCTAAACCTTTCGATTGTCTTAATCACGAAATGCTGCTAGATAAATTATATTCTAAATGTGATATGTCATCATCTGCTATCAGGCTCATTCATAATTTTCTTTCTGGCAGGACACAACAAGTAAAATCTGACGGCCGATTATCAAAGACGGTGCGGTGTTTCCCAGGGTTCGATTCTAGGACCATTGTTATTTGGATTGTACACTAATGACTTGCCTTCTGTAATAAGACACTCTTATATCCACATATGTGCTGATGATTGTAAACTTTATATTAACGCACAAACTAGCTTTATCAATACATATGTAAATGAACTGAATAGTGACTTAGATCGCATTCATAGGTCGTCAATTTATAATTCTCTATCTCTTAATTAATCAAAATCATGGTTTACCATTTTTTCGCGCACGGAGCTTGGCGAAACTTTGTATTTGCCTACAGTTTACCTCAATAATTTAACCCTAAGTCGTGTTGATAAAGCCAAAAATTTGGGTCTTGGTCTTAATAACAAAATGACCGGCTGTGATCATATCAACACATCTCTGGCAAAGATATATGCAACTTGAAGAAGGCTCAGGATAACTGCGCCTCTTCTACCAACTATAATACGTATAAAGTTAATTAAGGCGCTTATTTTTCCATTTTTCCTGTATGGTCTCGTGTGCTAGTAAAATAAATTATGCTTTTAATTACTGTGTTCATTTTGTGCATGGCTTACGTCGTCATGATCATGTATCGCCGTATATATCCTCCATAGTTGCTTGCTCTTTTAAAATGTATGACGATGTTAAATTATTGTGTTTTCTCCATGAAATAATTTATTGTAATGATCCTGAGTATCTGTCATCATCTCCCACATTCCTTTCCTTCGCTCATAACAGCGAATTAATATACCTACTTACACCCAAATTTAATACTCTGATTCGTGAACGCTCTTTTTTGGTTCAAGTTGTTCGATTTTGGAACTCACTTCCTACTCATATTCAAAGGTTGACTGCGCTTGGAGCTTTCAGGAATAGCGTGATGGAGCACATTTCTGGTTTTTAATTTTTGTTTATATATTTTTTTTCTCTTATCTTTATTGGTTGTACTGCTTTTTGTTGTTTTACACTTCTATACTTTCTTTTATCTTTTTCTTATTTTTAATATATTCCGTTGTTTTAGATACAAACTAAAAGATTTCATTCTTGTTGCACCAAATCTAATTAATAAATGAATGAAAGGGCAGAACACAAAATTTCAACACTAAAAATACGTAACTAAATCAAAGCATGAACTTATATTTAATTTCAAGGAATTGTATGAAGCAACAATCACCTCCGTAAAATGTTGAACGGTAGGAAATTCATTATATTACTAGATAAATAGTATTGCAACACTTGAGTTTTTAATCCGTCTTGGCATAATTTCTTGTATATCTGTCAGCTAAATTCCACTTTCATCATATTCATAAAATCGCTGTCTTATTACATAATCTTTCTGAGAATAACTATGTTTATGTGCTTGTAGATTTTAATTTGAGAGCACTTAAGTAAATTACTCCGAGTGGTTCGTCAAAATATTTAATTGCTTATGTTTGAGTACCTACTCTTTCTCAAATCAATAGTATTACTATTTCCCTTGGTAGATTTTTGATGAATGCTCTTTCCCAATAGTGAAATGTGATCTTCATTCTAAACCTTTAATAATGCATATGAATTTATATAATTTTTAGATAATTGGTAGTTTTGATTCGGATTTAAAATTAGACGATAAGAATGCAATTTAAATTAAATTTTCTCTAATGTAGATTGGCTCGAAATTTTTCCGGAAGTTACAGCGGAAGAAGCATACAGTACATACATGACGTTCATTGTAAATTCCTAAATGTAATAATCCTCATCCTTCGTGGTTAAGCGAATCTATTTTATGTTTAAAAAATCCGTCTAGAGCGTGTCAGGGTTCCATACCGAGAAAGGTGATAGTTTTTTTGTTATCTATGACTCAATATCTACCACTGATCATATCAATATTTTTGCTTTAGAAACCCAGCAAATCAGGCAAGCGCAAGGTGCATAAGTAGCACCTTACAACTATAAAGTCTTTACGATAAAAAATCCTGTTTGTTTGTCTAGGTCAGTACAATCACCTCCTGATCTATTGATCTCTCAGGCGGAAGCACCTGGGATACACATGTGAAGTTCTAATTTAAATCAAAACAATGCTATAATATACAACATGAAATATTATGAATATACAACGCTTTATTTTATAATTTTGAAATCTTATTTTTTCAAGTTTTTAAAGGATTGCACCAACTTGACTCTCGGAAAAACGGGTATAAAGTTAAAAAAAACATTTTTTTACGCAACTCTTAAATAGATAAAATAATTTTTATTTTACCCATATTAATTGTGGTTTTATGAATAATTTGAAAAAAAAATAATAATAAAAAAAAATTAAAAAATCACCGAAATATGAGCCATTAAGCTTACGATTTCTGTTCTCAAAAGCACAGTTGAACATAAACGCATAAAAAGTATGCCATTTGAAAAAGCTACATATATGATGCAATGCATAAGGATGGCGAGATTTTAGACTTGCTGTCGGATTTTTTATAGATTTTTTTGAACTTGTAAACGTATTGCGTGAGGAGCAGGCAAGGGGCGTAAGAAATGTGTTTGCTCTGTGCTGTTGGACAGCCACTTTTCATTGTAATTTGTCGGGCATCATTTATTTCTTGGGCAAATTTTATTTTACTGAAACCGTTTATCAAATAAAACTCTTCCGAGAACTCTGAGTTGTAACGTTTCATATAATTTTGGCAATTTCACACTATGTCAGTTTTACCATTTTGTTAACTAGATAACCAAAGAACTTCTTTAAGGAGCTATATTTGGCTTTACTAGCAAGCATTTTCTCCTTTCTACAGCTTCACTAAGACCCATTAGGGATCAAGATCCATTTAAGAAAATAAAAAAATATCGGGACTGCACATTTTGAGATATTCAAAGATAACTGAAATTACCATTATCCTTGAAAGCAAATTTTCAGAAAAATGACTTTGATTAATTTTTCTCGGAAACATCAACGCTTCCCAAAATAAATAACGATTATAAAGTTACATTTACTAAACAAAATTTCCCACATTTTTCAAATTTGATAAGACCGTATCTCCGTCATAAATGGATCGCAACAAAAAATTGATATTTTCAATATTGCCAACCTTCCTGTAAAATTTCATCAAAATAAAATAAAATAAAAAAAATAAAATAAAATAAAACAAAATTGGTCGATTTTAGGATTATATATTTCATATACACAAATTTACATACCTAGCAGTATTCAGTTTTTTTACTTAGGGGTCCCATAATAGTTACACATAATTGTAAACAAATAGATTATAAATAGAACTGCCGAAATAATTTCTCGCTTTCCAAGCAAAAATAGGAAATTACCAATGATAAAAATTAATATATTCCGCGAAATCTACACTCATATACCTAATGCAGAAAATGGCGGCAAATACTTTCCGAGCGTGCACACCACAGTCCACCGCAGAGCTTACAAAACAAGTGAATGCTTTCCGAAAGCACATCATTCCTTCCATCTGACGGTGATGAAATGAATTAAAAACGCCAAATTGTATGCAAAAAATGTAAAAAGAAGAAATTTTTGTCGTGACCATGGTTAACATTATTGACTTTATTTCCTTTATCATTCCACTAAATAATTTGAGTTTTTAAAAATAAACAGAAAAAAGGTTCGATCGCTACAAATTGAACTTTCTTTCCAATAATATCATAATTGTGATAGTTATTCGTCTCTGAAAATAGCAACTTTCAAAGCAAAATATATTAGTAACCAAAACTTTTTTACTAGTTTTCTCTCCGTCACTTTCTCTTCTACTTCAAGATCTTCCATACTCTAGTACAAATTTATCTTCTTGATGTACCATTATTACGTTATTATGTACCAAACTTTGCAAATTTTATGAATTTGAGAATTTTCTGAAGCTAATTCCATACATATAAAACCTCGAAATCTTTGTTTTTGACACGTCATTACCTAAGTTTATGCTTTTTCTCAAACTGTGTGGAATTTTGATCATGATAAGACGCACAGATCCAATCCAAAGTATCCTACACTACACCAAAAGCGGTTAAAGAAATCTTGAGATTCTTGTAGAAAGAAAAGGAAAAAGAAAAATAAAGAAAAAAAAACGCTATTATTTGTCGCGCTAACTTCAAATTACTATAACTTCGAAGATAGTTTGAATTTTGAATTGATTAAATGCTGAACATCTTCTTAAAAGTATTAATTTATTTAGAAAATAAAAAAAATTTAAATTTTTGAAAATCTTAATCAAATCAATCGTAATCAAAGGTTAAAGTCCTAGATACAATGAGCGCCACGCAATTTTTTTTGTGGCGTTTGTGATACAATAAGAACCACGCGTGAAAGTTACTTAACTGAAGTGTGTTTATTATTTTTGTAAAATTCTAAAGTGATAAAAATTAATAATAAAATATTGAGGATAATAATAAAAAGCAAGTGTTCTTGCCCTTAAGGTTTATGAGGAAACTAACTGAAAAGAGAAATAGAAAAGAAGTGTCAAAAATTCCATTTGTTCTCATAAGATGAAATAGGAAACAACGCGCAACAAAGTTTGATCAAATTTAGTCACACCACGAAATGGTTTGGCTTACATTGAATTAATATATGAAAACATTTATTCAATGTTATTTTGTGGCGCGTAAAAAACGCGTGGCGCTCATTTTATTTAAGGCTTAACCCAGCAATGTCACAATGTCCAATATAAAATCAAATATGCCTCAACCTGAGCAGTGGAAGACTTCAATTTTTTCCGAGAATTTTAGTTGGATTTTTTCCTTAGAATTGTAAAGAAAAAATTTCCAGTAAATTTCAAAGAAACAATTCAGGGCTTCCCTACATCAGGTCGAGACACCGTTGATTTTATATTGGTGGAGCGAGGCACTGCTTCGCTGGTTGACGTAACAGCAAGTCGAGGAATCGTCGAGGCATCGACGATTTTATATTCGAGCGACGTGTTAGAGCTTTTTGTTCTATTGGCCCAGTCTTTGTATGTTATCAGTTTGTTTATGCTATAAGCCTAAACTGTAGTTTTATGCATACATTGCTATACCTGCATACACAAATAAATGCTTACGGTGAAGAATGAACTACATATCCAAGGTAGGCAAACATGATTTAGTGCCATTCACACTGCCGTGCAAACAGAATTTGTCGAAGTTTAACGTAATTACCTAGCTGTTTAGTCTTAGCTGGCAGTCTTAATGCACGGATTAGTATCAAAGCGACAATCAGCGCCCTCATTAGACAAAGTATATTATATTCTGCCTCGATGAGTACCATTTTATGTCAGTGTATGTTTAATATTGGACTTACTGATCAAAGCGAGACCCATCTAAGATCTCTGCCGATCCACGCCGAAAGATAAAGCATACCTTAATAGGCGACCATCGTTCAAATCCTCGGACGCAGTATGCAATTTATTTAAGGGGACATACTTTTCTGTTCAAAAAAGAATGCTTGCCTAAGTCGAACAGGCTCAGACACACTCTCTCTCTCTCTCTGCCCGCATATAGGCTACCACAAACACCACGATGCTCCCATCCAGAGGCCTTCTCCGTGCTGAGAAGAATAGCACTACAGTAGCACTGTTGGCTACCCAATTGGTATGGCTTCGTAGTGCATGACCATAAAGCCATGGGTAATCCCAGTGGGTCTTCATGCCGATCCGTTCAGGCTTAATCATATTAGCGTATAGCTGACTGCAGTGGACCACGAGAAGGTTATGATCCACCCTTTAAGTTTTCAAAGGCTTGAGACTGCAGCCAGTAATCTTGTAGCTTACCAAAGTACTAATTAAAAGATATATATAGTATACTATAGATACTATAGATACGCACCATCATCAGTAGTCAGACTATGTCTCTCCGTCAGCACGAAGCATGTCTGCGGCCTTTCTCATGCTCTATTCTAGACACAGTGGAACAGATCGACAAAGAAGAACCTTCGAACCAAACGAAAGTTGCTTCAACAATGGATACAGCCCCATAAAATTCCACCAACGTTTCCACATAACCACGTACAAAGTCAAGGACGATGATAAAGTTTCTAGACTTATATTTGGTTTGAATGAAGATTACAAAGGATGTCGTCATCTAGAAATTAGTGAACAGTTCAAGAAGTTTTAGAAATTGTTGAAAGAAACTATTATGAAAAACTGCATAGTTTTTTAGAAATGAACGAAATTCATATACAGGGTATCCCAGACTAATATAACTATATTTTTACAAATGATTCCTCTCTTCCAGACAAGTAAAAAATTGTATGGCAGGGAGGGGTCAAAATGTCACCCTACCGAGTTACAGGGTGATTAGTAAAATATACTCTTTTTCATTAAACACCCTATATCTTGAAAAGTACACAGGGTATACAGTCTATTTTAAGACGGCATTATATGCAAAACCTTGGGGTCTCTCCTATGAATGTTAAACCAGCCTTGTATCTCTCCCTACTCCAGAGTTATGACGCTTTAAATTCAAAATTTCGTTTTTCAATATTTATTGTTTTATTTTTCCGTTATTTTTCAAACATACCTCACTAACATACATTTTTGTTACAAAATTTCTAAACCACAGAGTCTTCTCTTTAACTTAACCTTATTATTACACTTATGTTCTATCTGTGGACGGTTAAGGAGCTATTAGCTTTTAACCAATTCATGTCGCAGATAATTCGTTCCAGAAGTTACTGAAAACACGTCATTTAAAAAAAAATATCGCCTAACTTCGATGTGTCCTGAAGAGTTAATAGCTTCTTAACCATCGCAGAGAGAACGAAAGTGTAATATGTTAAATTAAAGCGATGACTCTCCGTATACCCCTTACTTTCCAAGATATGAGGTGTTTAATGAAAAAAGAGCAGATTTTACTAATCACCCTGTAACTAAATAAGGTGACATTTTGCCACCCTCCTCCTGCCATACAATTTTTTACTTGTCTGAACGAAAAGAATCATTTGGCAAAATATAGTCATATTAGTCTGGGACACCCTGTATATCACCGAGCATGAACTAAATATATTTTTATTTTATTGATCACGACTAAATACCGCTGGATATGCTCCATCAAAAATACAACAAATTAAAAACAAAAGACAAGAACTGTAGGCTTTCGGATAGATATGCACAGGATTTAGTGTAAATTAGCCTATGAAGGAAGATAAGCCTCCGACGAGTCAAAAAGGCCTATACAGAGCTACCGAGTAGGGACGTTGCAAGAGCAGATACACGAGCGCTCCGAGGAAGTTTATAAATATAACGGATGACGTCGTTAAAGGCTACAGTAACTCTTCTTTGACAAATTAAGTCTAGTCTACTAAAAATAAGGCTCCCATAGTTAAAATGGGGTAGAATAAGAGTCAACGCCAATTTCCTGCGAAAATCCACAGACAGGCAACATGAGGAAATAGAAAGTTGACGAAGACTGCCATAAATTTTCCCCATCAAAGCGCTGATGTAATCGCAACAACTAAATTTCGAATTGAGTTGAATGCCCAAATTCTTAACTGACTCAACATATTCCAGCGTGGAATTATTCAACCGAACTGAAGGCAAATCAGATATCGGGAAAACGGTTCTATATACCGGCAGACAGTAAGACTTGTGTGGGTTAATGGCAAACTAATTACCCATTGCCCATTCGTGTAATAGTTGCAAATGCCTTCTCTAAGTCGAGGAACACAGCAACAACACTATTTTCTGTAGATATTTCCTCCTTCCAATCAATGATTACTTGATTCAGCGCACTTTCACATGTGTGTTGACTCCTAAAGCCTGACTGGTTCTTAATGAAAAGATTGAGCTCATTGAAGTATTCATCATGCTGCATCTGACCGATTTTTTCCAATAATTTTTTCATACGTTGGTAGAATATTAATTGGGTGGAAGTTTTCACAGTTATCTGCTCCAGTAATCTTCGCTATTGGTCTAACTACTGACTCCTTCCATTTATCCGGAAATCAAACTGATCTCAGTGAAGTATTTATCAAGTGAACAAGTACCGGGCCACATAGTTCAAACCAGTCACAAACATCTTGGCCCCAACAAAATTAAAATCTTTTTTTTGATTTTTTGGCTAATGGATCTCAAAGCTTTTTTTAAATATCGATTGTACATTTTCTATTAAGTTCACACATGGCACACTTACAATGGATTGATTTTCTGCTTCAATACTCTCAACGAATTAATTATAAAATTTATTAGCTATTTTTTTCACACCATTCACACTCACACCATTAAATTTTATATTTCTAAACATTTTCACGATCTTCACCCAATAAATATATTTTTAAGTTCCTCCACATACTTTTTTGATCATTAGATGCAAACACCATACTTCTAATATATGGAAAAAGACCACTCCAATGAATCTGTGCATGCACTACTTCTTGAATTTGGATGAAGGACTACCTCCGAAATTCCTTTAAGCCTTTCAATAAACAAATATTTAAAATTGTTCAATTTCGAAATGTTTAATTATAAATTAAAAACGTACTTTAATTTGCTTCTATTTGCTATAAAATTATAGTAAAGCGTGTTTCCAGTAGACAAAATTTACAGTTTAGTCTTGTCAGTAGTTCCAATTGCCATCAAGACTTTGTATGTTTGAGAACTTTTTAAGGGAGTAAAATTTTCCGGACACGCACATATTGAAAAAACAATGCCTGCATAATTGCAGAAGCCATTTACTTCTCTCGTCACTCATAAAAAAATGTCCGTAGTTATCTGGAAAAAATGCCTGACATCATAATCTAAAACCACCTTTAAAAGGTATTCTCTGATGGTTTGGTAATGTGTGAAAAAAAAAAATATAAATAATACTCCTCCAACAACAGTTCTATTAGTAGACCTTGGGCGAACAGGAGAGCTTAAATTTTCCACACCATAGCATACGAATGGCGAGCCTAATATATCTTAAATTCTTTCTTACATACATTGAGAGAGAAAAAAATACTAAAAAATAAATAATTAAAAAACCAGAAAATATTTAAAACAAAAACTTCAAAACAGGATTCAATTCTTAAAAATTATATTTTACCAATAAAAATAGCACCACAATCCCGCAATTGAGTACTTTTATCTGATTGATTAATTACTCAAGGCGCAAAGTTCACTAACAAAGAATCAAATTGGTCTATCCCAAAGTTGTTTCGAAAACTTCATGAACTCTCTTCAAACCAGACTAAACACTAAGAATGAAAAATTTGTCCCGAGACTTTGGTGATAAAAGTTCTTCCAAAGAAATGAAATTCGCGCGCCAAGTAAGTACTTAAATAAGAATAATTGCCCCCGTCTGCTTGTAACTCTTTCTCGGTTCAATTAAACTTTTCTCCTTTGTGTAATTACGTTTTAAGGGCGGCAATGCGACCAGTTTCGTTGTAAAGTCTGTTTTTGAGAGATTAATACAACCAGGAAATTCCTGTTCGGCAAAGAATACCATCGAAAACTTTCATATCTCCTTTCCTGCTAATTTTCTTTTTCACTCTTTGAAATAATTGTTTACGAGCATTACAATGAAAAAAAAACTTGTTAAAGCGTTCACACTTACATAAGACGTCCTTTATACGGGTCGTAATTGAGCGAATTATTTTAAGTTTAATTTTCGACTCTTAAATGCGAAATTAGGTAAGAACCAAAGCAAGTACTGAGGGAGGAAATAATCAAGTAAACCAGGTCGATATTTTTATTATCCCTCAGTGTCCTGTGACGAGGATATTAAAGAAGTTTATTTCTTTTTGTCACCGCCTACACAGTTATAGTTACCCCTAAATTTTCAACGTGTTCATGCAAAAGGACATTAAATTGTGTAAATGTTTTATAATTCCATTAAGATGTTTCATTGGACAGGTGTCACGATGAGCGATTATACTACAGTTGAGGCAGATAGAGCTTAATTATTTACACTCACCTTTTCGTAATCCTTGGCCTCAGGGGCCACATGATGGCGATGTACCTGTCTACGCTAATTGCCACTAAGGTGTATGCGCTGACCAGAACTGACACAGCCTGTGAATAATTCACGAGATGACAAAGGACGGCACCAAATGGCCAATACCTCAAAATGAAGACAGACACGAAAGAGAATGGTATACAAAATAGGGACATCAGTATATCACCGACAGCTAAATTCGCTATGAAAAAATTGGTAACAGTCCGCATACGTGGTGTTGACTGAACTATGTAGCACACCATTCCGTTTCCTAGTAGAGCGAACAGGAATACTGGAATATACAGCAGGTAAACAACAGTCTTGAAATATGTGCTGGATAGGGGATCTTCTCCGCTGGAGTCATCATCCTCACAGATTGCATCGTCCCAAGTATATAGTGTCCCACCTGTTTGATTTTCATGAATCTGTGAATGGGTATAGTCTTGATAGAGCGCATCTATTGTTTCTGTTGTTGTACTATTTACTAAATGAAATCCGTATTGAATCCATCGTGTATAATTAGATTCGATTTCAATGTGTGGCTTTAGGTGCAAACTCATTTTGATATTGAACATTGGCGTTATAATCTCGTTCAGTTTAGGACGATACTGACATATTTTAATCCACGGCAATTTATATCCTGTGTGATGTGTTTAGAGCTTTGTGCAGGTTTTCTAATCTTATGTACAACAGAATTGTGGCAATCGTGGATAGTTTGCTACAGAAAAATCAATCTTTTTGATGAAGATGCACAATGATGTATATAGGACGATAGTCATTTTGACATAATAAGTAATCCTCGTAGTGTTTTCTGCCTGAAAGATAAAAGAAAATGATTTTATATTAGTTATCTATTTTGTTTTTATGAAACGTCTTAACTTAAATAAATTGAGACTACAGAATGGAGTTTAGTCAATTGGGAGTTATCTACTCGAAACCTCGAACGAATGTTGGAAACTGGCCTATATTTAATAAATTTCTAAAGAAAAGTATAGGACAGGGGTGGGCACGCATGAGGTAAATGAGAGCCGCATGCCGGTTTTTGATATATTATTAAGAGCCACACCACAGTATTTAAGTACACAAATTTAAATTTAATTTTATTTGATTAATATTTAGGCATGTGTATTCTGCGCAAGTCTTAAGTGTATGTATTTAAAGTACGTACCATATACATACAGAAGACTATTAAAATACAAAATATTTATTTTAAAATATGAATAATAAAAAGAAAATATAGCAAAAATTCATTTATAAAAATTATTACGTTTAACAATTCTGTTAGGTGTTGATTGGTATTTTGAATTAACGAGTTTCATTGTGAAGTAGAAGTTGCACCAAAAAATTAAATTACATAGCAAGCAGCTTTCTTTAATTATGGATATTTTGTTGTGGCACTAGTTTTCAAAATTCAATTATAGAAGTAGATTTGTGCTGCATTTTCAATGCTTGAACCTATTTCATCTCGATAACTCCAATAACTCAGTCGATTTTTCGAAAAAAAATTCAGAGATTGAAAACTCCTGTACAATAATATTACAAATAAATGGGTTCACAAAATATGCAAATGTAGATTTAAAACTTTTCAAATCTTCAAACCTTAGTTTGAAATTCGTTTGTAATTTTTCAAATTTTTCCTTATATTCATAGAACTTTTCTTCTTTTCTTCGTCGATACGGATTAACTAATTTGGACTTAAGATCATACACAAATCGTCAGAAAGTTCAGCCTCAAAATTAAAAACAGTTTTTGACAAATCAATAATAATTTCTTCCGTTGAAATGTTCCATAATGTCTGTAAGGAACATGAAGTCAAGTTCTATTTCCTAATTCTGTGTTCTAGAGTTCCACAAAATGTGAAATGTAAAGTTTAGTTGACGTTAAGGAGAGATCACTAGACAATTTATATGTTTCGTAATTTAACTGTAACTCTTCTAAATAGATCTTAAATTGACAATCAGTTTTGGCATTTGTTCTAATTATTTAAATTCATAATCTGCAAAACAATTCTCCACACATTTTCGTATTTTAAGTATACTTCCCTGAGTTGGTGGCTGTAAATTTTGCAGTGAAGAAATAAAAAATGTGGAATTTCACAATTGTTACTTAAAATATATATGAGACTCTGTTCTTCCTATTATTGTAGGCGCTCCGTCAGTCACAACACTTACGAATTTATCACGAGGCAATTCAAAGCTGTACTTTAATTTCGTAAATGTATATTTATGACGTCGATGCCGTGAGTTGTATCGATAAGTCTTTCACATTTACATTTGCAGATGCATAGCGGGCACAAACGATGAAGTGTGGATCCTCTTGAATACCTGTGTATTTTCAAAAATTTTACTTATTTCACCAATACAACGCTCAGTTGTACGGCATGACATAGTAACCAGAGCAATTAATTTATGCAGTTTAGTATTGTCGAGATCCAAAACTTTAACCATTTCTTTCCAGTTTCTTATAATTAATTCTCCTTCTCCATATGAATGTCTAAAACAAGCAATATGCCGAGCAATCAAAAATTTATTTTCGTTGGTTCCAACATCTTCGCGCCTAAATGAAGGCAAGGAGTTTTTAATGCTTACAAAGCCCAGGTTGCGAGCACTTAACTTTCTCTGTTCGCAATTTTTAATTGGTGAATATTAAGTATAAAATTGTGGCTTACTTACTTCGTAGTGTCGTGTAGTGAACATTGCAACTGTACAATAAAAAACACGATTTTTCATTAAATTAAAGGTAATTTTTCTACTTATTTTTTTTGGGTTTTTGACACATTCGATGTTTTCTTAGGATACGTTAATAAAAAAAATTTGTAATTTTATTTACAAAGTCTGAAATTGAAACAAAAAATCAATAATTTAACGCCGCGGAAAAATTACACGTCGTAAACAAGCTTGATAAGAAAGCCTACCACATTCAAAAAGAAGAAGAAAAAACATTAAATAGGACATTTTAGCTAATAGAAAAACATCACTGAAATATACGGCCACCTACAAGGTTGTAAAAACAAATACGCGGGCGGTACAAAATAATTTTAAAACTAGATTAAGGAAATGCAAACTTCAAGTGCACACTCCAAATTTCTCATTGGTCACTCCCAACTTTATTGGAAATTTCATTTCTTTGCGACTGTGACTGATCAGCATATGCTGCGTGTGCTTGAATGGTTTAATAAGGGAATTTTTAATAGTAGGTATATTTTTACGTTTTTTAAAACAATTTGTAATATTGTCGCCTGACAAATTATTATGTTGATTATCTGTAGAATATCTGAAATTTTTTTTAAGTAATGATTGTCACCTACAGAAACAACTCATTTGGTATCTCTCAGTAAGAATAATGAACGACGCGATCGCACGAGATGTTTCGTTTTTTTGTTTTTACTTAGATAGAATTTGCCTCTCTTATAAATATACATCATGAAAAAAAAGCCCCAAAAAATATCATTGCTCATTCAAATAATTATTGGAAAAAATAGCATAATAAACATAAAAACTAAAATAAACACAACATAAAATTCGTATAACAAAAAAAGAAACAAAAAACATACATAATTCATTTAAAAAAATTCAGTGAAAAAGTTCTGAAATAATAAAAACAGAAAACGGATTTTAATTTCCGGTAAGAGCCACAGTTAGCTCAATAAAGATCCGCATTTGCCCACCGTTGATATAGGGTAACGATCCCTCTAATTTATAGACCATTTGCAATGATTTCGATTCTTTTGATAATCCTTAGGCCTAGCCTTAATTTTAAATTAATAGGTTTAGTCTCCAGACTTTGGAATCGTAGCTTTTGTAAAAATTCTGGTTAGATTGAAATCTGAAAGAATCAATGGTCTCGTTCTTTTAGACAAACTCAAACCACATGGCATATCCCCTCCTATTTGGACTGAATATTTTTTAGTTGGATCCTCTATATAAAAATGATATGCCTCAGAGTTCTGTTCTTTCCCCTTTATTTTTATCAATATTTTACTCTCCGTGAGTTTCAATTCAATTCAAATTTTTGGAGATGACAACATTCCTCATATTTTCTTCTTCTTTTTAACATTCCTTGAGTATTAATCGAAATATCTAGATCTAGATCGATTCAAAGAAAAATCAGATCAATTTCCAAGACTAACTACCGTCTAAAGTCCTTTTTTGATGGAACAGTGCTTTCCAAACATCTCCAAATAGCTTTCCAGGCGTTAATATTTAAAGCATGTTAACCTGAGCTGATCATATCTCCTGTGTACCAAGGAGGCACTGAACTGTTTTGAATTTCTGTAAAAGTGTAAGATTAAGAGATTTAGGAACTAAGTGGGGCGAGTCGTCTTTGCACTGCAGCCATTTATGGGCTTAGTATTCACCGCTTTCTTTATAGTTCATCCAACAATCTCAAACTTCCTAGGAAGAGCAGTATTTTTTGGATAAAGTTTCTTGAAAGTCAGCTAGCGTGAGCTCACCTGTGAAGGCGCGTCCGATCCATTTTGAGTCGGTAGCTTAAAGGTGCGGCACGAGCGTCCGCGAGTTAGCTCATGGTGGCTTCATCGGGCGTCTCATTTTTAATTTAAAAGCCACTAGAGAAACAGCGGTAATTACTTCACGAGGCATTTTGGAATGGATATTTAGTAAAAAGTAGACACCGTGCCGCAAGCCAGCTGTAGCCAATACTCGCCATGGGAAGCGTGTAAGCGCCACATGGACCGGCGCGAGCTCATCCACAATAAAGGCTTGGCAGGTGGTTTCATGAGCCAAGCCACTTAATGCGGACGAGCTCGAGGCACTTCGCGCCGCGCTTTTTAAGTTACCGATTCGAAAAGCATCGGACGCACCAGAAAAGGTGAGCTTGAGTGCTAGCCTCGCGCGGGTCGTGAAACCACGCGTCGTGGAAAGCCAGCATTCGCATATTACGTACTCCGACGTTTCATCCTCTTCGAGACATAGCCTACATACATCAGTCAGTCATATACTTTCCGATACATGTGTTTTTTTAGTTTGCAGCCTAAAAAGATCTAGGCTCTTCTTTGGTGATGGTTAATGAATCTTTTGGCTTGTTTGGGGCCAATCATTGAATTCCATCTTTGGTCCATTCAGTTTTGTGATCCACATTGAATGATAAGTTTTACGGTGTTGTAAAAGATACCGAAAAATAGTTTCGGTCCAATGAGGGTCATGTATGCTCCTTTTTATTTCCTTCATATTTGATATCTTTATTTTAGGAAGCAGACAGAGGTTGTGTCCGGACTCTGTACAGCATTAGTCCAGCCTCTTTTTGAATAACGTTGCTGAATGCTGGTAGGTTCAATAGTTTCTCTAGATCGCTTAGACAGACCATGATTTGGAGTCTGTTCAGCTTCTCGATGGTTGTCTTTGGTGTACATTTGTTCCACCATGAGCTGCAGCATAGCTGATTATGGGTCTAACTATTGCTTCAGCCAGCCAGTTTTCTACCCTGAAAAAGCGTAAGAAATGTTTTAATCCATCGAACTTGGCGCCACTCTACAAGTTTTTCGTCACACATACTATGGAGTACAATTCCTATATCTGGACAGGGGCAGGTCTTTAAGCGCTATCAACATTAGAAAGGTCCAAAAGCGAGTCTTTATATCCATTGGTGACGAGATGATAACAAATGCAATCGTAGATATTACTCACTCCATTAGCGTTACTTCTTTGATTATTACTCTTAAATGATAAAACTATTTTGAGTCATTTGGTATACATTAATTTCTACACTACAAACAGCGTCCAACCCTTCACTATTATAAATCCCAGGTATAGTGTCAATCAATGGTCGTAGCTCTCCCACCACCCTATCTTAGAGACAATTATGCGATCATACCATAAAAGGTGCGAAACAAAAATGATTTATGCAAATTGTTCGCTTTTTTACTCTCTTCTATTTTTGTGAAAGGTGTAGCATGACGAGCGTATGGTACACTTGGTTTTAGATTCATGTTTGTGATATACCTGTGGCAATGTTATGCTGGCCATATCTTGTTAGATTAGAGGTTTAGCAGACGTTATAATTAGTGCCGATGATTTATTTTGAAGTTTTGTGTATATAGTTTTTGCTGATTCCTAATAAGGGGGAGCTAAAAAAATTGACATCTTTGTACAGCTGGGGCTTTCAAAGCCAGAATAGTAGCATAAAAAAATTAAACAGCGTAATCCTCGGTATTCGCTTTTTAATTATAAATTAGCATTAAAATCGCCGGTAGATCTAGACGACTCGTGATATGGTGAAGCGGATTTTATAGCTTTTGGAGATATCGAATTTATACAACTAAATAAGTGTGATGAAAGTTCTATCGTCCTGGTGCAACGATTTGAGACTTGAATTTAACAAATTATTATAAATACAATTAGGCATGGAAAAATTGTTTATGTATATATTTTCTATGCTAAGTCTACCAAATTTTAAGGTGGGGTATGGTGGTGGTATTGTTCGAATTTGCATTTTATTATTACATTGATCTTACTGTTCTACGTAAAGATCTCATACAATAAATAAGCTATAAAACGTTGCATGGTATCGGGACAGCGCTGTCCTTTGGAAAATTTAAAGCGTAGTACAATTTGCTGCTAGAGTGGAGTACTATCGGGAAAAAACGGAATACACGACTAACGAAATTAAATAAATTCATATTAATTAGAATGGGATGTCCAGAAATCATTTGAACGTGAATAAAACCCATTTTCCTTAAAATTATTCATATGTAGATTTTTAAGTAAATCTTTAGATGGCTGCTACCAACTGCATGGGTATCCTAGTTCACCGTAGTATAGACAGTAGGCACCACCAGAGTTTCATTCCTGTCCTAATGAGATCGTCCTGTTCTGCTGACCGAAATACATGGTATACTCTCAAATTTATTAATAAATTTTTCGTTTTCGTCTTTAAGCCAGTAAACTGACAGAGCCAGAGCCTCAGTACATCGTGTTAAAAATGAATTATGCTATGGTTTTGCACAGTTTTTTTTTTTTATTAAGCCAAGCTCAGGCGATACCCTATGATGTAAAGCACAGCATGGCAGGAAGATGACAGAGATAGGATTAGGGGATATGAGGAGAGTGGTGGAGGTGCCGATGTATGTCGCCCTTAAACTTCCGCAGATTGCATGCCGGAGGAAAAACAGAAGATGGTAAGAAGTTCCACATTCACACTGTTCGGAATAAAAAAGTATCACGGAATTTTACTGTACGCCGAAAGTAATTTGAAGTGTTAAACGATGTGCGCGCTTTGCGGCGCGATAATTTAATACAGGAATCATTCTACAAGGGATTAGAGGAGATATTTCATCAGAACATTGACCATGCATGTTGCGATAAAGGAGCGAAAGGCATCCAACATTGCGTCGGTGCTCGAGTGAGTCGATACGACAAGTTATTGCCAAATCGCCATGAGCTTCAAGGCTCTCTTTTGGACAATATCCAATGAAGCTAAGGTTGCAACCAGCCCCAGCCCATATATGGGTAATATGATGTAGGACTTATAGAGGAGCGCTAGATTAGACGGACTGAAATATTTCTTACACCTTTTCAGAAATCCAAGACATTTCGAAGCTTCTTTGGCAACAGAGAAGATGTGATCTGTTCAGTTTAACTTACTAAAAAAAGTGACGGTGAATCAGAAATTAATGCTCCATTAAAAGAAACGGGTGTGGTTAAGTTATGATCTTGAGTGAATGAGATGAGACAGCTTTGGGTCTTAGATGCATTGAATTCGACGCGATTCGCTTTGCCCCAAGCGAGTATATTGACAAGATCATAATTCATTGATCTCGTTTTACACAATGTCGTCTAACACATGCGACATTTCCCCTGGAGTCAGCAAGAGCGTCAAAGGAATAAGCGAAATCAAGGGCACTATCATCGGAAAAGCTATGGATTGGCATTGAAAGTAAGGGAAAGCAGATCATTATTGAAAATTATAAAGAGAGTTGGAGGGATAACAGAGCCCTGAGGCACACCGGCAATTATGGGATAAGTTCAGATGTAATGCCATCTAATACTACACGTATTTGGCGACTAGATAGGAAACTTTCAATCCATAATAGAAGAGGAGGTGAGAGTGTAATTGCTTTAAGTTTGGCTAAAACGACTGTATCAAAGGCTGTTGAAATATCTAGGGCAACGATTTTAGACTCATCAAAATGTGAAGACTACGGTTCCAACGTTCCGTAAGAAAAGTCAGAAAGTCTCCAGATGAGCGTCCAGCTCGGAAGCCACATTGGCGATCGTTGATAAGATGATTAGTTTCTAGATACTTCATTAATTTTGAGTTAATGATAGATTCAAAAACTTTTGAAAGAATCGAAGTGATCGCAATTGGTCGATAATTTGAGGGATCGCTAGCCTATACTTTCGTGGGAATAGGCTGAACGTGAGCTAGCTTCCAAGCAGTTGGAAATTTTCTTGTCGAATAAGACAAATAGAATAGTTTGCGCAGAGGTTTAACCAAAGATGAGGCACAGCTTGTAATTAAGAGGGGCGAAAAACCATCAGGACCTGCGGCTTTGTAGACGTTGAGCCCTTATGTATCCTGAACACATCTCTGGTACGGACGTGTATGGGCTCTTGTACAGATCCACACAACAGATGCAAAACAAGTGTTTGTGAGGAGGGTGGAAGACGAAAATTTGAAGCGAATCTAACAGCTAAAATATTTGATTTATCCAGGGTGTCAAGTCAACAATCACTTCACGATTATGAAGTAGTGAAGGTACGGAGGAACTGCCGAAGTTGTTCCTGATGCTATTGACCAGGGACCAGAAACCTTTGCTACCTTTGCGGCTTGCCAAGATTCTTTGTCTCATATTCTGGTCAAAAAGAAATTGTTCTCTCTGAATAATGGACTGACAGGTGTTCCGTGCACTCTTGTAGACTTGTTTCAGTTCCGGATATGTATGAAATTGATTGGCGCGAAAAGCAGACTCTTTCACTTTTATGGCATGGTTGGTTGCACTTATCGTTAAACCAAGAGCGATTCTGCTGTTGTTGAGATCTGCTGTAAGAATACGGAATGTATTCACGCATGCCAAGATTAAGTATGTTACTAAGCTCTAATGTGCATTCATCAACATCCCCCGAAGCAAAGCAGATCGACCAATCAACTCTGGACCTGAATTTTTTTGTTAAATTTTTAATGCGATTCTTGATTCGCTGTACCTAGAGCTACACATTATCATATTGCTATTAACAACCAGATGGCGCTGCGCAACGTAAGAAGTTCCGGTGATCAGAGCATACCCAGTAATTTTTGAGGATATCGATATCTAGTCTATACCCATTAGATTTTCTGGGTATATTGGAAGTATTTGATGACACACGTGGTGTATAAACAGGATATTCCGAATATCTAGATATCGATACCCCATGTCTGTCATAAGCATTACAGAATAAGTATAAACTGAAGAAAACCTTCCAGGATTAAGGTACCTGCCGCAAGTAAAGCCCGGAGGGTAATAAGGCGCGTCCGGCAGCTCGCGCTACCGTCCTGCCTGTAGCGAACAGCACGTCACCGAGAGGAATATGGCTGCTTGGAATTATAATTTTCGCCTAGACAAAATCATTAGTTTTGTTGTTTAATTACTTTAATTCCACATCTAGTAACTTATTTGGTTTGAACGTTAGGTAATGTAGTTTATAATTTCGGTGTTTATTTTCGCCCACCATTGTGTCTATTTGATTAATGAGTAATTTTGTAAAATCGTGTTACAGGTGTAATAAGGCCCACTGGAGTAGACTGTGGGCCTTATTACCCTACATAACCTATATTCTCAATGAAACTAATGTTCGTTTATAGGATTATGATTGTGACTTTATTTTTGTTCCAAAGAATGAAGACTGTTTGGATTTACTCTGTTGTACATCAAGAAATGTATAACTAAAGCTTTTGGGGCCTTATTATCCCCCTGGGGGTAAAAAGCACATTTTTATTTTTATTCTAAATTATTAAAAATAACCGAATTTTGTTGATTTTCTTAGTTTTCGCAAGTTTAAAGGGAATCATTCCTCTGATTAAGATTTTGAAAAAGTTAATTTTTACCTTGGGCCTGATTATACTGTGGTAGTTTAATAAGGCCCTTGGAAAAGGTTTTAAAAACTGAATTATTTTTGCTGTTATAGTTTTTCTATTTATTTAGTTGTGCAAATAAATAAACTTCACGGAAAACTTGTTTTTGTAGTTCTATATCACCAAATACTTGATTTATTGCATTTTCAAATTAGGTGGGCCTTATTTGCCGCAGGTACCTTATTATTGAATCCAATGAAATCCAATCTGGTGGAAATAAGAAATTCATATACTTGAGTTGCCTTAGCACATCTACAACTACGTAGGAACTATGTTTGGACTTCAAAAGCTTGTTACAGATAATAAGATTGAGGATATATATAGATGTTGAGAAAATCTACCGCAAACGTACACAGAGCTCGGTGCACGATAATTGATATCCAGAATAGTCACAAATCCATCTATTGCGATGTTGAATAAGAAAGATTAAATCCCAAGGAAAGAAAAAAATCGTATTGATGTCACGTAAGCTCATTTTTTTTATCGCAATAATGAAGGGAATAATGACAGTTCAATTACAAAACGTTAAAAACTATAAAAAAGTTTCCAAATTATCTCGATAGAACCTAACCAAACCTTGTTACAATTTCATTATGATATAGTCAATAAAAGTTCGGCAATAATCATTTAGCACCACATTTAAAGCAATCTTCAGATATAAACTAATTTCTAGAGAATCCATTAGTAAATCTCCGCAATTATTCACAAATAAAAGTAAAACTTTCCGTCGAAGACTTCTTCGAAAGCCATAAGGATTGTTTCATAACTTCCAAATCAGATAAAAACTTTCACAAACTTTATATGACAGACACAGAAGTGATACCCACCCCACTCTCGAAGAACAATTCACAACATAAGAAAAGAGTGTTATAGGAAAGGTCGTTCAATTAATTAAGGACATAACTAAAAACAAAAACTTCCATAACTAAAGTTATGCCAGGCATCTGCAATATTTGAGGCCTGCTGTTATGATCCCCCACATACAAAACAAAACCGAAACCATAGATTCCAGCCATCGCCAGTTGCCCTTTCTTTGAGGCTTTCAAATAATTTATTCAACCGAAAGTCCATCAATAATGTCCCATTCTTCCAGAATAGAAATGACGTAAACAATCGTGAGCTCTGCCTTAAGGGGCGGAAAATGAATGGCATTAGGTAGCGCCCTTGTTATGACGATCAAAAGGTTGGATTACCTAAAACAAGTGATTTCCCATTCGAGTCACGCTGAATCTCAATAGATATAAATTATTCGACAGATTCAAGATACTTTGCCATTCCGGTTGTGGTTGTGGATAGTGATTTCTCGAGCCTCAGAATTAAAGATAATGGAATTTCTCTGCTCATAATTATTAAAATCTAATGAACGTCCGGCAAATTGTTGTGTTAGCTAGCTTTTGTTGTGCAGGTGAAGGTCTAGATATTTTCCTCCGCTCGGATTGGTACAGTTGATAATGACACCCTTGATATTCAAGTTAAGGTCAGCAAGGATTTTATAATGATAACAGCTTGGTGGATGCAGGCATTTTATTTTGTTTTCATCCTTTTCTGCGGATTATGAGTGCCCTGCAATGCTGCAACTATGAAGTTTTAAATGGCTTTCAACTTTGTACCCTATGGAGGAGCCCTAAAGGAAAATAGAAATTTGTGTGGCAAAAAGAAAATTTAGATAGCACGTGCAGATAGAAAACTGCCTTATTTGCAATGCAAATTCTCCAAAATTGAAAGGATTATTTTTCCTGTTTTTTTCTTTTTATTAAAATTTCAAAATATCTACTCCCAGCGGGAATAAACTATATGCTGAGCTGAGTATGAATGCACTCTGGGAATTATGCAAGCGAGTTCTTTTGTGTACGTATTCTTATAATTTTACGTGCCCAATGAGACTCCTTGGGAATTCCTTTTGGCTAAGTGTTCTGCAACTGTAGAATTATTACAGTTGTTGGAATTAAGTTTCCATTTTGAAATTTCATAAGACAAGGACTTTAGTTTTGCTGGCAGGTAGAATTACTGTTGTTAAAATTATTTTTAGAATTTAAATCAAAATTTAACAAGAAGAAAAGATTTTGCATAATAAATGTCCTTGAGATAAAATTCACTTCGGGAACAATTAAAAGTATAAAATGTAGATGCAAAGTTCTTTTTATTAATTTTTTTTTCTTTCTTCCAAGGGAAATATGTCGAGCACCTGCAGGAAAAATGTTTGAAGTTTTTTCCTACTTCAAAAAGAAACTGTTGAAGTTCATTCACAGTTTATATTTCGATTTTAAATTTATTTGTTCAACAATTTGCATTCAAAAGACGCAAGAGAAATTGGTAGAAATGCTCATCTCAGATTTTTATCACTGGATCCGCTATCTGCGACGAATGTGATAACATCAAGCCATAACACTTGGGTGGGCCATTGCGGGGGCATTATGTACAGATATATATTACCAAAGAGCATATAAGTTTTCAAGAAGGATTCCCAAGGGAAGTCCTGAAAGTAATACAGAATGGATGGCTAAAATTGCGTTTGCCTTCCTGAAGTAATGCAAACATCATTTCTAGGGATCAAAAAGGAAGACAATTTCAAAAACTAAACAATGTACGGTCAAACTCTTCGAAAAATTCTAAGAGCAATTTTACAGCAATTTTCTAAGAATATTTCATTCAAGTTCAAGTCAGTCATAGAAGGCTTTTTCTTCTGAGGCGCAGACAATTTACAGAAGATTTCACTGCAAGTATATTTCCTTCCAGATCACTTCTTTATAAAGTTTAAGGAATATGTCGACGCGGATTTTGTCGTTCCAGATGCCTTCCATAGGAAAGCCTGAGCAATATGCCGACATTTTCCGGTTAAATTGTTCGAGTAGAAAAAATTCTTTCCAACACACATCACAATTGCAATTATGACATAACTCTGGTGGTGCTGGTGGTAACTGGTCCACTGCTGCTAAGGTAGGTGATGTCGAGAAGTAGAAATAGTCAATTTCAACCTTCTCAGCTTTCAAAACCCCGGGTATAGACGGTATTCTTCCTGTCCTTCTTAAGGCAGAGACCGTTGTGCTCAGCTCCTTACGGCTGCCTTCGTTCTCCTCATTCTATCTGAAACTCCTGTAGAGGCTTGTGAATGAATATATCAAGGACACAGCTCTAAATGCCTCTCCCTTAAATACCTCACGGCACGCTTAACGGAGGGCAGATCTGCTGAGACGACTCTTAATTCAATGGTTACTATCATTGAGGGAAGACTGGATCGTGGTCTATTAACCTTGGGAGCCTTTCTGCACATCGACGCGGCTTTTGACAGGTCCAAGCGTCAGTGGCTATATGACGCAGGTGGTCGACATGGTACTTAACTGTTGAATTGGGCGGCTGGACCTCTCTTAGTGGGCTGGTGGAGAACAGGTTGGCGTTCCTACCCCAGTACTCTGATTTATGTTGGTTAACTCACTCATCACGACGCTAAAAAACGTAGGATTCTCATCCGAAGCGTATATAGATGACATCCCTCTGCTCATCTCCAGGCACAGCATGGCTGCTGCCAGTGCCGTCATGCAACGAAGCATCAATATTGTTAAGGCCATCATGATATGACAGTGAACTCTACAAAGCCCGGCTTGATGCTCTTCTCCAGAAGACGTATGTTTTGGTGCTATGTTCCTCCAAAGCTTTTTGGACGCACAATATACCTCACTGCCCATGTCAAGCACCACCAAGTCTACCTTGACTCGAAGCTCACATGGGGATTGCACGTAAAGGAAAAAGTTAATGCGGCTAGGAGGGTCTTCGATCAATGTAGGAGAACCTTTGCCTGAACATGGGCATATACATTTGATATACACCTCGATCGTTATACTTATGCTCACATGAGCCTCCAGGTATGGTGGTCGGGGACGCTTGTGGGGACTACGATCCGGACGCTGGCGGGTCTGCAAAGGCTTGCCTGCCTGGAAATTATGGGCTCCATGCGATCTACAGCTACAGCTACCCTTGAGGTCCCACTTTATCTGCCACCTCATTGCTCTTTGGTGTGTAGGTTAGATTTGAAAAACCCTCTGGCCAGCACGCCATTTGAGGCGATGGTACCAGAGGGAACGGCGAACGTGAGTACTTACAGGTACACAAAACTGTTTCTTAACAGGCCCCAGAACAATCCTATCTGATTTACTTATGGGGCTCGGAAGGAAACAATATACAACTGTGATTACCTCATCACTGCCACAGCTCGCTTCAAGCTCATCTAACAAGGATGGGAGCTGTTGACAGTCCTCAGCATCTATCCTGCCTGTAAGGAGAACCCGAGAAAACCGAACACGTTTTGTGTGCTTGTTCGGGCTTCGCCAGGAGCAGGCTGGATACTCTAGGCTCTGCCCTTCTATCTGTAGAGGAGTTGGAAAACCTTCTTCAATAAGACTTGATCTGCTTTATTAAGAAGATAGGAAAGCTTTCTTTATAGGGCTTCTAGTAGGACAGTACAATGGGTCGCCCTGGCATAGGCTAGAAATTCCTGTCCTATTATAACTGTTAATGAGAAATACGCACTCATCTATTTCGTCTGTAAGTACCCGGTACGAACCATGATCAAGCGTCGGACTTTAGGCAACTTCTTTCCCAAGAACGTCAAAAATATCTCTAGTTTAAAGACAAGAAGTGAATACTTGAACCTGATAGGTTGAATTTAGCATAGCAACAGCTGTTACAGCACTATTTGGAGCTCTTATAAGGAGGTGGACTAAGCGAAGCAGCTGCTGCAAAAGATATTGTCCTTAGCAGAGAAGACTAAATTAGCAGCAATTATATCTGAAACCTTTTTTATTGGTAGATTTCGCTGTACCAGAACCGATAAAATCGTTCTTCCTTGAAAAAGTCATGCAAATTCAGCAAAGGCCTTATCGAAAAATACAGAATGGTAATTCTATGTTTAGATAAAATAGAATACAACATAAATCCAACATATTCTTACGAGGAGTCTAATCCAGTAAGAATTCTGTTAGTATCATTGAAACAGTTACTGTAATCTTGTAAAATATAAGTTAAGCGACCATTTCAGACTGTTTTAAGTAATTATTCCACAATTTATGATCTGTTTGTGGAAGTCATTAAGTTTCTCATCAATTTTCTTGACAGATGTCAGTTAAAGAAGAAGGCAATTTATGAGCATTTCATTTCATTCTTCTTAATTGCAATTGAATGACATTCCTTCAGAAAAATTTCACACTTAAAAGAATAAGAATATCTCAGACAAGTATGATACTTTCATTATCGAACTGAGAGAGTTGCAATGTTTTCGCTCTCATTCCCAAAGTAATCTTCTCATTTCCATCAAGGATATAAATTGAAATTGAATTTTTCTCCATTTATATTTTCATGAATAAATAGAGCAAGCTAAATCCTAGCAAAGTTGAACAAATTGAAGTTTAATTCTTGCACATTCACTTTATCCGAAATTTAGTTCTTAGAGGGATGTTGACTTAAAATATGTACGAACTTGGTGGACTATGTGAAGATGAATGATTTAAGTAGATAATCAAAACGGCGTTAAATTGTAGTTAAAAGGATCCAATCAAAATACTCGGTACAGTAGTCTACAGATTGCTACATGTTGGCACAAATTAACTACCTCAGTGGAAAAATTCAATTTCTTTCTTTACTACTGAAAAGTCATCTGAAAAATCCTGAATAAATTTTCTTAAAATTCTTGTAAAGTCATTTTTCAAAATCGCAGTTTTATAGATCGTAAAAAATGAATAATGTTTTCTGCTAGAGGAAACCAAGAGGGATAGATATTTTTTTCGATGCACTATCAGTTGCAATTTAATGGAAATTCACTCGTTACAATCTAATTTCAACGTGATTTCATTATTTACATAAAACTGAGTTAAAGCTTTTATCAATTGGGTACTCTGTAAGAGCATAAAAGTCTTGTAAAAATGAAATTTGCATTTTATGCAGATAACTGCGAAATTTGATGTAATTTTTTTTACCTTAAGTATTGCGGTTAAAAGGCGATGCAGATTTTCTTCAAAACACTTCGCGAAAATATAAAAATAACACTTTAAAATTCTTTCTTAAAAAGTTACTGCAGAATTTGTTGTTTTTGTTGAAAATAGACTAATTATTAAAAATGATATAGTTAGTTCAGAAATCAATATAGAAAACTCGATATGTGGATGTAGACTTTTCAAGGGATTTTCGACTATTTACTTTTCAAATGATACTAAATTAAAAAAACATTAACGGAATGCTTACTCAAAATAAAACACAACCAACATAATATATGAAGAATCCCTTTCATCGTACTTTCAACGAAACACTACAAGAGATACCTACTTAGTTTTATTTAACAGATGTATAGAACAAAATTTGACCTCTGAGACATATCGAATATCAAAAATTCAAAAGTTCGATTCCTAATGCCTCTGATGTAGAAATATTTGCATGCGAGCACAGATAGATCTTTTATACCATTAGTGAAAATTACAGTTTTCAATCGCGGCGGCGCTCTTTGGAATATATGGGTCAGTTGCTCATCAAAAATCTGAGATATTAGGAACCAATCGGGCAACTCCTTCGTAGGGTTGCCATATTGAAATTTCGTATTGCACTGCCTGAAAACATCCCGACTTACTGAGCTGAAATTTTGTACATATCCTTTTTATAGCAAAAGTAAATAAAATTTCACAAATGGGCTAAATCGGGAAACCCTTCTTGGTGTTACCATGTACAAATTTAGGATTTTTACGTATAGTGTAAAACCGGTCAGTCCTAAACGTTCAGAGTATGAAATCCTATGAAATTGGTCGTAATCATTTTTACTGTTCGACGAACCATTCTAGAAATATATGCGAAAAGCCGCATCAATAATCAAACTTGCCAAGAGAGATGACGAAACGAAATTATATACGGGCATTCATCTAAGTATCATAAGAATTGGTCTTATTGTTAGATCAATGGATTTTCCCAGAAATTAGTGCCAGTTGCTTCATCAAGTAACCTTATGGAAATAAAAGAGTAATGATAAAAATTTCATTTGAAGTAAGTTCAACTTTTGTTTTCAGAAAAAGTTGAAGACGTAGAGAGAGTTGATTCGTCCTGTTATTGGAACAGGCATAGGTAAAAAGTATTCGGTATCAACTCAAATTGTTATGAGTTCTAAGAAAATTATCATTTTTATGTATTATTGGACATTGGATGTCGACAACGGTATAAAACAGTCGAATGGGTACATCGACCGCTAATAATATTTGTGTACGTACTTTTTAATAACGATGAAAGCCTTGATGTTATATTTTCCCTCATAAGGTAGAAGATCAGACAACAACAAAATTAGCATAATTGCGTACAAAAAAACTTGTGCTTGTTTAGACCTAGAAATTGTCAACCAATCAATTCTAGCAGGGATAAATTAGGTAAATAGAATGTTTACATCGGGAAGCGTAGCTCATTTTATACATGTCAGTGACGTGGACGCTCCGATGGCTAGTAACTCTAGGGCCTTTATGAACCTTAATTCTCTTCTGCAGAGCGTGAGCCATTTGCAATTCCCTAATATACATACGTATATGCTTGGACAGTTAGGGAAAACACGAAAAGTTTGACAAAGTCCGAACCGCCGGGAACGATTAAGGGTATCAGCTGCTGGTATAGATATTGGAGAGGGTTATTTTTTTTTAACCGAGGTATAAGGGCTTATTATCTTCCATCGTCGAAATAAATTGATTTTCCTTTATAAGGGTAGTTTTTGCGGATATAGGAGGGTAGGTCTTTTCAACTTTTTCCGGTAGAACGAGAGAATGGAGAGAAGTAGAGGAATGTATGTGGTATAAAAAGTAAGAGCTCGGGGTGAATGTGAAAGGGCGAGTGTATGCGACGGGGAGGGTTTGGTGATGAAATTCAAAAATAAATAATAAAAAAAATTCACGAGTTGCAGTAAGTAAGCTCAGGACCTGTAAAACTAATAAAAAAACAGAAATTATTTCTGTAATTAGGTACACGTATGTGAAACATTGATGAAATAGTTACGGTAAGTTGCCTTGGTTTTCAGGGTAAAACAATTTAATTACCTGAAGGCAGAAGAAGATTTTTATGGTTCTATTTTCCTACCTTCACAATCTTGGTCTTCACTAGTCACATCCATTGGTATCTGAAATTTAGTAGAATTCTAATAAAAACTGGTCCTATTTATGATGAATCCTTGAGTTGCCTTAATTGTGAATATCATAAGTACAACGAAAGATAGTCTGACATGGCAGTCGTTTGAGACAAACCGTGTCGATCAGTGGAATACTGATTATTGTTGGATTTCAGGTATACTTACATATGTATATTATAATCTTATTGTAGCAGTTTGTGCGGGGGTGGGGGGAGGGTAGTTTGTGAAGCGCAATGCTGAACAAGGTGAAAGCTGTTTAAGGGGAAAGCATGCATACTTGATGGATGAAATTTGTTGGTTTGTTGTTTATGGCGGTATGATATTAGGGGCGTTTATGGTGTTTTGGTATTTGGCAGATCGCTTCGGCATCTCCCAGGAGAGTACGTACAGTAGTGTGGTATAGTTAGCTGAGTTCTATGGGCACGAATTGGTACTTCTCACGGCGAGGTAACTTTACCTTAGTGAAATTAAAATTGAGATTTTTTGCTAAGTTGGTACTGTAGTACGGCAGGTGTGGCTAGCCGAGTGTCATGGTGCAAGAAAGTATGTACTCATAATAGTCAGAATAATAAAATCTCAGACATAGTGTGTGAGAGGAGGAAGACAGACAGACATAGCCTTTTGGGCAGGGACGAAAGAATGTCTTAGTTCATGAATAAGTTGATAGATACCGGAAATTAGTTATGTATGTTAGTAGTGCTTATATTGTTAGCATGCATGGTCAGCTATAAGATCCAAATGGTGAATCTCGAAGCCTATCCAGACTGAATTGGGCATATCTTAACATTCACGTGGTCCCCTCTGACAGCACCCATAAGATTGTATTACCTGTATAGGCCAAGTACAATTCTTATAGACGTTGCTTATAAGATCTAGGCCAGAACGGAGTTACCAGTACCGTTTAAAAAAGAATATCTTGCATGAAGATATGAAACTGGTAGTATTCATGGTCCGTATAACATGCTTTACGAAAGCTATACCAAACGGGCGGCCTGACATTGGCTAACTTGGTACTACGGGGTTAGAGGAGCCCTGGATAACAAGATTTTATGCACCTCAACTTGGGATGTCCCCTTTATGGGAGCGTCGTAGTGGCTGTGGTGTACGGTGCCGTGACCTGAGATCGGTAGAGATGGGATAGGTCTCGCTTCTACCAGTAAGTTGATGTCATGTGATGCTCTTTTGGCATCCTGGTACTCATTGTTTCGACATGAGGAACTTGATTGTCCATTACAATCTGAGCATGAAGAATGCCGTGAGATTAAGCCATACTTGGCAGGTGCTCACGAAAAACCCTGACAACTTTCTGTAGCAGTTTGTGCGTACAGTAAAGTAGCGTAGCTTAGTTATATTTGTAGGAATTGGAATTTGTATGTGATAAGTGGTGTGAGTGTCGTGTTTGGAGGACATGCGTAAGTGAGTTTCGTAGACAGGTGGTCATATCGGTGTACTCTACGGTGAGTACCCGGCCGACGATTCACAGCCTCCTCTCCATGTGCAAGACGGAGGTGCTACGAGGCTGCGCGTGGGGTATCAAATTAAAGAGGGAGGAAAGAGTGATTGATTGGTGTAGTTTGTTTTTAATTATTTAAACGTCCTAACTGAATTTTTACGTTCGACAAACGACTTTTTTGCACTTCGATCATATAAACACCCAACTCCCTAAAATTTGCATATATTTCTTCCATTCTTTCTTTCACATTTATTAGTACTCTATTGGAAACATTTTACTTGTAGGAAGTGAATTTCTACCACTTACCTGTTCTTCACAGCGATGAGTTGAATAAAATATCCATTTTTGTACGGTCATTTTCGTACCTTAAAAAGGACTAATTCACTTCTTCTGAAATTATCTCCAAAATCATTTATCGGACTCAGAAACTTAGTTTATAGCATCTTTTTTCTGCTGGAAGACGACCAAATTATCTTCTTCTTTCTTCCCATAACTAAAATAGCCCACAGTTTTATTAACTGGAATAAAGAGTTTGATAATTCTCAAAACAAATTCTCCGAGTTATAGAATTTCCAGTGGAGAGTTAAATGCCAAAAGAACAGTAATATCCAAAACTCCACAACTCACCGTGCTACGGAATCCAGTCCCTAGAGTTTTTCTCCAATGTAATAATTTAATTCTATCCTCCCAAAATACATGCTGAAAAGCGATGCTTTGGGTAGATAAAGGCAGGCTCATAATTCGTAAATATTACGTTTTTTTTTCTTAAATCATTCCAATGACTTATTCTTTGAATAAGGACCTCTTGGTGCCCGGATGGATACAGAATAGTAGATAAAGCAGGCGGCACAACATATGAGCCGAACTATTGACTCATTAAGGCACCCTGGTGGCCTCATCTGGGCAGAAATGGACCTCATAGAATCTGCGCTCATTCATTCATAAGAATACGCGTGGAGTAAAAATATTTACCATAATATCAGACAGCCAAACAAGCCCCAAAGTATTAAATTCGTTTATATTTGAATCTAAGCTGGTTTGGGACTGTCTGACTGTCTTGAAGCATATAGCCAAAACAGATAATAATTTTGGTGCCAGGACCTGAAGGCATTAAAGACAACGAAATTGTAGACGGCCTTGCATAGGGAGGTACCAAGTTCCTGTTTATTGGGCCTGATTTTGGTCACCCAATGAGCCCCCTTTCAGCACAAGTCAGGCTTTGGGTGGAGGGAATTCAATTGGTACACAAGTAAACACCCCATTGCTGAGACAAGAGAAGAAATTCATTACGTATTCGTAATGGAAAACATAAATATCCGCCACGCTCAACTGAATAGAAATTAGGCTCGTAATGAGCCTACTTTCTGGAAATTGCAATTTTAGATACCATCTGAAGAAGATGGGTAAGGTCGATAAGGAGACCTGTCGTTTCTATGTGGAAAAGAATGAACATCCTGAGCAGGCCCTCTGTGACTGTGACGCTCTTGGCCGAATTAGTCTAAATAATCCAGAAAATGAATTTCCATTGCCAATGGATATTTCAAAGATGTCCCCCAAGCACATTATCGGTTTCGTAGAAGACCTCAAGCGCAAATATGCGCTCTAAGGCACTTAGGAATATTGTCATAAAAGTTCTTACAGGTATTAGATGAGAGGCGGAATTTCTGTCTGTATCCCCATTTTAATAATATTTAATAAAGTCAACCTCACAAACTGATTGTGTAAAAATGTTGCATAGGTACACAATTTTTGCAGAATGTCAATAATATCCCAAATCCATATCATTTACTTTACGACAGCTACAGCGGTATATTCGAGGGAATAGTAATTTTCGAAGAAC
This sequence comes from Dioctria linearis, assembly GCA_963930735.1. Lineage (NCBI taxonomy): Eukaryota > Metazoa > Arthropoda > Insecta > Diptera > Asilidae > Dioctria > Dioctria linearis. Next base: position 285,468,426 of record OZ005741.1, read on the forward strand.
CCAGCAATTGCACCATATAATTCAAGCTAAATTCGACAAACAATCCGCTGCAGTAACCCCCCCCCCCCCCCCCCAATAAACTTGACATTATTACGTCTTCAGTCTTCAACATTACAACATTACCTCATTACCATTCAGAATATTTCCATCCACGCCACAGGAGCACTACTTTGATGCTTCTATAAATTGATCTTCGTTTTAGTTGAACATCATTTTCAATTTGCCACAATAGTGAAGAAATCCAGACGAGAACTACTGAAGGCCGAGCATTGTCACTTAAGTTTTGTGGTTAAGCTATATCTTGCGAGAAGTGCAACTTAAACTCAACTATTACCACCTCGTGCAAATTGTAAACAAGACATTCACGATAGCAAATTAAAATCGTTCTGCTTGAATATGGAAAAAACTCCGATATGCATTCAGAACCATATGGAGTCCGAAAAAAGCGATGAAAGATTGAAACTAAATCGTTCGGCCCCAGAAAAAGATCGAACGTGGATTGAAAAAATTCATTCCGAAGAAAAAGAGGAACGCAGCAGAAACCGAATTTTTCTTTACTGTAAAATATTAGTTCAATGAATTCAAACGTGGTCGTAGTTAGCTCAAAGTCAAGCCACGGCCAAGTAATTTCTGGGCATATCCATAGCCTACATAAAAACAATCAAGAAGATTTGTGTTCGATAGGTACCGCAAAATTTGACTAGTGTCCAAAAGAAGACGCGAATTGACTGGAACATAGAATTTCTCAAGAAATTCAACTAAGGCCGTCAAAGGAAATATTCAAAATTTTGAACGCGTTATATATTCGTATATTGGGCGTCATTAGAAATTAAGCAATTTAATAATAAATAGAAAGTATTGGCAACAATTTTACTGGAAAGTTAATAATTAATATTCACAGCATGAAACATCATTACGTAGTAGATCTACTACCCCGCTATGACTTTGCCACATCATCAAACAGCTGCGAAAGTAAAAGCCAAACCAAATTCTACAAGAATATTACGAAAAGATTGTTCAGTTTTGTAATCACATGCGAAATAAGATGCTGTCTTACCTTTAATCTTCATGATTTTAGCTGCCATAGAAAAATAATAACAACAACAACATATGTAAGAGTTCTATATAGAGAAACGAGAAGTCCCTTCACCCTTCATGGTATACAGTAGAGTACAGTTTTCTAGCTACCTTTCAGCGAAATATGAAATAAATTCTGAGAACGTAAATGCTTTTTTTTTTGTGAGGATCATGCTTTCCTTTTTTACTATATCATTTATGAGTTATGCAGTAAAAAAGTGAACGAGAAAACATGGAAAGGAGCATCTGTTTATTTTGTTAGCTCAGGGGATTGTACTACCTTCGTACATTTGGTACTTGTACACAGCACGAAATAAACAGGAAGATTTTAAGTATTGAGCTCAAAAAATTACATAAATTTATTCCAGTTTTAATATTATTTGAGGAGCTGAGAAGAAGACCTCCTCTCAGACCATATACACATAGACTTTACGTACTGCATTTTCCAGACTGTAATAATTAAACATTTATGTAAATTCATCGTAAGCATACATAAATCTTTGTGTTCGAATTAGTTTAAAAAACCTAAAGCTCACCTGGTCGTGTGAGGTGACTAACTTAAGTAACAATGGAAGGATGAATCCACTATCAGGAATAACATGGACTACAGGATAATCTTATAACTTTGCTCGCTTTGCAAAGAGAAGAAAATATTTAGAATATGTTCTATATATTTCTGAATGTCCACCTACCTTAGTTTAGTAATAATTGTAATTTAGGAAGTAAGCAGAGATTTAATAAAATCCAATTAAATAAACCTAATCACATTGTTCACACATAATAATTCAAATTGTTTCAAAGGTCTAAACATCGATAACGATTACAGTAAAAATGTTTTAATCCTGCGAACATTGCTTAAAGCTTTAAAACAAAATCAAATTTTTACGCATATGTAAAAGGATCAAGCACCTTGGAAAAATTTCACTGATGGAACAGGTTGGACTCTCTTTCGATTTTGAGCGCTCACAAAAATGTGAGTCCGGCTTTATGGTCACAAACGCATTGGACGCATTGGTGTTAGTTGAAAATTGAAAATTTGGAAATAAGTATTGAGAGATTCTAGTTCACTGTAGTTTTTGAGTGAAAAACGATGGAGCTGGGCATTCAACGTTTATTATAGAAAACATCAAAACAATACTTTCTAGCAATAATGTTTTTTTTAAACAGAGTTTTCCTCCTTTCCACCACTCTACTCTGTCCATCTTCCTAGGCTGACTATTTATTTTTATATGAACTAACCTTGCAAACACCTCATTCGACAATGATTTGCGGGTTAATCGTAATCGCTGGCTAAAACTTCAAGAACGAACTCGATACCGAAAGGACATCAGATTACCAGTGTAGAAAAATGAACAATTAAGGAATCTCGGGGAGAATTCGAAATTCTCATTTCAAAACTACTTCGAGTAAACAAGCTCTTCGGTAATATTTGCTGAGAATTGGGCATCTTTCCAACGAGCCAATGGCTGCTTGGTATTAGCTGAGACAACTTACATCTAGATGTTAATTACTCACAAAATAACTGTCGAATTAAAACGAGCTAATGGCCCTCTAATAGAAAGCCCTATACATTCTCTCTCTCTCTCTTGCTGTATTATGCCACATAAATTCTTCGCAATGATAGCTTTCTTTGATTGAACAAAAAGTTAAAGAGCTTTCAAAAAGTGATCCGGGTCATAGAGTAAAGAAATCTATAGAGACCGAAAAGGAAATTCTCATAGATTTTGTCGACAAGAGCCGAATCGAAGAACGACGAATTTTTGAAACTATATTAAAGCTTATGTATTTGCTTATCATGATTACCGCCATCTGGCTGCCCATCTCTATATTGGTTCCTTATGCACTTGCGTGTATTTTGATATGAGACTTTGTAAGTTAAGTTCTTTATTCATTTAATCGACCTCCTCAACAGTAGATGCAAGAAAATACGAATCAATCGTCGTATCCGTCATTTTAAATTTTGTTATCCTTTCGGAGTGTACCACCAGCCATATGAAATTTGTACACTCAGATCTGGTATTGCATGCGACATCAAATATTAGTGCCATCAATTGTATTACTCTTACAGGGTGTTTCCGCCTAGGAGGTCAATAGATCAAGAGGTAACAGTCCTCACCTAACCAAACCAAAAATTCCGTTTAAGAGTTACAGGGTGATCAAGGAAACAAGCTAGTTTTTCACAAAACACCCTGGATCTCAGAAAGTACAGGGCGCACAGTCACAGTTAAGAACTCATTGTATAGCTTCATGGTCTTTCCAATGATTGCTCAACAAGCCCCGTACGCCTCTACCTCTCAAGAGTTATGGTTGTCTAAACTAAAGCTTTCGGATTTGCTTACTTTTTTAGGGTTCCGTACCCAAAGGGTAACAACGGGAACCGTCTTCGCCTGTCTGTCCGTCCGTCACCAGATTGTATCTCAGGAACCGTAACAGGTAGATAGTTTAAAATTTCAGAGATTGTGTTTTTCTATTGCCGCTATAACAACAAATAATAAAAATTAAATTAAATTAAAAATTAAAGAGGGCTCCCATACAAGAAACGTGATTTTTTCCTTGTTTTATTATCAGTCATTATTATTATCATAAGTAGGTACTATTTTTTTAAATGACGCCCTTCTCTCATTTGAAACAATAAATAAAAAGCACAGTATTAAATTTTGTACGATGGTACGGAGCCCTTCTTGCTCGAGTCCGACTCGCACTTGGCCGGTTATTTCTATTTTTTTTCTCTTTTTTTTGTACAGTATTAAATTGATAACAATTAATATATTTATACAGAAATTATAATTTTTTCACCAAATCAATAAATATAAAATTAGTAAGGGCCTTAAAAATGGAACTGCTTTTTTCTTTAAATGATTTTTTTTAAAGATCGAGATACATATGAAATTATCCTTCTCGACCGATGGAACTTAATGGTGGATGCAAGTTTTATCAACCGCTACAAATCGACGTGATAACCCGACTGTTTGCACATAAACCACTCCAACAAGATCCAGAAAATAGTTATTCGCGTTATTAGTTCAGTTGCAGTATTCAATGCACAGTCGGCTTTCTTATGCTGAATTCTTTTTGTAATATAGAACAAACGCATTCCTTCGTAATGCCCACAGTTTCTGCTGGCTCTGTAATCAAAATTCGTCTGGATCCAATGGTGAACGTTTTAAAAATGTTCGATGATCCATATCCATATTTCCACGGTGACAAATATAAATAGCATTCAAATTGGCTTTAATGAGCACAAGTTTTTGGTTGACGGTTAAAGAAAAATTATTATTACTATTTTGCATTTTATCATAGTATATCTATCATGTCTAAATTGAGGGTATAAAACGAAGGTTAAATTCAATGAATTACAGAAGTTAGAGGGACTTAAATGAACAGCAAAAAAGGTAGGTAGGCACGTGCAGTTTTATGATAATTTATTAATCATTGGCCAGGTAATGATAACTTTATTTGGTTTTGTCTAGACCCGGAATGAACAAAAGAAAATTAATTTAATTTTAAAAATTAAATTAATTTAAATTTAATGTTTTTAAATTTTCGTATCAATTCTTGGTGTAACTCAATCAATTTACATTGGATTAACTTGCAATTTAGTCAACAGCTTGGTACCCCAATAAAATAAGCATCCACTCTCGGAATGGAAGTTAACAAGCTGTAAATTGGTATATACCTTTGTTTGGGTATTCTAAGGTCTGGGAAAAAAGTCTCATATAATCTCTGCTGGTCAACCAGAAAGTGCTTAGTACCAAAACCTCCGACTGTTGCTTTTCTGCTAGTGAAAAGAATTGGAATTAAGTCTTTTTTTTTTAATAAAAGTTGCAATTTCATTTGAATCAATTTACGGGACTAGTCTGATGACAATTTCACGCAAAAACGATGCTCAATGGACATAGAACAAAGCTAAACTCAAAGTGTAGAGATTGGTTCATATGATGGAAGAATTATTATACTCTATGTATGAGCAGATGTACGAGAGAACTTGATAGAAGAGCAGAGGACATTTTTCATTTTTCAGTTATATTTGAAGCTTCTGCATTTGTAACCTAGAGGCAAAGAAAATTTAAAAAAAAATCTGGCTTGTCATCTGGAACTTTTTGCAGTGAATTGATACTGTCACAGAAACTTAATGAAAGTTCTTGTCGTTTTCCATATACATCTTCGTAGAACTATCTATCGTGCATCAAAAGGCTGTATGAATTGGGAGAAAGTAAAATAGAAAAACATTCCCCGGGCCATATCATTCTCTTTTCAGGTCGCTTGTTCATAATATTTACATTTAAAGCAGAAATATGGGATAAAGGTGCAGTAGAGAGCGCACAGCTTATTCCATATAATTGTTTCGCAGTTACTTTTTTCTAAATACTTTTTCACTTAAGAAAAAGATTGGAACAAATAAATCTACAAAGCTAGTGATTTTTCTCAGATCTACAAAATTATCTAAATACAACTAGTGTCAAGGATTTGATGACTGGAAGAAGCAATGATTTTCATAAAAGGTCAAATTTTGTCCGACTCTAAGCTTTATAAGATTACGGATACGTTTGGCAATTTAGTTGACTACAGAAAACGATTCAGTCAACCATTTCGTGAATCTTCCAGCTTTCATTCTGGAAACATGCTCAACTCACCTAATTCTGTCAGATTTACATAAATCTGTCGAGGTTTAACATGAGCACCTAGCTATTAAGCCTTAATCTCACGGCAGTCTTAATGCACGGATTAGTATTTATCAATGCCCTCATAGGGCAGAATATTTTACATTCTGTCTGGATGAGTACCAGTTTACGTCAGTGCATGCTAAACATTGGACTTACTGGTCGAATGGAGACCTATCTAAAGTCTCTGACGATGACTGGGTCACGGCACCCCATAATGGACAGTAAGTCTCGTTGCCATTATACACTAGTATAGTACCCACAGAGTAAAAAATCTGATATTTTATTTCGCAAAGTTTATTTAGCGCCTTGTGCGCACTTACCTTTTTGTATTATGATATCTTTCAATCATACATACCCTACTACGGTGGTCACTTTGGGAGATACAAAGCGATCTTCAAAACTTCGAAATTATCAACAAATTTGTCACATCAAGTATTCATGCTTTTCTCTTATACAATTTATAATGCCCCAAAGTTTTCATAAACGTAATACAATGCGCACTATTTACTTATAATCAGCACTTCAATTTCGGTAGCCGCCATAATATGTATAGCGTTTAGAGTTTTTCGCTCGAAAACGTATAACAGACTGCAGCTCTCTATTAGGACCCATAATACCGAGCAATTTGTCACAATTGGTCTTATGATTACTCGGTTCAGTTGCTTGAGTCGCTTATTTCCATCCAATATATATTAACAACATCGAAAATAGCGATGGTCACTGATACGCCGAAGATATATGGATTCACATAAAAAATCCATTGAATTAACTAATTGAAATTTAATAAAGATGGAGGAGCGTTCTGAGCAATTTGCTACCTCAGACTTGGTACAAAAGTGATGAGTAATTTTCTCTAACTGTCACTTAGGCAAAGATACCTTTCATTATTTTAAAATGCACTAGTCAGGTTTTCATTTAAAGGATGACTATATAGTCAATCGCAGATGAATATGCAAACGCGCTATAGTCGGACACCTTGTATAAGACGAAACCGACATAGAGCTTAATCCAGAACTATTGAGGCCATCTACAACAGGAGAATAAATAAGTAATAAAAATAAAGCCCAGAAATGCTTAGGTATCAAATTCCGTGAACTCCTAAGATTTATTCGCTATGGAAAAGTGACGATCAAAAAAGCGAATTTTCCTTGCAGCATACTCAGCCAAACAATCCACATCAGGAATGGACTCTGTACTGCCCGTTGTTAGAACGTACACGCAGCCCGGAAAAAAGAGTCTTTATTTCAGTCGGGACCCGAAATAAAGTTTTTGTTAAAAAATTATACATCAGTAGAGACCCGATTTAAATGTTAATCTCTAACTAGGCCTCCTATGTCAAGCGCTGTCAAGCTCAAAAAGAAATCGAGACAAGTTGAAGTGCGTTTGCGCCTTTCAATTTCTCCGCTGTCTTCCTTCTTTGGATTTTATGGATAATTTTCATCATTCTACGGATTTGTGTTATTTAGATCGTTGGGGCTTTTCTTTGGCCGATAGTTTGATTCGATGTCTTCTCTTTTTGTCCTTTTGATCCATGGTTTGGAGTTGTTCACTTCTGCTGAGTCACATCAGCTGTAATAAAAGACCTTCTCGCAAAGTTTGGTTTTTAGTTTGGGAGGGACTCGGACGGAGTAAGGATTTGATATATTTAGGGAGTTTTAGGAAGTTAAGGACTGGAAGATTCCCACTTTGGCCAGTTTCATCAGAGATAATCCCGGGTTCTTGAGGCGTTTATTTGGGATTAACCCCTGTAGTAATCACCTTTAGTGTCATAGTGGGAGAGAACCAGGCAAATCAACTTGTTGTGTATATAACCTGTGTTTGCAAACGACACCAATGATTGAGTTTCAAAGATGCATGGTAACAAAAATTGGTACAGCATCAATGATCTTTATCACGTAGAGAAAAAATTTGAGTTCGATACTGATAATGAGAGTATTGATTTCAAATTGATCTGCTCAATCTAGTTGCGCTTGTGCAATGTGTTGCATGTAAGATGACAAACGCACAGTTTTGTTGAGTGGCGTACCTATTTTTGTGAGAACTGTAATTAGGTAAAGGCCCAACATAATTTAAATAAAAGTTTTGATTCTTTATGGTCACTGTGTTTTCTTTTCAAGACTTCTAGCATAAAATACACACTAGTCGACCTAGTTTGAACGGACTCTCAATGCAACTCCGACAGAGCTTCTGCTGTACAAGTAACTTATAAGACCAGTCATCACTTACTGCTTCTGCATATGGTACACAGTTTCCGCCACTTATATAAAAGGCCTTAATAACCTAGAAAAAGAGATTCTTAGAGCTTGAACATGACCCCATAGAAGAGCTAAACGAAATTTCTTTCACAACATATCCATATCCATGGAAATCCACTCAATAGAACCTTATTGGACCTTCTTATACCGCAAACTATAAATATACATAATAACCTCCGCTTTTAACAAACCTCGAGGTTTGAAAAATCTACCATACAATGCTTGCAAGAAATAGTAAATAGGCTATGTTAGACTGTGATATAAAAGTATGAATTTCAGTAATTAGAAGAGAAAAAACTTATATACACAGTAAAAAATAATTCCCTAAAGTTAGCAATAATTTGTGCCACACAGGTTAGGCATTTGTCGATAAGATTAGGGAAAGCTCCACCTTGGAAAACTAAGATTAGGTTTTTATCCCTAAAATGTAGGTAGGTTTTCTCCCTCAAATTTAAGGAATTTTGGTTTCCCCCCCCCCTAAAATTTAGGGAATAATCCCTAAACTGTAGGGAATTTTCATATTATTTTTTATGTTTTCCCTACATTTTAGGGAATATTCCCCAAAATATAAGAAGCATTCCCTAAAATATACGGAATTTTAAATTGTTGCTTTGTTGTTTTTTTTCCCAAAATGTAGGGAATAGGTGATGGCACCGCACCAGTCTCCACCATAGGTGAAGGTGATAGAAGACCACCCCTTTTAAAAAACATAAGAATGAGCTGAATAGCTCATTTCTTATGGTCCATACTACTAAGTAGTATGAAAGTTATATTGGGCACTGGGCACGCTTAAGCAAAATATTGAAAAGCAATATATACTTCTTTTCAAAAACAATGTGTGAATTATATAAACGAAAATATGTTTCCATTAAAAATGCAGCATAATACCCAATTTCTTGAATGTTCTCTTCCTCATATCCAAAAGAGCTAACATTTCGGGAATTTTACCTACTTTTAAGGTTTTCTAGTGCCAAATACCTAAATTCATTGAATGTTCCATTGATTTGGGGAAATTAAACTGATTTTCCCTTTCTATCAGAGAAAAATACATTTATTTTTAATGAAAAACGTGTCTTAAATTTAGGGAATAGTCCTAATATTTTTACAGTGTAATTCAATAAAAAACCACAAGCAATTTTTTTAGAAAACAATGCCCTTCAAAACCTTTCCGTAAATCATCACACTATGCAGTTCTATCAAGTTATTTAATTGCATAAAAATCTCTTTCCAAATAATTTAAAAAACATCAGACAACGTGAGTATAACAAACGGTTTCAGTAATTTACACGTACGCCCATATCATAATGATTACAATCGACAGGATTTGGCGCCATTATCTGAAATCTCTTTATTCGCTATAAATACTATCCTTAAACACGTACCGACCACATAACTATTAAATGTTGAACTAGATATCTTGTAACTATTACACATGGCAGGAAAGGATCCCCAGATACATCTATCGAGGCCCATAGATTTCCCGTGTAAGCGGAAATAATCCGTATGAACCTATAAATATGGTGTATATCCGGAATAGCCTCTATCTAACAGGCAGCATTCCAACAGATGCTGTAATGGTTGCTCTGGGATCCAAAGGTAGTTTTTTTTATTTTGTGATTCCAGGAATATGAAACCGTAAAGATAGATAAACTTAATGTATAGGTTCAAATATGGGCCATTCCACCCACGGAGTTTCTTTTTCATATCCTTTTTGTCTTATGATAATGTTCAAAATGAGCATCATTTAAATGCATCTTGTGTACACGTCTGCGAACAGGGAAAAACAATTACCTTCTTAACAAACCGTATAGATGGTGCCGGTTCGCCATCATTCACACATATCCTAAAAGAAAATCTTTTCTGAAACCACTGAAGATTTATTAATAGTTTACGCTTCCCCATAGATATGAAGCATCAGGGCGATTTATTATGTGTGTCCGGTCAATATCAGTTACATGTCATTGAATCATTAATTTTCGGAAACATTGACCTATAGCGCCGTATACATATCCATAGGGAATATACCATATATTTTCAGCATTTTTCTGTAAGAATTAATACATGCATAAAGAACCATTTGCAGGATGAGGACAATTTTTTTGAATTGCTGGGCATTAAGATAAATTCATGCTGATACTCTGGGTGCCATTATTTATCAGGACGAAATAATATCGTTTTTATTCTTTTCTATCAAGGAAGTTTTTCAGAACCTCTCGTGAAAATTTCTATCCTTAATTTTTATAGAATTAAGACGAACTTGTACATTGGTGAGGAAGATAGTTAGAGATATTTTGTAAAATCATAAATATATAAAATATATGTACGGAAATTTTTCATTAGTATCATGGATTTTGACATCAATCTAAAACAGCATTTCAACCATAGTAAACTCTAACAAAACAATCAATTCAATTCAATAGATCACTTCATCACATCGCTTCATTTATTTCCTTGGAACTGATACTATACAAGTTTTACAATCTCTTTTAAAGCATCGAAAAAAGTGGCATTGTAGATCGAACTAGACCTAACTTAAATTAAGCTAATATTTTTATAAACATTTGCAAGAAAAATAAAATGAATGACTGAAAATAGAAAGAAGAAGAGGAAAAAACCAAGAACTAAGGGCAAAGATTAGTGAAATATAAATGAAGTACCTACGTACAGGTTACCACAAGCTATTGTGAACTATGCCAAGATAGGACATTAGGAGTCGTTTGAAGTTGCCGAGTGAGTTAGCTATCTGAATATGATGAGAATTCCAGTTTCTAGTGAGTTAAACAATGCAAGATCTATCGAATATGGAAGCTTGGAACCATGGAGAATAGCCGTTTGTGCCCCTAGTTGAGTTGAAAGATTGAAAGAAGATAATCAAATTGGCGGATTGAGAAGTGTGAAGCAATTTAAACAGGAAAACTTAACACCAAAATTACGAACTCGATCCTCATAAGGTAAGAGACAACCACACAATGAAATATGTAGTAGGACGCGTCTGCGACTTACTCGGAATTAGCCTGAGGAACCAGATTAAGATGTTTACAAATCACGATCCATGAGAGCAGTACAATCCTCGATCAAACCTATAGGATGAGTCAGATATATTTGCAGGTCATTGGCGTATATATCAATGTTGACGTAGCAAGCGTATCGAAAATCAAAAATTGCAGGACAGTTTAATCAACAGGTTACTATGGCAGACAATACATATGAAATGTATATAATGGAGACGTCTAAATGCGTCATAATAGCCACTTTCCACCTATCAACAGCTTCGCGAGCACTTTAGAGAGGCAACAAAGTAAGCTAATAGGCCTGATGTCAGCAGGAGTGTCTGCTGTTGCTTTTTTGGGGATAGGAATTACATTTTCCACTGAATTAGTGATGCAGAAACTAAAAATATGTTAAAGAGGGCCAACAATAAACGGATAGATTAACTTTAATAATCTCGGCGACATCCCATATAGCACATAATTATCAATATGTGTTTAGGACTTTATTTCTAGCAGTTATTAGAAATTTCCCATAACTTATTCCCTGCGATATCCTACAACTTGCATATATATGGGAACATTCTCAGTGGGACAGTTTGGGACAAACATTGAAAAGTCGGGTTTCTCCCCTCCAGAATTTATTTCGGTATGTTCTCTGATTCCCGTGGTTCGCGTTGTTCTCTGGTGTCGCTTAGTGTGCTTCCGTGTGTCGTTTTTGGAAACCAAAAATAGAACAACAAACTATGTTTTAAAAGAAGCCATATGAGAATTGCTACATGCTTGTAGCTATAGTAGAATTCTATTCCCTTCTACAATTGCATGTTGTTTTGAAAAATTTTGTAGGTTGTTCATCTCAGAACGTGATATTTTAGTGATTTCGCCGTAGAAATTCCGTTTGCATTTGTTAAAATTTTTATATTTATTTTTTATGCAAGTGCATACCTCTGGCATATAGTTTCCAGGAATTATTTCTTTTTCATTTCATTTTTTGTAAAAATCAAAACAACTTCGACAATCCCACAAAATCTCAAACAATATTCTCAGATATTTCCCCGCACATCCTAAAAATAAATTAGGAGGTCTGTAAGACGTCGTAAGTACGCTTGCAGCGGGAATTATATATTATTGAATGGCTTAATTGTGCCTAGGTACAACCACATGAAATCCTGTGGGAAAAGCATGAGATCTACTTGGTACCTACATCCGAACCCCGGACATTCGTCACACATTTGTGCTGTGCGGGATGTTTTCTGCGTCAATGGGATGCGTATTAATAGAAATTATAGTCTTTATATGAAGTGAATTAGTTACACTTAAATACATCTTAGAATATCTTGCAGGAAGCCTAGTAAATGACTTTGCTAAATTACCTTTTCTAATCGTAGTTCTTTTAAATTTCTTCGTTCGAAGTAAACAATTGTATTTATTATATCCTGAATGAAATCATCCGTCATTCCGTTTATAACGCATAGAAATAATGTCTGTAGAGAAAAATAATATTAAAAGTTATTTTGATTTTTGCATGCCCTTTTGTCGGTTTGTCCGTCCGTACGTCTTCACGATTACTCGAAAACGCGTGTACTTAGAGAGCTGAAATTTTGCACACTGGTTTTAAAAAAAGTAAATTTGAATTCGAAATTGGGGCAAATAAGGCCACCAGAATATAACCAACATGATAGCGGGAATACTGAAACTCCGACAAGCAAAGAGCACAAACCAAAGCTCTCTGACACGACCAAAAAATGTTTAAATGGCAAGGTCACACAGAGGCGGAAGGATATCTGCACGTCCGATGTTACAGCGCAGTGAGGAGATTCTCCATAAAATATGGACTCTCAGCCTTCGCGCAAGCAGTCTTCTTATACGGCGGTTGCACAGAGCATTCGGATGAGTACATTTCCTGCCGGTTCCACTAAATTTTTAGTTCGTTCAGGGTGCTATCTTTTGAGAAATAAGGGTAAGAAAGCAAGGCCCACTGAAGCAGAGATTCTTGGACTCCATACTTAGACCAGTGCGGAAATTATGACACCGTGACTTGGCTGAAAGGCGTAGATTTATAGAAATATAATATCAATTCATAAAAATGACATATACAAAAGCAAAACTGAAACAACAATAAAACCCTAATTGCCCAACTACAAATCCTGCTCTACACAAAAAGCATAAATCAAAATACTGAAACCAAATCAATAAAACATTTAAGAAATAAAAAACACAAGTAAATACCAAATACCAATCAAAATCGTATAAATTCACGCCACTACCGAAATCCGAATGTAAAAAATTCTTCACCAAAGTGACACTAATTATTACTAGTCAAAGCACGTTCGGGTTCTTTCCCCATTATATTGCAATCTCTGCATAAATACAAACAATTTAACATAACTACGATAAAACCATTTAAGGGTAACCCAAAGCATTGAGCGTTCTAAGCATTGAAATCCTAACGCAGTAAGCGCCTCATGAATAAATTCTTGGCATTGAGTTTTGTGATTAAGTTGGTGAGTTAGTTTTATATTCACACATACATACACCTACATACAAAATTTTTTCAAAACTATTCATGTATGAAAATTGAAGTATATGTATTGCATAATAAAGTGGCAGTAGTGCGAGAAAGAGTGCATATATAATGAATACAAGTAAAGAAGAAATGCTCATTTTAAGCCCGACACCTCCAGCCATGAGAGATTTTTTAAAAGATGCATTATGGTTTCTGAACATATTTTATTACAATGTTTATTACAAATTCAGCGTGAAAATATTTTGGTTTGGTGGTGGGGGGGGGGGGGTCCAAATTTAATCTAGTACATTTTGGAAAATCTAGTACCGAATCAAGTTCCATGTCATGAGAAGAAATTTTAGTAGCCATGTCCATAGGTACTCACTTTTTAGTATTTCTCTTTTTTATTCGAACTGTGGTACTAGATTTTTCGCACCATAGGTCGACTCTAACTCGGTAGAGTTATGGCTGATCGGAAAACGGGCTCCACTGTTCGCCTCAGCTCATTATCAGCTACAATTCGTTCAAGAAAATTTTTTCTCCGCACTCTTTTAGGGTAGTGGGCAAGAGTCATACTCTATTGATTAAGGCATCTCTTGTGGTGAAGGTGTCTGAAATGTACGCATTCCCCTTTTGGACACGATCTTTTAAAAAAAAAATGGTTTAAGATCAAAAATTGGACAAATCGAATAACACCTCCCTGGGAATGCCATACAAAAATTTCTATTTTCACTATATATTTCGACAGTGCTTTAGAACCTGTTTTCGTAGAGAAATTTCAGTAATGGACTAAATCGGGCATGCTTGATGTTACCATATAAATATTTAAGGTTTTTACGTATACTGTGAACACGATCCGTTTGAGAAATATATGCGAAAAACAACTTCAAATATCAAAAGTTCTACAAAATTGCTTTCGAGTCTTCATCAAGGATATTATAAGAATTGGTCTTTGACCAATTCTAGGTTTTTTACTTCATTTTTATCGCGTCCATATATTCCGCATGACGCTAATTCTTATTTTGTTAAACCGTTTCTAACGCGGAAGATGAAATATGTATTATAGTTCTCCTTCGTATTGAAAGCTCAACCACAATAACGGGTTCCTCCAATTCGTCAATTTCCTGCGCTTGAGGAGAACAGATTGATACCGGGAAGAGCTGGCTGGCTGGTGATAGTTGGACGGAGTAGTATCCATTTAGCGGAAAAATTGAAATGGCCTTCGATCACCTGCGGCTGAATGCACGACTATATTGAGATCCGGCAAATTGACGGAGTACATAAACGGACTTTTAATATGAATACACAATATGATAGTTCTCTTAAGTGGGGCTAAACAATTTTAGCTCCTATCATGTATTTTACTTGTAGTGGGTGAAAGTGAAACAGGGAATAAGAACATGAATAATCTCATCATAGCATAGTTCGTACAATGAGAGGGTTATAGCGTCCTAAATACGTACATACTTACTTATATATATATATACAAGGTGTCCCGTATGTGGTCTGGCAGCCGAAGGCTACGGGTAGGTCATGCTTAGACAAACAAAAAATTGTATGGTGGGAAGGGGGGGTCGTAAAGGTTTCCGAGATAACGGGACTTTAAGATATTTGGGTATGTTATGTGGTAGATAGATAATCGTTAGAACTTTCCAATGGCCTATAAATTTGTTCCACTTTCCGTTTTGAAGTTATGGTTCAACAAAGTTAAAGTTTCGGAATTTTCATACGTTTTTTTTTTAACTTAACTACTATTTTTATCAAAAAACACGACATCAATATCAATTTTTCATAATGAATTAAAAAAGCTCAAAAACTTAGCTTTAAAATGACCTAACACACTCTGTACCCAAAATGTAGCCCTTTCTCCTTTTTTTGCACTTTTTCTTAAGCATCTCCAGCGAAAATGGCTGAAAAAGTTCAAAAGTGCCGGAAAGTAGGCAATTATCTTTTGGAAATGAACTTTTTCAGCCATTTTCGCTGGAGATGCTTAAGAAAAAGTGGAAAATTGCCAAAGACTTCTTACGTTTTTCATATTTTATCTCTTTAAATGATTCACGTAAAATTTCTGTTGGATAGTCGAAGATTAGGGTTGATTCCAATTAGCCTTTTTTAACGAATATTTCCTCGAAATATCTGGCGAATCTCTTATTTATCTCATTTGGGTTATTGGTATGTTTTTAAAAATTATTTTTAGCGTTCGTCATACATGCATTGTGCCCGAACTGTGTTGTGTTAGTTTTAGAAGCAATTCAAAAATATTTCAAAGAGAATGATGGAAAAGTCGTTTTATTCCAACAATAGATGGCGTAAAGTTATTTTAATGCAAAACACATATATGTATTATTGAATTGATTTTATTTCCTTAATATAGGACGCATTAAGAAGAATTAATCTGAAGATACTAAACCCTACCAGACCCAAAGGTATAACTTCCACTGGTATCTTCCCTTATAATCAAATTTTTGGATCTACAATGCTTAGTAACTTAAAAAGGATATTTTGAAGGGATTTTATTTTTTTATCTAAAATGTAGACACAAAAGGCAATCTTGTGATACAGTGTGTATTATTTATCTTTGATAAAGTAATTCGACCTTCATCTTGGCTTGTAAATATCCTCCAATCTTCAAGCACTTTTCTTATTTACTCTTTCTTAATTTTCCAAGTTCATGAGTAAAATGATTTCTTAAGTATTTTATTTTTATTACAATGTGAACAAAAGACTCTGACTATTTATCGAAATATTTTATAAAAGCTTTATAAAGCGATCATAGCATGAATATCCCAAGAGATCTAACTTTATCACGATCTGAAATTTAGATCTTCTAACATTTATACAAAAGTAGTAAAATACAGGAAACTAATTCGCTACCTGAGAAGCATGCCACTGTTTATAGCTTCTTTGCATTTACTATCTTAAAAATGCAATAAAACTGTAAGCATCCTTCCACCATTTTGCTTCCAACATCCAAATGTTACTTACCTCATTATACAGTTGATCATCTCATTCGAGAGGCACAGAAAATTGCTTTGAAGTAAAATATTTTGGTGTGCATAAGTAAGTCAATTTTGCGAAAAATGTATTTAAAGTGTTACGCTTCCGAAATAGCGAATTGTAATAAGTAAGTAAGTTTTCCGAAAGGGTGTAAAGCATAAAAAATTTAAACACCAGGAGTTCCTTTTACGTCATAACATGCAAAAACTCATTGCGTATTAAATTATATTACCTAAAAGTTCCTCTGCCACCATCCAATCAGCCAGCCTTCAAACCTTAAGAAATCACATTTACCTCGAAATTTGTTTAAGTAAACAAAATCTTGAGTCAATTTTGTTCTACATATATACAAGCTCACAGGAAGAATTTTCCACAGGAAGTCGCTGTTGCTATTTTTACTAAGCTTTTGTTTTGAGTTTCCCAAGAAAGAAAATTTTTGGGGAAAATCGTAAACACCATGCTAATAGTATTATGTACTTAGGTTTAAGTAAATGAAATTCTCATCTTGTAAGTCGTTCGGGAAGTCTTTATTTACCTAAGAAAAGCAACCGGGACAAGAACGCAGTGAGTTTGTGAGGACGTACACGTAGGTACTGTAGGAATTCTCCTTAGCATTACGAAAATTTTTAGCAACCTACCAGAAATTGTAGACAATTTTCTCATTTTATTGCTATCGTTTCATTGTCGTTTGTTTTGACGTTAAGAAGTAACGTAGAATGTTAGGTTCTTTATGTGGTCTGTTGACGAAAAGATAAATTCTGAATTAAAGTCAAATATTAAGGACTGTAAAAAGCAGCAGCAAGAACAAGACCAGAATTTTTACAATTGTATTCAGTAAAATTATATTTCGAGATAAGCCGTCATTCATTTACTAAAGAGGCTTATAGACTCGTACAGTAATAAGTCTGGCTTTCTTTATACAACTTCATATAACTTCATATTTTGCTGAATCTAATAACGCCTCATCAAAACGCCCACATTTCCAAAACGATAAGAAGTATTAAATTAATTTTCAGATAAAAAACTTTTGCTTTAGAATAACGAAATACGAAGAATACGAAAATTTGAGAATTTTGACTCCTGAAATTTAAATTGAATTTTGCTTCTTGTGCGAATTTCTTTTGTTTTTTGCTGAATGTTTAGATACATACTCTGCGTAATTTAAGATATTATACAAAAAACGCCATTATACATATTTGTAAAGATATCTAAACATGTGTTTTTATCTTGCATAGCAGACAAGTAACACAACCGTTAGCAACACAGCAACCTCCACTTTTCGCACTGCAAACTCAACAGTGGTATTCAGTTTCCGTTGCGTAGACATTTTAGACAATATTAGAACTTTTTTATCTAATTCATTTGATCTGAAGCCATTGGTGCTGTTAACATGCCATCGAAATTTTTAAAACTGATTAAACCGAGAAATACTTCAACCTATAAAAAGTATTATTATTTCATATTTAAATATGTCAATCTTTTCAGGGGCTTGGAAAATGAAACGGTTAAAATTTATCCAATACCAAAGAAATATTACACCTACAGCTCCGTCTGATTTTCGGTCCACTAGGTTTCTATGATTTCTTATGAAAGTACCTGAAAGAATAATGTATTTCCAAATGACTGATTGTCTGGTGTCGAATAAATTAATAAGTATTTGACAAACTTAATTTCGTAGTGGACTTAGTTGTGAGACTATTCTTCTTCAATTTACTAGTGACGTACGCAGCAATATAGGTAATAATGAAGTTTGTGTCCTTGCTCCATTAGAATTCAGCAAAGCATTCGATAGTGTTGTTGCTAATTCATTGTTTTCATCTTCTCCAGATGTTGTCTAACTTCAGTTATTCTAAATGTGCCATATATTTGATTGATGAATTTCTCGCTGATGGACACCGGAGAACCATAAGTATTTAAGCATTAATTTACCTTATGTGCGGTGTTCCACAGAGGTCAATATTAGGACCTGTTGTGGCCCAATATAAGGAAGATTCTTCCAGCAGCCAAGGGGATTCCAATTGGAGGATTTTTTGGATTTATCAGGAGCTCCGTAGGTACTTGTGAGGCGAAGTTGCTTATAGATAATAGTTAGCAGGCCTGTGAATCTAATGCCATAGGCGAAACAGATTCAATTCCAGCAGACAGTATCCTTGGGATGGATTTCCTCAGTGATAAAGCTGTTATCGACTGCGTGAATAGGGAATTGTGGTTACAAAGCGCCTTAGCAATGATATAAAGCGCTATTTGTGGAGACAATGGAGCTAGTGAACAAGCTGTAACCAATAATTTTCATTGCTACAATCAAGGAGAGCAGATTCAAATGAGCATGGCAGGAAACATCCGACCAGGTACTAATAATACAAATAGCGAATGGGAAGGTACCACTTGCAATGTAGAGCCAGTTTCAAGACATGCAGGGAAAAGTGTACCAACATTGGAGAAGTCATCTCGGGCACCATTATGGGGAAAAAAAGTTGTCTACAGCTCACAACAGTTCAAGACTTCATAAGGTAAGTGTCGAAGAATTTATTGAGGGGTGGAAAAAACCGAAGTATTAGGGGTACAGCGGAAATAGGCTGAAGAATGAACGTGCGTTCGTAAAAATCACCAATACAACAGCGTATTTTGTAAAAGATCCTAATACTTTCTATCCTCAACTAGGGAAAGCCCAGGGGATTAAGCAAAAGGGTAAGTTAAAGATGCCAAAGCATAACTGTCAAACAGGTATGGTAACTGAGCCGGTCTTACGCCAAATTTGACTGGGCTGTACAAGTTAGGTAAAGGTTATGACCAATGAATCGGAGGACATAATCGAAGAGATTTCCAGCAAACGCCCTCCAATTTCAGAAGAAATTCGATGAGCGGAGTTTGGTAGTCTATGACCAGAAGAAGGATATGGATATAAAGTATAAAGATAATCCAGTGGATGCGTTCTGTAAGATAAATTTGCAGATGTAAAGGAAAAGAAATGTGTTTTAAAAATATATAAAGAAATTGGGAAAAAACAGATTTAGAAGAAAGAGAATATAAAAAAAGAAACAAAAGGTTTTTGTAAAAACAAAAAGACAAGAAATAGAAAGGAAAAGTTTGCAGAATAAGAAATGTATGAAAATATGTCATTAATATATGTTTAAAGTTAAAGATTGAAAACTAAAAAGTAGGAAAGAAAAATGAAAACAAAAGACTAATGATAATAAAGAAAATATGATGTTTAAAAATCGAGAGCAATAGTATATCTTAGAGATGAAGAAAAATTGAATACCATTAGGAAGTTATAAAAGTAGTGTAGCGTTAGCCTTAAGTACAGAATGTAAATGGATATAAATTGCAAATAAATTTGGCAACTGAGATGTGGACAGTTTCGGTATGCAGATGAGAGCAACATTATCAATTATGCAGTTGAAATAGGGACATGAAAGGAAAAACAAAGGCGAAGCGGACGACTGGGATATTTAGCTTGCGTATATGTGGATATAAATTTAGAAGTTAACCCATTAAAATAAGAAGAATATATAATTGCAAAGGTAAAAAAAAAAAACTTTCAAAACTTCTAGTTTAAAATTTCGGAACGGATAGACTCTCGATATATTTGAGAGAACTCCGTCGTACCTATAAGAAAATTAAGAAAAGAGAATTAATATTATTATCGATTGTTCCAGCGTAACCTAACCTAATGGCAATAAGATAACCTTTGTTTGGGGGCAGGAAAATTAAAGTAGCGCCTGTAAAAAGGAATGGCCATACGTTCTGTTATGATCACATCTTAAAATTTGTAAACTGGTTTAAAGGTTTCCAGAAATGCCGTGTGGAATAAAATATTCTATCCAAATAAATCAGCATTCCAAATAAATTAACGTTCAATCATTTCTGTTGTAGCATACTTAGAACCAAGAGACTAGAAATTCTACCCACTCAGGCGAAATTTTCCAAACTCCCAAGGCAGGGCAGCTACACGTAAAAGCAAAAGTCATACGCGACGTTACTGATAGGATACGAAATTTACAGCGAGATAAAACCATACTTTTCCGCCATCATTAACAAGCAATTGGAGCAACTACCGTAAATTTAAGGTTAAAATGCAGCAAGGTATAATTTTATTAAGTCAAGTAATAAATTTGTAACTAATAAATAAAAAGGAAGATAATTAGACATATTATGTACCGTTATAGAGAATACTATTTGTGGTCTAGTTACTACATTGACCATTACAAATTAAGATAATTATATAACTCATATATAACATAAAGAAAAGAAAAGAATAAGTCAAAAAGAAAATTGTTGAGAAAGAAATAAGTGTTAAGTTTATTGGATAAGTCAAGGTATATCAAAATTTGCCAATGATTGAGAATGCAAAAACAAAAGTTTAAAGAAGCGGATATATTATAAAGTAGTTAAAAGGAAGTAGTAAAAGGATATTTGTTAAGACAATTGTAAATGGAAAAAAACTAAGAAAAGGCATAAGAAAGAAATTTAAGAAAAACAAGATAAATAGTTATTGGAAAATGCTGGAAAATGTTAAGTGTACATTGTAAAGAAGAAAACGGGACAATAAACTTTTAATCTGGAAGAAAATTTTATAGTAAGTATAATATTATAATGCATTGAATTAATTAAGAACTTTTTTTAATAGGTAAATCACGACATTTTAATTTAAAGAAAAAAAGAGGTAAAGGTAATTTTTGGAAGACAATATAGATATGTTGTAAAAAGGTAATAAGAAAGAAGGTAAATATGAAAGAAAAGATATAGTAATACAGAAAGTAAGAATAAAAAAAAACAATGTAAATAAGAATTATAGAAAAATAAGAAAATTTAATAAGTATGTAATGATGTAATGTAAAAGAATCTGAACCGAACGCGGTTTAAAATGATCTCAGTTTTTAGTTTAAGATGGATTGCACTCTTCAGATCTAGTTCCCTACGGAAACTACTTTTTCCAAGGAAGGAAGGATGTTATGGCCCAATATAAAGAAGATTCTTCCAGCAGCCAAGGGCGCATTTTAGTGAAATAATTAGCAATTGCTAAACAGTAACCTCGCATGGTATTGTTCTGCAACTGTCGGTTATTTCTCTAATTAGCTAAACAGCTGGCTGCAATGAGCACTTGATGGAGCAATGGTAATTGTTATGTAAGGCGATTGCTTATTCCTAAGTGACTCAGGTGCTGTAACCGGTAGAGCAAACGGCAAGGTTGTGTCGTTTGTTTACATCTGTTTTGCGATTAAAAGTTTACTTCCGAATATTGGGACATAAAAGACCAATGACTGGTCTGGCTAGTACCAGTTATCAGTTATAATAGTATCAAGTTTCCGTTCGGTTCGGAATACTTTTAGAATTATTAAAATAGGTCAATTCTCGCGTAATAAAGAATTGTATTGTACTAAATATATTTAACCCTTTGAGGAGTATGGCCGCAAGTGTGCGGTGACACTAGATAGATTCAAGTGGAGTATCGCCGCGTATGTGCGGCCGCACGATTTACGGTGAATTTAAAAACTCATATCTCAAAAACGTAGCCGAATCTCACTGAAATAATTTGAACATAGATAACTACGACCTTTAGCTTCAAAATAAAGGAAAGAGTGCTAGAGGTCCCCAGTATAAAAAAAAACAATACATTCCCCTCAGTGCAGTGCTCCCAAACAGGTTACTTTGGGTATATGGTGGCTATAAAAATTCATATCTCAAAAACGGATCCGAACACCATTGCAATTTTTTGAACATAGCTACATAAGGCTTCTAGCTTCAAAATAAAAATACGAAAAGAAATTGCTAGAACGCCTCAATAGTAAATAATACTATTTGTTTTTTGAAAAAAATACTATATTTAAAAAAATTGTTTCGTTCGTAGTGCTATATATTTTTTTATGAAAATTTTAACATACTATTTTCCTATTATCTCTGTATGAACTTATCATATTTTCCTTCATACTCAATTATTGCTATTATTTACTCAAACACATAGTGTACATGTATAAAATTAATAGTGTGACAAAACAAATTCGGAATCTAATCTAAAATTATTAATTTATCCAGAGCGAAGCAAAAACTGTTGAATTAACGGATTTATTTTTTAAAATTTCAAGCAAGTTTATATGATAAGATTTTACTTATACTTTTATATTTTTTTGTATTATCTTTTTATATCTAGCACTAAAAAATTTCAAAAAATATTTTCTTGAAAAACTTTCTTTGTGTACAATGTTGAGAACCACTGAATTTGTCTAACTATAATTTATAATGTAATCAGAAATCGTTATAGTAATAAAAAAAAAAAGCGTCAAGATTAACCCTCACCCTAAAAGTACCATCGGTAAAAATTGTAGTAAGTAATTGATAATTAGCTGAGCCGAATAGTGACATCGGTTGCCCGATTGGACATAACCCTACAGATTTAGAACCGATCTAAGGTAGAAAAAATCAAATACTTTAGTTAAAATAGGAAAAATGGAAAAGTGCGTATGGGGATCGTAAAAAAAACGAAAATAAAGAATGCTATCAAAAATATATTGCGACCCTGGGTTATCTTACCCGTCCCACTGGGAGCAAGCTACTCCGCGCATAGCCGACTTGACCAGTAGATGCACGCCATCGAAACGAACATACAACCAAATTTTAAAAAGAAATTTTCCCCCCACCCATCCACCGCAAAATCCGTTGAATCTGCGAAATCTATTTAAAAATGAAAAAAATAACTCACACCATGGACGTGTATGCTACAAAATTAACTCACTAATCAAAGGGTTAAGCGTTTTTCTTTCGAGAAGATTTGTTGTTGTTTAAGGTTAAAATCCATTCCATAGTTCTCATTTTATTGGTGTGATTGCTTTGGGACACGACAGACGGTACACCTATTTACCAGTAGTAGTACCAGAAGACTGCATAGAGAGCCCATCATCTGCGTAGGATCCATAACTGGTCTTTTGAGAACGGCCTATTAATGAATACGGCGATCCCGGAAGTTATAGCATTTCATTCTATTATAAATGATTTTAGATCATTCCCACCTATTACGTTAGACAATTTAACGTCGCAGCATAGTAATAAAGAGTGATCTCTACTATTATTTCATAGTAATAAGGTACGTGAGTAGGGGATGATTCTTAGTTCACATATGTAATTCTGTGATAACATTAGTCACAATCGATTCACAATTTATAGTGAACTTCATCGTTTATGGCTATCAACAGGAATTTTATATACCGAACTCCGGATGAAACTTGTCAAAACTCTGCGACTGCATCATTTTACTAGTGGTCGCTTTATTTTTAATTTCCTAAACTCTATTCTTCCTGATCTAGGAAATCAAATTAAATGCGGTATTTAATGATTGAAGCAGGTTCATATTTAGACCTCACAGGAATGGCCATGTATCCCTTTATCAGCATTTCTTTCTCAATTGCTCACTACATATTTATTACAAAACGCAGGTTGCCTCCCTTCATGCAAAAGGTCATATATACAGCTCATCCTTCTTATTTGCGTGTAGGTACACATCATGATACAAAGGTTATCAAAATATGGCCGAATCATCTGTCAATTGGTTGTTTGCTTTATTTGGCAACTATTGACACAATTTTGTTCGTCTCAATTGCAATTGTGAATGTCAAAGTGAAAAAAAATTTCTATTAGGAAACTTCTTTGCTTTCCCACTAGCACATAATTACTTTTCCCGAAGTGATTTAAATGAACAAACTAATGTTTTGTTAAATATTTTAATATATTCAAAACGTATTTCAGTAAAAAAAAAAAAACAGAAACTCAAAACGAATTCGCTGGAAATGACATTGTCACCTCATAACGTAGCAACACAAAAAATTCCTCGAATCAGACATACCTTGTTATCTTTGTATCATGGGTACACATATCCTTTCTGAATTCTGCCAGATATCGAAAGTATGTACTACTGCTACGCTTTCGTACACTGATTTTTGTGCGTTCTTACCTTATTTCAGCTATCAGACACAGGAATTGCCCATCCTACCTTTGTCGAGCGGGATCTTGTTTATTCAGAAGGCCGTTTTATCAATATCTAGGCTAGTGTTAGCTCATAACCAATATTTGGCAATAATTTGGCATTTCGTAATTAATAATTTTGATTAATAATTTCTTTTGTAATATTAATCCTTCTTGTTAAATTGTCAAATTAGTTTTCTCTCTCGATGTTCAATTTAGCAGTTATATTGATCTACATACTAAGTACATCTGAGATACCAATGTGCGACGATTCTCTAAAGTTATGGCGGAACGATTCCTGTTTACAAGATACAACGTAAAATGTCATTTTGATTAATCAAAATGGAAACCATATTGGCAATCGCTGCTAATTTTGTTAGTATCAAGATTAAAACGGTCAAAAGATTCATGTAAAAAGCTACTAAAGTTCCATACATTCAGGTTCACCTTAATTAAACTGTATTACAGAAAGAGTTCCTTCATAAAAAAATCATTTACGAATCGTA
The DNA here is from genome assembly GCA_963930735.1 of Dioctria linearis. NCBI lineage: Eukaryota > Metazoa > Arthropoda > Insecta > Diptera > Asilidae > Dioctria > Dioctria linearis. The sequence continues at coordinate 285,493,374 of OZ005741.1, forward strand.
GTTTAACTAGAAGATATAGATGTACTAGTCACAAGCAGCAATATCAAAGTTTTATAAAATCAATAACAAAAATATTGTTATTAACTTAATATAACTTCTTATATAACCCCTATATAACCCAAAGTGCTATAGATTAATTTATTTTGGTCATAGCAGTGGTTGCAGTAATGTTTCGGTTACCTTTATAAACTTTGTTTATAATGGTGATGGTAAAGTTTCCACAAAGCTTGGAATTTTCACAGACTGATTACTTTTAGTGATTGAAATGTTAGGGAAATTACTTTTCATTACCTTTATAAAACAAACAATATAATGCAAATATTTATACAACCTATCCAAAAATATCGAAATACTATGTCATATATTTCGATATTTTTTTATATTACATTTTTATAATGTAAGGGTTTAATATTTTTACATCATAGAATTACAATTTTTCAGCATGTACGTTGGAAAATTCAGTTGCAATTTTAAATTTTACTGTGAATATCATCATAGATACTTCTAAAAAATACAGACCGCTCCAAAAATAAGCAATATTTCGTAATTTTAATTAAATATGACAAAATTTTCACTTAGGTGGCATTAATTCGTAAAAGTTACATTACATAATTTAGAAATGTTATATACCTAAAAATGTATTTTCTTCATATAAAAATAAGTCAATTTAAAAAATTTGCTTAACCGACATTTGCTTTTTTAGCTGCAATGCACAGATGAAAAAATTGCTGCTTGTACTTAAATGAACAAATTACCATTATAAAACTTCTACTTTTATATAAACTTTGGCTCTATTATATAAACAGAATGAACCGTATAAAACTTCTAGAAATATTTTATAAACTAAAGGAGCAACCACGCCTCGAAAATGGTCCTTATATATGTTTGAGTCATAATATGTAAAAGGTAATTTTTATAACAGTCACTTTCGGTACTAAAGCGCCACAAATAAATGAAAACAGTTTTATATTGGCTCCATTCGACACTGAAAGTCATTTGATTTTATAACGATTACCGTATTACCAATTAGTTATATAACGTGGTGATGAAAAAAATTATAAAACTTTTTTATATACCTTTTAGTAATGGTTACTCTAAGTTATATAGACCGGTGATTAAAACATTTCATTCACGAACTTACAAAACCTTTAGTAACTTACTTCTACGATAACCACAAGTAACCATAAAAAGCTATAATATAACTTCGTCACCAATTGGTAATATAATAAAACTCTTATATAACCAGTCAAATTTTTATATAACCGAGTAACCATTATATAGCCCTTATAAAACTACCCATCACCTTCAGTCACGAAAAATTGGAAAAATTGTTACTTGGAACGTTTAGTAGGATCGTATACAGAGGAACCCCACAATCAGTGGTAAACTCTCACCGCGAATCTAGTAGAAAACTGATTTATTTTCAAAGATAAAAAATAAAATACGCTGATTACTTAGTCATCAGTGAACTAACCGAAGTAGCATTGCAATATCATATTAACTGTACTGTAACATACTAAGACCGAATTAATTATCTCTAAACGACGGAGAGTTATCCCGGCTTTTGTTGCCTCAAACCGGAGGAACATCACGTGAAAACTGAAGCTAAATACTAAGTACTAGTTTCAAAATTAAACAATAGGGTAAATGTGGACAAGGCAGCTGCTCTATATGCATGCATGCTTTTGGAAAATAATAGGGCATTCATCCTGGCATCATTTAATGTATGTATAGGTATACACCTATTGTAAGACTCATCTTCGGTTATGAAATCTGGTATGACAGAGTGACTCTAAAATATAGAAAGCTTCTTGTTTATGTACCACAGGAGCTCTTACCCCAGAACCAACAACAGCAATGGAGACTTTGTCCAGTTTCCTGCCCTTTAAAAGGTGATTAGAAAATAGATGCCGAGGTGAAAAGGTAGAGGTATGTATTTTGGATGACTGAAAATTCTTGAATCATATCGACTACCGGCCTATTCCAGTGACTTTCAGCCGGAGGTTTTCACTATAAAAAGCACACTAGGTTACTGCTAAAAATATCTGGTAAGAATGAACAGGATATCGAAATTGTATTGTATTAACAAGAAAGATTTCATCATAGTTCTGGATTCGAATGAATCGATTAAAATTAGGAAAGGTTGGCAGGTTTATTAACTCTTATGGCTGATTTTGAGTTGTCCTACCACTTAAACAAAGGAATCATCTTTATGTAGAGTCCCACAGAGATGGGAACACGACGAAAGGACTAAATTTGTCTTACTACACTTAACTCAATATACTCTCCACACTAACTTAACTAAACCTCTATTAAGGCCTCTTTTATATTGAATATTGTCTTCTATTGTTTTAATCTAAGCTGTAAGTTGTCTACCAAAATTTTCATTCAGCTTGTTTATTTCTTTAGTTATATGTTTTCTGGTATTCGTCAACATATTTTACATTCATGAGCAGAGTAATCATCCTCCATAACAGCACTCTTACTTTCCGACTCGTTTAAGCTCACAATCTAAGAGAAAATTACCTCGCACATATACAAGTCAGTCGTTAAGAAATAAATCAATATGACATGTCGCGTCGGAAGAGATTTATTTATTTGTTTATCTATTTTTCTGAGACGTACATACATAAAAAAAAAATAGAAAAACTCAAACAACTTTTCAACAACACGACAAAAATACAAAACTCCCTCAAAAGCAAGTATAAGCACATCTCCTTCTCGTAGATAGTTGAATAGCTACTGACGGAAGTTGCATATACACGTCTTGACGTGTTAAAGCATTTTAGTCCTTCACACAAAGAGCCTAACCAATTTTAAGAGGAATTTCCTGCGGAGATTACGTTTGCTAGATGGAATTTACTGAATTTTTTTACAAAAACTTTTTCTTACAAATTGAGATGACGCCACGTCCAAAAAGGATTCGTTTCGTTATTTATGACTCAGTTTTATTTATTGTATGAAATTTTACTTTTATTTTATGCGGCTGTCAAATTAACAACGGCCAGGCGAAAAAGTTTTCCCCGTAGATGGTAGATTTCATTTTATAAAGGTTTCTTGAGCAGATACGACTGCTAAATCCGTGGTACAATTCTTGAAAAGATTTGATTTATGGGAATTACATTTGGGTTGTTTTAGCATTACTTTGTATTATATGCTTGATGTTGCGTTCTTCCGTTAACTTCATTATCGTTCCATTTCTGATAGCACAAAGGTACATAAATATATCTTGGCCTTAAAATTTATTACCTTAATAATTTGACATTGAAATGGCGTATTCAAGCTAAAAATCTTTTGTCTAAGTAGAATTCGAGAGCAGTGTATAATAAAAAAAACTTTACAAAAAATTGATTCGGAAGTTTGTTAACGTTAAGAAAATTGGCAAAAGTTTTCAAACCAAACTTCATTTATTATTTCATTTCATTTCAAATTGAATTAAAGTCTCACAACAAATCTATGCACGTTAAAGTTAAAAATAAATTACAACAATGTCACTTGTCGAGGTTGGTATAGTTATTTACTTGTAACCAGTTTAAAAGTTTAAGAAAAAAGTGAAAAGGTATACAAAACTAGATAGAAAATATAGATGCGTTGAAAATATTTTTATAAGTTGTGTTTTATCAACAATTTGTCCAGATCTAGTTTTCGGTTTTTTCAAGCATTTTTCACATAACAGTACCAATAGCTTCATAACTAAGAAGAATCTAAATTATTTCCGCTTCATATAAGGCAGTTTTTCAAAATACTGGTATTCAAAATTCATTGAGTAGGAAACCTGGCCTGAGGTGTACAACGTCGTCTAAATGACAGGACGAAGATTTTGCTTTACTATTTTCCGGACGAGGCGGCTGATTTTTCCTCTTGTATTTATGATTTGATTTAGAATCGTTAAAAATAAAATTTCTTAATTTTCTTCTATTCCCCAACCGAAATATAATTCTTTTTATTTTTCTAATTGTCGACCTTGAACTTCATTATTTTGATCATACTGTTGTCCATCGTGAAATTTGATTGTTAGTTTATTTAAGCATAGATATTGTGAGCGTACGAGCTGATTTTTGGTGTTGAGTACCCAAAAGGTGTCAAAAGGATCCTATTACTAAGCCTCCGCTGTCAGTCCGTTCGTCAGTCTATCACATAAACCGTAATAGATAGACAGTTGAAATTTTCACATAGTGTTTATTTCTATTGCCGCTATAACAACAAATGATGAAAATAAAATAAATTTAAAAATTAAGGGGGGTCTCCATACAATAAACATGTACGATGGTATGGAGCCCTTCGTTTGCTAGTCCTACTCGCACTTGGCCGGTTTTTTGTGTGATTTCCAAATTTTGGGAACCTGTATTGTAACACTCTTATAGAATGCAAGTTAAAGCAATTTATTTTTGCATAATATTAGCATTTGTCCACTAAACAGTAGTTTTCTAGCAATAAAAAATTGAGCGATAAATTTTCATCTTTTATTTAACCGCTACACTCCACCAGAATATTTCATTTCAGCATACAATTGAATACTCCTTTGTAACCACAGTTCGTTTGAATGTTAATTATAAGAATTGACAAATTTCATTGAACTGTGTTTTGCGAACACAGTTTTTTCGTAGATGTCAATTACTGGAATTGACACAAAAGCTGTAGTAAATGGTATTGCAAATTATTTAGAATTATGAAAATTACTTACATTGCTGTGGTCTCGCGAACCAATTTGATCTTGCGTTCTGCCTCATGACGCGCAAACTGTAGAGCGTCGTAAGGACTACTGCTAGGCATCTGCATTGTAACACAAGCTGCCAAATGGTCGTGCGTTATTTGAAATTCGAAGCTTATTGATCGCTATTGATATGTTGGAAAGCTTTTAAATAATAAATGGAAAAATTGTTGTTGATAAAGGAGATTGAGATATACACAAGGAAGTGGTTATCGATCAGCGATACATGATCAAACCGGTGAAGCTTATATACATATATCGTACTCTAGAATTATAGCAGACATTAAACTTATTGTACGAGACAGAGTCAAGATTGCCACATATTATATCTCCCTGCGTGATGATTGGTAGTAACAATGATTTAGCTAGGGTGAATCGAGCGCTGCACCAAAGTTTGCGAAGACTTCCATATACCCCTGAGACTATACTGTTGTTATGATCAATCCATGTTAAGTTTTTATTTATAGTAATACCCAGGCGTCGAACCAATAAGTAATGGAGAAAATGTACTAGTATTAATAGACTTTCTGAATAGTACTATATCCTGAGACTTGTCAGGATTTAACTTTAAATTATTTTTCAGTGTCCAATTAAAAATAGCACTCAAGTCCTGATTCATCTTTCGGATGCAGGCCTCATATAGCCCCCAAGGGCAACTCAGATATATTTAAACATCATCTGCATATATTAAAATGTTGACAAATTTGAGTATATCAGGAAGATCGTTTATATAAAGAGTAAACAAGAGCGGTCCCAATATAGCGCCTTGAGGAACTCTGGGACTTCTCAAATCAGACGTCTTGGATCTAAATATTACCATCTGTTTTCCAAAAAGCTTTCAATAAGATTCAGAGCAGTCGAATCAAAGTTATAAAAATTCTTCAACTTGCAAAGTAGACGCTTGGAATTAACAGAGTCAAAAGTATAGCAGATCTATCATGATCAATATCCTGACGCACATCATGAGTTAATTTGAGAAGAGCCATAGTGCAACTATGATTAGACCTGAATCTATTTTTCCAAAGGGACAAGAACTCATTGATATCGATGAATTCAAAAATAATTATTGAGATAACTTTTATCTGAGCTTTACTGACACAACATAAAATGCTTATGAGTCGATAGTCAGAACAATAGGCGAGATTTTTTCGCTCAGCAATTGGTACCACAAGGGCATTCTTCCACAAAGGAAGCAATTTAGAGGTCATTACACAAGTGTTAAAAATATGTATTATGAACGGAAGAATACATGGAAGCAGAAGTTTAATAAATATTAAAGGAATATTGTCAGATCCAACCGCATCGGATTTAATAGAGTTTATGGCAGCAAGGACTTCGACTTTAGTGCCAATAAGAAATGAGAAGTGTTAATCTTGGCCTGGTAAGAGAAACTGAAATAGAATAATTGTCGAAATCCAACAAACTTTGGTTAAGAAGAGGGAGTTATGATCTGAATTTGTTAGCATAATAACACTGCTTTGCATGCTGTACAGCAGATATTACTCTTTTTTTAAGTACCCGAAAACTTACACCTTTTCCAATATAATAAATAAGCATTGTCTCCATCCTTGATTAGCTTTTCTACGAGTGGGGAAAACCAGGGACGCACTCGGTTTCCTCACATTTGCCCTACGCAGAGGAACGTATTTATCAAACAAGTAAATCACTACCTCATTAAAATAACAGACTTAATAATCTACCTGAGGTATAGAATAAACCGGATTCGTGCCAGAGGAGATGCCTCCTCATGCTTTGGAAAAATTTAGGCTAAGTAGGTGCCGCTATAAGTACCTAGCCTGCTTCGCTTAGACCACTACTGTGTCCAATGTACCCCTTTCCTCATTGGATAACCTAAAAAAATTCTTGCCCGACATCCATCCTACTTCCCTTAGGAAACTCATGATGCATCTTAACGCTTTGTTTTTTGCAGCTCCCCCAGAGAAGAAAGTAGCCACCCAATATCCGTTTTTTTCATCAGAGCGGGGGACTCTCAGAGAAGTTTCTGGAGGGATTCGATTTTCTCCGGGTTGTTATAGCTCCTGCAGAAATCGTTCGCCGCTATACCCAACCTTCTAGCATGGTCTCCAATCGCCCAATAACCCGTAATGATCCCTACTAGATTCCCGGTATATGCTCTGGTGTCATTAAGCAGTTCTTTTGTCCTCTTTCTGTCATATGCAGGCCATAATTGTCTCGCGATGTGGCAGGTTTCCGTTGTTTTTCATTAAAATTATAACGTCGATCTTTGATCACCAATTGTTATCTCTTTCCACTCCAACAACCATTAAAAAATTCTACTACAACCTTTAACAACAAAATATAAAAAAAAACATAGCTACAACAATTAAAAATTTACATGATTTGTTTTAAAAAAAAACGCGCTCGTCTCAATGATTTTCCATGTTTTCTTCGAGTTCGTGGACTCAAAAACCACATGGTGCCCAATAGTTGTTTTGGTCAGTGAACTTTATAAGAAATATGCAAATTCACCCCTTTCTCCATTGCTCTCTGGGGCATTATAACGCACGATAAGGGACGTGTAACAAACTTTTGGTAATTAAGAAAAAAAAAGTTACAGAGCTTATTGGCATATGAGGACTTAATTGTCATAATTAATAATATGAAATTTTATTGTGAGTCCCTCATTTTAGGATTCAGATCCAACCAATAAGAAATATAGACTAAATTGTATACAATATACCCGCGTTTAAGAGGAGCATACAAAGGTGTGTTGATGAGAGGCGAGTGGGCCACTCTTGAACATATAGTACTCTGTGCAATTTTTTTTTTGTATTTTAATTAATTCTGAATAAGTAGCTAAATGTATTCTCGTATCTTATAAAAAAAAATACATTTTTGTGATAAAATAATCTTGGTTTCAATTAATGCGACAGTTCGCGCCACTCTTGAAAATGATCTGCGTCATTCAAAAACAAGGGTGCTGATGACTGGCGCATTTGAGATAGATTTGGTATTTTTTGTATAGTTTTGTATCGGTATAACATTTCTCTTTTATTTAAGCAATTGTAGAAACTAAAGAGACTTTTCTATCACACAATTAAAATAAGACTAGGAAAAATTTAATAGCAAAAAGGTTATGGCTCGTATAAAAAAAGTGCTTCACTCGTCAAGAGGTTCCCTTATTTACCCGCACCATAGATTGTTTTGATGAATTCTATGCCGTAATTAAAATTCGTTAAGACGATAAATTTCAAAAGAAATCGGTGGTGTTGAAAACGAAAATTTGTTTTTAATAAATTACCGGCCTTAACATGCATGAAGTGCACTTCTTCGAATGTCAACTAACCTATTTTCAGGTGTTCTCCACTCGAAGTGTTCCAAGACTACATTAACGTTAGAATTTGTTATAATCATAAAATTTAAGTTAGTTATTAAACTGTACACGTTCGATAATATCAAATTCAATCAAAACCTACTAATCAAGGTGAACTCATCTGGCATTTCTGGTGATTCTTTCCAGAGTAGGTGCTTCATCTTGTTCTGTAAATATCAGTAATTGAACATATTAGCTGGGTCAATGCCGTTTTTATAACAGTCCATGGTATTATGAATTGCATATGTATGTGAAGCGTGTCATTTAAAAGCTTTATAGAATTTCTCCTTATGAGGTTCAAGTACGTTTCATGCTTAAAACTGAATACCGTATAAGCCACACTTTTGGTGAAATTTATTCTGACTTTTTATAGGTCAAAATGTTTTCTATAGAATTGAAATAGTCATAGTAATTGCGAATATAAATAAAATTAGAATTAGAAATGTTTGCAGAAACATGCTTTATTCCGTATACAGTTTTAAGCATGAAATATGCTTCATTTCTCATAAGGCACAGTGCTAAAAAGCATTCAAGCGACATGTTTCTCATGCATATGCAAGAAAATAAAAGGCTTCTAATAAAGAAAGCAATGACTAGGTACAACATATTTCCAGTGTATTCATACTTTTCAATTTTCTGAGTGTAAGGAGATTAGCTGCATTCCATAACCGAGACAACCGTGGAAACACGACCAAGTTAAAAGAACTTTACTCCTCCATCGATATCAGGTATTCAATCCGTTGTTCTCTTTCGTAAACCTGTAATTAAATAATGTCTTTGCAGGATCATCCTGTCAATTGAATGACACATTACTTGGCAACACAGCATGAACCAAAACGTAAATCATTGTTGAACTAAATTTTAGTCAGGATATTATATGCGCATAATAATCCATAATTACGCAATTTAAAAAAACCAGAAATTGTGTAATAAGAAAGTATTACTAGAATTCATAACTGAAAAAGATGTTACTAAAATTGAGGGTTTAAATCAAGTTTCAAAGATACAGCTAATATCCACACACGCTGCACTAAAGGCGTCACGCAATTCATTAATTTCTATGCAATTACTTCTATACCGATGATTCATGAACTTAAAAGGCCAAAATCACAATACGGTTTTCAGTACAATCGCGGCAATTTAAAATTTTCTCCACTAACAAATAAGGACAAAAAACTAGCTGTGATGGTTATATAATGACGGGTCTAATCGTTCTGTTATGTACAGAAATGTTAATTTTTGTCACTCTGAAATGATGGAGCATTTTGAGTAGTTGCTCTTTTATGTAAAGTTTTGCCATTACCACATAATGGTCCACTGTGTTCCGCATTAAACTTTATATGAAGTCCGGGCGAATTTAGCAAAGAATGCAATAAGAAATACTTCTTTCGTAAAATCGATATAATTCTTAAACCTGCGAATAGATTGTCTTCAAAGAGACTTAATGCATCGATATATGTAAACATTACAGTGGCTCATAATCTGTGGTACCTGCAGCAGTGTGATAGAGCAACGATTCCACATGAAACGGATCAAAAAGTGCTTGTTTTGGACCCGACTATCTCAGATTTGTATGAACCTTTCATACACCAAAATGACTCCACCATACTTTTTTTCCCGTATCACACTACCACACCCCCTCCATCGCTAGGGGCTTCTTACATTAAATATAGCGGCACCGAACGATTTTTTTGTTTGTTAATAATTGTATTTAAAAATAAACATAAAAATAGTATTATTCACTAGTGATGACTTGGAGCATTTTTTTTCTTATTTTTATTTTGAAGCTACAAATCTTGTCACCGTAACGTAAAGTATCGCACTATGGGAGAACTGCACGGAGACAATGTATTGTTCATTTTTTTTTTACTGGGAACCTCTAGCACTTTTTTTTGTATTTCTATTTTAAAATTGCAGACAAATTAAGGATTAAAATGCCTGTAATAATATGTTGGAAATCGTTCAAGGAAGTCCCGGAGGTGACATCACTTAACAAAAATATGGATTCAATAATTCAAAAATAATGGTTTTTGGCGCAAATCGACCGAATATGTTGGGGCGGGGGTGGAAAAGAGTAAATCATTTTTGTTATTTACTTGCTCAGGCCTTTCCCAAAAATACCTACATGCCGGGATACGGAAGAAAATAAAAATCGCGATTTCTTTTATAGGCTACTAAGAAAATGCTCAAATTTACAAATTTTCGCGGCAGTTGTCGCAGTTAACTTGGCGCAAAATTTGAACAAAAGCACCAAATTCATTCGGACGAAATGCCAACCGTAAAAGAGATATTAAGATTGCTGACTCTATAAGTGTCATTTGTGTGAGAGTTTAAAGACCGCCGGCAGATGGTTGGAAGTAGGCACGCAAATTTTTTATAGTTTTCATTATTTTTAAATAGACAAATGGCATCGGATCTTCCTGAGATTTCGCATAGATAATCCGATAACAAGCGTGCTTAAAAAACAAATTAGATTCAACAATTCGGTTGTGTTTCGAAATGAATTTTTCACACAGAAATTTTGACTGTCGAAAATAAATTTTCGCAACGAGTTTAAGAGGGGAGGGAAAATATGCTCAAAAAATCAGAAAAAACTAACATAAAAAAATGCCAAAAGGAATTTTGCAAATCGGAAATGTTTAGTCGAGATTTTGAGTTGGGATGGCTTGTTCCCATACAGGTTACTTTGCGTAAGCGATGACTTTAAAAATTCATATCTCTAATACGAAGTCGAACACCATCGCAATTTTTTGTACATAAATTGATAAAAGCTCTAGACTTAAATTAAAAATACATCGTACAATCACGAAATTTCTAACCCCCGATCGAAAGGGGTGGGACCTGGTGAGGAAAAACAAAAAAAAAAGTGTCGGTGAGCTATTTTTTTTTTTTTGTATTTCCTACAAACTGTAAAAGCTTCATCCAAATCCGAAATTGTCGGGTTCCAAGGAAGGTGATCGGTTTCATATGAAATGGCTGAAGTTAAAAAAAAATACTATGTGACGACCATTCCACACGAAAACGCTCCAATTACGCTTGTTTTGATCCTGACCATCTCCAATTTGACCTAATTTTTTTGCGATTCCCCTACCATACCCCACCCTGCCGCTAGAGGGTTTAAAGTTGCGTGATTTTATAACGAAACGTATTTTTTGAAAAATCATATCTCGATTCACATGACAAATGAAGTGTAATGCAGAAAGAAATACACCAGTACCGAACGCATCGTTTTCAGATCAGATTTGGAAGATTTCACAGTTTCTAACGAATACTAAAATAGCTCAAATATACTTTTTAGTTTCTCCTACCGTGCCATAGCTTCCGCAGGGGGTGGAGAAATTTCGTGATTTTACGATGGAACGACATTGAGAAAAACCTTATCTCAAGCGAGTAGCAACGCATTTTTCTTATTCAATTGCCAAATGAAACTAAATGCTATATATTTTTCATAAAAAAATATCGCAATAGCGAAAGTACTATTTTTCATCGAAAAATATGGCAACAGAGAAAGAATTTTTTTTTTAGTTAATAAAAGTATTTAAAAGTATTTACCTACTATTGTGGGGATCTGTAAAACTTTTTTTTTGTATTTTTATTTTTCCTGTGCCATAAAATTGTGGTGGTGCTTGCTCTCGTTTTGTAGATATAAACATTTAAATTGATCGTATACACAAGGTTACATAATGAGTGAGCCCTACTATGTTACTTACGGTAGGTATATATGTTGACTTTAAAATTAAAGCATTATGGCTCTAAAATAAAAATACAAAAAAAAGTCCTCAAAGACAGCGAACTGGGTCTTCCAAATTTTGAGAAAGTCATGTGTATCGTGCATTTTGGTGAGAAAACGGGAAAATTTGAAAAAATTTGGTTACATTATCGAATTTTTTATTCTATCGAGCTGCATCTTCCGACACAATAGAAGTAGAGACCTGATTGACCCTTTCAGCAAACGCTTTCATTTGATACCCATTTTAAGGGTGTTGTGAAAAAAAGAATTTCCGCCATCTTGTTGTATCCACCATTTTGTATCTAGAATGACGCACATAGATTATCGTATTCTACTCGGCAAACCCTTTCATTTGATACCCATGTCAAGGGGGTTGTGAAGAAAATGGTAATCCACTATCTTGTGGTGGCCAACATTTTGGGAATAGTTGACTTCACATACATTATCATATTCTACTCTTCGAGCCATTTCATTTGATACCTATGTCATGGAGGTCGATTCATGGACAATTACGTCCGCCATCTTGGCACCGATATTTTGAATTTGTATTACACAAAATCGTTAAAATGTATTGTCATCGGAACTATAGATAGATACGTGTGTACAAAATTTCAACTTAATCGATTAGTAGAAATAGTTAAAAAATCCGTTGCAAGATTTAAAACAAACAAACGGATATACGAAACTGCAGCTAAGTAAAATCTAATAAAAATTGTATAGTTTATGAATAAAGCCGAACACCACTGGAAAAATGTATGTGTATTGAAAGAATAGCAACGAAAACGAATCTGATATTTTTTAAATAACTTTTATCAACTCACAAGTCCCTGGCTAAAAAACTTTGTGTCCGATCGCCTGAGCTCCTGAGAATGCCGTTCATGACGAAACAGTTTTAGTACAGTAAACTTGGATGGATTTACATGGTGTTTTTTGATTTAGAACGAGTGCGATAAAATTTTCTTACGTTTTGGGCTGGAGGTGGTATCTACCATCCTTGGGGTTGTCCAATTTTGGCCGTGTGTGATATGAGACGAGATTCGTGAGCTGAGAGTCGAGGGTCGAGAGTCGGATTCGAGAGTCGAGAGTCGGATTCGAGAGTCGAACTTCGAGAGTCGAGAGTCGAGATTCGAAAGCGAGATTCGAGAGTCGAGATTCGAAAGCGAGATTCGAGAGTCGAGATTCGAGAGTCGAGATTCGAGAGTCGAGATTCGAGAGTCGAGATTTGACAGCGAGATTCGAGATTCGAGAGTCGAGATTTGAAAGCGAGATTCGAGAGTCGAGATTCGAAAGGGATATTCGAGAGTCGAAATTCGAAAGTCGAGAGTGGAGAGAGTGGTAGATATGTGTGTTTGTTATCGCATGATTATTTCTTGGATAGTTCACTTGATGCAACTTTCTGTAGTGGTTCTGTTAATAAGAGGAGATATTAGCAATTTGTAACATTAAAGCTGAAAAGCTCTATCTCTTAATAATGCAAAGAGTAAGTAAGACTTAAAAGATCAATGTCTGGTGTAGGTATGTATCTTTAGCAAAATCTGAAAAGCTCATAACCTGGAATATCAACCAAATTGGAGTTAAGCGCTCAGTATCTGGCAATCGAAAATACGTGGAGATTTAATGGTTAAACATTGAATTTTTATTCCGAATAGCACTACATTTATACGATCCAAAAGTGCTTACATCACTAAACTTTAATGATAATTTATTCTCATGAGAAAGACTATTCCATATTACAAAGAATGTTACCAATACTTTACAAAAATTGCTTACCTCACTCATATTGGCAATATCGATCAAAAATTATGTAGTCGATAAATGCATGCACATTGACCTCTATTTAAGCAAGCATTACACTGCTAAGTGAAATGAGATATAGTCATCGGTTGCATCATTCAATTACTTTTTTAGAGTTCGCTGGGTAAAACATTAAATGTTTTATCGCGGTGCAACGGTGACCAGTGATGATCATATTACTTTTTACAACATTTACTCTGATACACTTAGCGCATTTTCATGAATGGATTGTAGAAAGGCGCGTGGCTATTCCGATCATATTTCTTTTATTATTTTGTTATTTTTTGTTGTTGTTTATTTTTACTTATTATGTTATCGATATTTACTATTGAGGTACTTGCATATGTAATTATTGTTACGGTATGTAGGTATGTTTCACAGAGTGTATAGAATTTATGACAAAAGTTTAGAAAATAAAATACATTAATGCCGAGTGACGTTTTCTTGGGTCTTAATTTCATATAGAAAATGGTGTAAGTGAGGTTAAAGACCCGGTGTTCCAGCTGGTTTCAAACAAAACTCCTCATGCTGTTTTTAATACATATTTTATTTCCTTGGATGTAGACCATTATCAAGGCTAAAACAAAAGGAAAACCATAAATCAAAATTAATTTTGCAAAGGATAGAAACCAATATGACCAATGTGAATTTTTTACCTGCGAATTTGGTATGTCAAAAAAAGAAAAACCTCAATGTATTGTTGAAAATCCTCGTCAAACAATTAAAATATTAAAAATTCTTTAAGAGATTTGAAAACGAAGCACTATAAATAGGTAAAAACTGACTAGAAAGTCCGAGATAAAACAACAACAGACATATTCCGAAAGAAAGGAAACTGTCACAATAAATAACAATAATCACATTAAAAAATTAAATAAATAAACAAACAATTAGGCTAAATAAATAACGAAATTAAAGCTTGAAACACGGAGCTTAAGCGACTAAGAGACATGTGGAGAATATATTAATTGTGTCCCGCTAATTGGAGCCAAAATTCAAATTGCGCATGCGTTAATTAAGTTTTTATATTGTACGTGAATCTACTGCGTATCAGCCTTAAAATTTGTTGTGTTAGGCTTCTTTGACTGTATGTAGAGAGCCTCTATGTGTTTCCTCTTCCTCAAATTCAGCTCTTTATGTATGATTTTGGGCTTTTCGTTGGTGACTGTCATTCTGTGTGAGGATAGATATTTTATTATAATCATTCATGTGTTCACGGAAACGTATCCTTATGTCTCTTTCTGTTTCTCCAATGTAGATCTTGTTGCAGTTATTCATTTTAAAAATACTTTTAAAATAAATAGCTTTCATAAATATATTGCACTAAAATGTTAAAAAATAATTCTTTTCTTTCTCAGTGATAGGTATACACAATAAAAGTTTCGTTGAAAAAAAAAGTAATTCTAGAACTCGGATTAAATCTTAAAAGTTTGAGCATCCATAACTATATATAATCACAATTGTCTAACTGTAAATGCCCAAACTTTTAAGATTTAATCTGAGTTGTAGCATTTCTTATTTTGCAATGAAAATTTTCTTGTGTATATCACTAAGAAAGAAAAAAAGCATATTTTTTACCTTTCAGTGCATTTTAAAAGTATTTTTTATATATTTTATTTATATTTCAATTGCTTGTAAATGTTCCCAGCCAAGATTTTACATTTGCGTATTCTATTAAGGTATGTATGTGTAAAAAAAAACCAATTAATTATACTAAATTTGTTTATTGTGACGTCTATTTTTCACGTTACTAAAATATTTACAAATTTTAAATTAAACCGGTTCATAATCCAAACTATTTTTTCCGTGTAAACTTAATCATTTACGACGTTTTTAATTCTTGAACTTCTTTAAATTTTTCTTTGCTTTATGTCTTTCTTTCTTTCGTTGGGCATGAAATATAGATGGAGAGATGGTTTTATTGTACCTAGAATTTTAAATATTGCAAGCAGAATACTTCGATAATAATTGTGGATGAGAATCCAACTCACAATTTAATCATGAGCCAATCAGTAATCCATTATATCACCGACACGCCATCATGCATTTATCTTAAAATTGATTAATTACCGTCTATAACCGACTAAAGTGCTCCTTTGTCTATGTCAAAGGTATTTGTATATTCATTAGATTCCCATTTCGGAAAACTTTTCACACATCAAAATATCTCGAGAGAACACTATTGTGTGGGAGCTTAATATCGAAAGATCGTTTATCTATAAAATATATTCATTCTATCCCACTAAGCAATATTCCTGCAATATTTCGTACCACGACTTAATCGAAAAATTTATGCAAATTTCCTTAATATCTTTAAGTGCGCATATCCTAAAGGAAATCAATGTAACCTTAAAGCAAGCATCCGTATCTTCCCGGATGTCATCATATGTACATATGCTTTACAGAGAATTCTACATGAAGTCATAGCTTGGCTGACGAGCTATGTATGTGCACATTGTTCATCGTTGTATAATTACGCTTACCAGATAGCACTTTCTCATAGTTCATTAACTTTGTAGTATAGTGCAAGACTATTTACGGATCCTGAAATTAATATACTTGATTAGGGGTGGATTACTGTGCAAAGCTGCATATACCTATTACATAGTGCGCAAATAAGTATGCATTAAGTTAATGTTGTGTTTCTGACTGCTCTAATGAACCTGTAATCAAAAAGAAAAGGAAACAGGAGCAAGACAGATCCTTGAAAATTTTCTCGATGAAACAGTACCACTAATTTATTTCCAGACCGGAGATTGTGGTTTGGGAGACTTCATATTCACATAAAAACTGGAAGTACATATGGAATGTTTGGTAAATGGTTGATGAAAATAGTTTGAAGTTTTTCAATTAAGGCGACATATTTTCCCTTTATCGCACTTCTATTATCCTGGATCAGCATACCACCAAATGTTAAAATATGGGCTGCCTATAACTTAATTGGTTTTCTCAATTCAGATGAATATCTTATGTCGTGATATGTACCTGTTTGCAATTGAAAGACTGTATGGGACGTTTTGAATGCGAGCTCGGCTACGATGGAGGAAATACTTTATTTATTAAGCAAATAGAAATAACATACACAACATCATAAATATTATATTCCAATCATTTTTAAGTGGTTAAGTATCCACAATCAATAAAATTTCTATTTTGGAAAAAGGATTTTTTTATTTACAAAATTCATTTCCTTAATACCTGTAGTACAGCGAATCGAAAAACAACGAGGACCAAGTATGTCGAATATAACTTCTGACTCTGCTGAGGGGACCTCCTAGTCTCGAGATGTGTTCTTTAGTCAAATCCGAAATAAGGGCTCGGGCACACAAAGAGTTGAGCTGAGCTGATCTGTACTTAGCTGTCCGGAGATGATTTTGGTTGCTGTATTCTGTTTGATTTTTTCCGCATTGATTATCATCAGCCCGTATCGATTGTTTAAGTAAAATTTTATATACGCCCTGCACTTTGAGAAAAACAAAATAAGTACTACTTCAACAGAAAATGTGGGAAGAGGTTGCAAAAAAAATAAATCATTATACATAGTAAGTACAGCTATTTTAATATCTTGTAGTTCGCGGGTATTAGTTCAGAACTTCAGAACTTTAAAAAAAATGTAAAATCCCCCAGGTATATCCCTCATGTCCTGTTTTTGGCACCTTATTAACACTTCCGTTCTTTCTGTTTATGGAGCAAGCACCTGTCTCGTTAGCACAGTGATAAAAGCAGTCGCCATAAAGCGCAAGGAATTCTTAGTGTTTTGAATATTATTAAGTAATTATCTATAAAAATGATGAGAGGTGATTCAACAGGATTCTAGTTTCTATAGAAATTTATAAATTTCCAGATATATCCTCACACATAATAATTATGATTCACTGGCAATTTTCGTAGTAGATTTATGTGAAGTACTATTTTCATTATTGAAGCACCATAAAGCATTTCCCGGGGACACATTAATATTTCTAACAATTAGCATGTTCACGGTCAGTATCTAATGTCTTGGAGTTTTTTGGAATATTCCGTTTTTATTCCCTAACAAGGACGCTGGGAGTACCCGTCCGGATTTACATAACTTCAACAAAACTGAATCAGGTGATTTTTTCGAATTAATTGCTTCTGGTAATGTCGTTCTTTTTTATTATTTTAGGCTATATATTCTGGAGGTCCGAATACTTCCAATGACGAACAAGGGGGCGAGAGTACATGCCTTGAGGGAAGATAGTCCGTGCATGGTTTTAGGTATTAATTATCTTAGTGGTAGACCATTTCACTCATTTCGTTCGATTTTTTTTTACGTTTTGTCAAACATAAAGTGTGATATCACCATTTCTAAGATATGCAAAGTAAAGTTGTATACTTTCAATTTTTGTTTGTATTGACCCTTCTATACAAATCTTATTTGATTATGCCCGAAAATATTGACTAAGGACTTTAGACTTGTTTTTCCATTTTACCAGGAAAAGGAGCCTCCAGTGACCAGCAGCAAGGTTAAATAGACACCAGAATATTCCAAAGAAGAAGCCTAATATTTAGTCAGTAATCCTCTCCAACTCAAATTGATAACTAACAAAGCTATCTGGGCATTTGGAACATGCCAAAGTCTTTTTGGAAAAAAGTGGGGTCTGAACCACAAAAAAACTATATGGATCTTTCAGGGTATAATCAAACCCAGGAGCTAATATCTGGCGGCCTGAAATGATGCAGGAAACCACCAAGAAGCCCTTGAACAGGAGAAACGGATGGCCTGTTTTGGCGTCAGTCTCCTCTTCACATAACGAGCAGTTTAAGCCATTCTTGGCTTATAGCTGCTCTACCTCCTTATTTAGAGGGTAGCAGCAACTAAAACCTCCACCGGATGCTATCGTCAAAAAATTTGCCGTCGAAAGAGATTCTTGTATAACTATTATCAAGAGAAGCGAAATATTAGACAGAGAGCTCCAGTTACCAGAATGGAGCCATATATGGTATACTGACGGATCCAAGGAGACTAACAAAGCAGGTGCATGAGTGGTGGGAGTGTGAGGTGGAGTTCCACTTCCATTCCGCTTAGTACCTTACCTTCCATTTTCAGACGGAAGTCTACTCTATAGAAGTTGCAACTTAGGAAAGTTTAAAGAGAGGCTGCAACACGAAAATCCAAATACTCTCTTGTTTTGGATTCCTGGACGCAAAGAAGTGGACGGAAATTAAAAATCCGACAATCTGGCTAAAACACAGCCGATAGTCCGTATACTGGTCCTTAACTAAAAAGTGGCCTACCAGAAAGCCACTTTAAGCTGAATCAACATAACTGGTAATACAGGCAATTAACAGGCTCTCCTCTGGCCTAACACACCCGGTATGAGGCATGTGAAGGACTTCTTCACAACCTCTCCATTTCAGACGCGTAAACTAATTGATCTTAGCAGACAATCGTTCAGGCTATTTACTAATGCAGTAACTGGTCATGGATCCTTCCGTTATTTGTTACAGAAGATAAGTAAATCCAACAGCGAAGTAAACTGTGGGAAAAGGATGATAAAAACTCGAAGCATATCATATACGTGAGTGTTCGGCACTTGCATCTTTAAGGTTGCAAATCACTCGAGAAGCATTTATTCCTTCTAACAAGCTTTGCAACATAACCCCGAAGGTAATAATGGAGTTTGTAAAAAGGTTAAACTTTGCGTAAGGAAAGACAAGATAGATCAACCCTGGTCGTGGTGTCCGTAGGGTCCTGGTGGCCTAGTCGCTCTAAATCGTAGCCTAACCAACCTTTGACAATAACCTAAACCAGCTAATACCTTAGTGTTCATCCTTCCAATGACAAATCTTTTTGTATATTCACACCAATAACTACTGAAGGAAAATGGCTCAAGTTTTTTGCCTCAAAATATATATCATGATCCTAGTTATTCTTTTTTTTTATTGTACCTAGGTATATCTTCTTTGTTTACTTACTTCACTGTTTACAAATCCTTTAATAAAAATTTCTTTCTATCCATATTGGTATTTTTGTAGAATGTTTTAAAGTCTCTTCCTTATCTAAGTCAATAAAGAATGCACGAAGAAATGTTTATTCAGGTTTTTTTTTTTAAGTATCGAATGTTAGCGACACTTTCAATGAGTTGCTCTAAACCAATGAACCAATGATGGGAGTAGCTTCTACTGCGAACAGGGAAACCCAAGATATCTGGGAAGAAAGCAATTTTAACAAAATCTGCATCAATAAAAAATCATATATGTAATGAGCTACTATTTCACTCAAAGGGCTAAAGCTGTAGTATGTAATCAGACCTAAGAGTTTTCCAAAATTAATATGTCAACGCTGAAACAGCCGAACAGGGAAAATAATAAATCACGCACTTTAATTATTTTACGGACAGAACATGTTCCCGAAATTTTATCGTAAAGTAGATTTATAATAGAATCCTTTCAAATCCCTTAAAACCGTAGCACTTCCCCCTTAAAACAACCCCAGGTAAATGAAA
Organism: Dioctria linearis; assembly: GCA_963930735.1. Lineage (NCBI taxonomy): Eukaryota > Metazoa > Arthropoda > Insecta > Diptera > Asilidae > Dioctria > Dioctria linearis. The sequence continues at coordinate 285,513,413 of OZ005741.1, forward strand.
TTATTCCACTTTACGACAAATAGCCTAATGAATACACATGCCTATTATCTTCCTGATATATACTAAAATGGTGTCCCTTTTAATTCAATTTCGGGTCTTTAAATCCCAAAGGCCGACTAAATGGTAATATCACGATAAATTTTCCCAAGCAGAAGAGGCAGGATGAGGACTGCCCTCCTGCTATGACTTTAATGTCAAACCATCATACCTCCTTGTAATCTACTGAACTTTTTGCTCAGACAACGTAAAAGCTTTTCTGCATCGCCATAGGTATCCCAGGCATTTATCCTTTTTTTTTCTTTTGTTTTAAATAACAAATTTTCTCAACTCTTTACCGGTTTTATGATTTTATCCAGAAAATATCAAGCAAAAAGTGAAAAATTGCTACTGAAACAAGATTCCTACCTTGTTACCGCTCCGATGACCCGAAAGGACGAATTATAGCAAAATATTTGTGTAGCCAGGGAAAATATTTTCCAATCTGTGTCACAACTACCCTTAAAAGGTGTTGGTTATCCACAGAATATTTGCCGACAAGAAGACAATAATTATTATCCTTTCTAGCAAAAATCCCTAAAATAATATCAGGAGCAGAAGAAGATCAAGGCTAATCGAAAATGGGATCATAAGCTTTTCGGGATGTGCCTGCTGTGCTGTGCCGCTTCACTTTTGTATGTATGTATGTATGTAGACGCCGACCAGATTTGCTGTTGATTTTATATAACAAAAGTGTTTACAAAGGAATTCCAGATTTTTGTTACACAAACTTGTGGTTATGTAATCCACATATACACATTTAGCCTTGCAAAAGTATCCCAAAGTTGTTGAATATTATTGAAAAATTAAAGGAGAAACAGAAAACACTCAACACGATGAAACTTCGGTTTTTATTAGCTTTGTATAAAATTTTCTCCAAAATATTCGGTTTGAGGTAAAAACTGTTGCGTTCGGAGGAAATATTGTCGGTTAGGAAAAGTTACGATGAGACGACAAAATTGTACGCATACATTAGCTGTTGAGACGTTGTTTGAAAAATTTAATATGAAAAGAAAATCTTTTCGTTTTTTTTTTTTTTTTTTATAAAGTTTGACATGAAATTGTTTTATGAAAATGTTTATCAGAAACCCATAGCCTTCATTACCGCACACATCAATGTCATTAGCAATTCGAATTCTTTCAGGTTTGCAAGAGATTTTTCTTATCTTAAGGACGACCGAAACTCGAAATTTTGTTTTCCTAACGTACGTCCTTTGACGATCTTATTATACCAAGTATAGAGACACCTACATAGTTATCATGGGTTATTCAAGGATGTAATTGATGCTTTGATCTCGTAATTTTTATTACGAATTAAAAAGGAAAACAGGGCCTTTTTCACCTTCTTCTTTGTAAATCTTAGCTCCCTAGTAAAGCGATTACATTTTTGATAACAAATGACTCTTAATATGTTATTACCACTTAAAGGTGTGACGTATCAGGAGTGTTAGTCGCACTATCATTCTATAGAGTTCTGTATGGTTCTTACCGTAATTTTCAACTAACATAAAGCATTTGTGGAAGCCCAAACTCGAACCAACCTATATACTCAATTTAGAGCTTAGATTGTAAATGCTTTTGTGGCCTCGTGTTCGGCTCTAGTAGAATCCGAATCTTAGTGACTACTATTAGTGAAGAATTTAAGGAAAACAACAAAATTAGTGTTTGTTGGAATTTTTTAGAAAATGTAGATGGGAAAACTTTTGCATACCCCGATGTGTATGCACAGGTATCGTGACACGGTAAGGTAAGTAAATAGGCATGACAAGGAAAGTAAATAGGTACATAAAATAAGAAAATATCATCATTATTCAAATCGATTGGTTTTACTGAATTCCAGAAGGACTAACATGGTTATCCGATCTCTATTAAAAGCATCGTCAATATACTGAGACCAATTTGAGTAATCCAGACTCACAGCTATGACGTGGCTTGAAACTTGACTGCCAGCCAGATAGTAATGATTCTTGATTCAGACAGATGGTAATATGGGAGTGTATTAATTTTTCAAGAACTCTACTCAGCAATTCTAAAAATAATGCGTATCAAACAAAAATATACAAAACAAGTAAAAAAGCTTGTATTGATCTAAGACCAATTCTTATCATACCCTAGGGCCTAGATGAATGCCCTTATGAAATTTCGTATGGTTACCCATCTGTATAAGTTTGATTTTTGAACTGGTTTTTCGCATATATTTCTATAATGATTCGTCGGGCAGCAAAAATGATTATAACAAATTTCATAGAATTTCATATTCTAAAGAAGCTTTTCAGTACAATAGAAATATCAAGACTGATCGGTTTTACAGTATACGTAAAGATCATACATTTTTATGTGGCAACACCAAGATCGGGTCACCCGATTTAGTCCATTTTTGTAATTATATTTACTATTTTTATGACAACACTGTGTACAAAAATTCAGTGGTCTACGTTGACGCATTCTCAGGTAGTGAAAAATAAAAGTTTTGTATGGCAACCCTACGAAGGAATTACCCGATTTGTCACATTGTCGAATTTAATTTTGTTTTCTTTTAAAAAAGCCCATGTGCAAAATTTTAGCTCTCTCAGTATACGCGTTCTCTAGTTATAGTGAAGATGGACAAACGGACGGACGGACGGAAGGACGGAGACGGACGGACGGATAGACGGACGGACGGACAGACGGTCAGACATGCAGAAATCAAAATAACTTTTAATATTATGCGTGGGTGTCCCATACATTTTGCTCTACCATCATTATTTCGAGGTGTTTCAAACGATATGACAAGCTTAGTAGGTATATACTATGATTTCATCTAGAGTAGTAAGTTATAATAGAATTAAAAAACATTTATTGAAATGTATACAGGGTGGGTCTTAATTCGAGCCAATATTTGTTATGTTGGACGTCCGGAAGTGTTAATTTCTTTTGACTTTATTCACTTTTATTTTTTTTTATTTTTTAGATCCGCAAAATTGTTAATTTAAGGTATTTTTTCCAGGTCGTTTTTGAACTGTGGGCATGCTCGTTCAGCAGACATGACCTCCCTATAATTGTTTATGCAATTACTTGAAAGAAAAAGTGTGCTCTAATAAACCATAAACTTTAGTTAATCTAAAATACAATACTTCCCCCGAAATTTAAACATTGACAACACATACATAAATTAAGTAATGTGGCGAGAACTTTACACTTTATTAGGCGCTTAATGACAGCCATATAAAATGCATCCTTCATCATATGTGATACAACAGAGAATTTTTTGCACGTTATGGTTTAATAAAAAAAGTTATTACAAAAAAAAGTTATCGCAAAAATTATTGCGCACCCTATACAGACACATTTGCATACATATTAACATTTTAGGGAATGGTTCGCTTTCTCCAAGTAACTTCGAAATGAGAGTCTCGAATTTCCCCCGAGATTCCTTCGAGAATTATGGTCCTTTTACTAGGGTGGTAATCTGGTTTACCTTCGCTATCGACATTACAATATACTCGCAAATCATATTTGAATCATGATGTTTGCAGGAAAGTTATGACGGGCACCAACTTCTTTTGCTTTCCTGGAGGACATATAGCAGAATTTTATGTATGAAATGAGATTTTTTTTCTCCCACTGTCGATTTAAACTGGAACTTTAATATTAAAACTTTACACTTGTTAGTGAAAGCAGTTAAAAGTATAGTCACATTATAGAAATATCTTACTCTTTTAACAGTTTTACAGAGCTGTTTTCTTGTATCAAATATACTGTGATCATGTGTTCGACTATTTTTTCATTTATATAGCTCGATAAGCTTTTGTTTTGAAAGCTTTAGCAATTCATCTGCGGATTTTATCATTGTTCTTATGTTGAGATTTCAGCAATACATAAAACAAAAGTTTTACGGCACTCATTTCTCCAAGTTATTGTCAAAGCAAATGTAAGCAAGATTTGTTAATTATTGTAGACCGAAAATTACCGATTGCAAATCGACTGCTAATTGAGAACATGAAAGAATAGTAGAGGTACGTGTAATTAAACTTGGAAAATAAGCAATAATATATAAAACAAAAATATATAAATAAATAATATATAAAAAACAAAAAAAACAAGTAGAAGCTGTCATTAATGTTAATATGTAGGTAGATGTAGATGTTGGCGAAAATAAATAAAGTAATTTTCTTACTGCTAATTCAACGAAATTGAACTCAGATTTTTGATAAAACTAGTAGTGTTGGAACTAAAAAAAAACAACAAAAAACGCGAGGCTTTAATATCATCTACATGTCTTTCTTGTACAATTTAGCGTTTGATTTGTTTTTATACTGACTTTTCATAATTTTTGTATATTTTGTCTTTAAAGCTTAATCATCTTTGCAATTTTTTGTCTATATCCACATACTCAAAAAACATTTAAAGTGAATGATGAAGATAGTATATATATATGTATAAAACAAGTAAAAAAGACCAATTCTTATGAAGGGTATGTAGTTTTGTATGATCACCTCTCTGTGCACGTTTGATTGTTGAAGTGTTTTTTGCATATATTTCTAGAACGTCGGACAGTAAAAATGGTTATGACCAAATTCATAGGATTTCATTTTTTAAGAACTTGTCAGTATAATAAAAACGTCTAGGACTGGTCGTTTTCACAGTATACGTAAAGATCCTAAATTTTTAAATGGCAACACCAAGAATGGGTTTCCCGATTTAGCCCATTTTAGAATTTACATTTACTATGAAAACACCCCGTATAAAATTTCAGTTTTCTACGTTGACACGTTCTCAGGCAGTATATAATGAAAAACGAAAGTTTTATATGGCAACCCCACGAAAGATTACCCGATTTGTCACATTTTCGGAATATACCCCCCCCCCCCCGATTGTATATAAGAGACTTTTGTGAGATCTCTTAAGCTCTGAAATTTAGCGATTAAAAGATTTTAACAAAATTAGTACTCTAAATAAATTTGATTGAAAAAACTTTAATTTTAAGAAGTTTTTGAGAATCTGAATACTCCCTTTAGAGTCAGCCCAGCTGTTAAAGATAATTCACTTTGCAAGAAGGAAGAAAAATAAAAGAAATTTGTCCTGAGGCGATGATGTCAATTGGGCCAACCCACGTTAGCACGAAGCGTGCTCATTTTGCTACAATTCTGCCCAGATATCTCATCATGATAATTTTTCTACGCTGTAGTTCCTTATATGATTATCGAGGTTAATTGTGTGCGTCTTTAATCATCTTACAATTATTGATTATTGTATGATAAATTCACAGCATGCAATGATAATTGAATTAGGGATTATTTTATCACTTAAATCGCAGGTAAAGAATTCGGCAGCCGTCATTACGTCCAACAGGATTTTCACATAAACCGGTAGCAAAAAAAAATATTATTATTATGTAGATTATCTCATTTCAATCACTTTGAAGGCAAACAATTTTGGCATTTTGAAATTCTTTATGAATACGGCCTAAGAAAAAGCATACGGATTCAAGTCGTCCCTTACGCCCAATCTACAATGCATGGTAAAATCACGTCTTCAAAATGACATGGACTTTTGTGTTTGCTTCCTTCTCTTGAATTTGAAAATTCAAGAACCATGTAGGGGAATTTGAAACAAAATAGCAGTAAACTGGAACTTGTACTTTCAGTCTTGAAAACAAAATTGTATATTAAGTATTTGACTTATTCCAAACAATTTTTTAGTTTACTATACTGTAGTATAAACTATTGGGACCGAATGTTTCCTTTGATGTAATTTTGTAATGAAATCGAGAAAGCAATTTACGATAATTCGTCGCCCCATACGCCAAATTAGATATTTTGAGCTAAGTACGATTTTTGACATTATTACCGAAGTTGAATTAAATGCATTAATCAGCTTTTTTCCATCGAGATAAATCAAGTCATGTTTGCCCTACATATATCATATTTTTCTCACAAAAGTTAGTATTGGTTTACCCCAAATCAAATTTGTTTATACATGGGGCATGAAACTCACTAAATACTTTAAAATATTATTTTAAATATTGTTGTAATACATGTGCGGAAACTTAAAACTATATTTAAAACTGGATTGCTCCATGTGGCTAAAAACCAATGCCACGTAGAGTAAATCAAAGTCAATTTTGCCAAAAACCTTGATTTGCTCCATGTAGTTGCAGCAGTATTGCCTTATACAAATAGAATTTTTTTATTATAAGAAAAAAGTATCTTTTAAGGAACAATATAAAATGTCTGCAGCACAGCCACAATTTATTTCGGAGTCAATTTTGAAGACAGCTAGGAGAAATAAACTTGGAACACCGAACAAGAAAAATAATTTTTATTGAACTATTGCTTAATTATCTACATTAGTTATTCACAATCGACATGATATAATCAGGGACCGAAAATAACTGGTATTTTGAAAATTTTAACCAAAAAAATCTGGGATAAATTATGATCGTGGAATTTAGTGGAATATACCAAATATGTCTCGTGAAACCTGTTTCGATTCCTGTAAAGGTGCGAGAGACTTTGGTCTCTGGAGACCTAGAGAAGAGACCCGTGTATACACTTCGGAGACGCAAAAAATCTCTAAAGAGACCTAGTCTGTAGCGACTTTTTTCGTCTCCAGTCTCCCGTCGTGTATTTTAAAACAAACAGGTCTCCAGCCACAGTATCCGGTCTCCAGACTTTGTTCATTTTTCGTCTCCAGGTCTCCTGAGACTATTTGTGTGTTCTGCCACTTGTCAGTTGGTGTTGGTCTACGCGCAAAGGAAAAGGAATAAATTGGAGTGAGTTTGACAAATTGTTACAAAGAAATTCTTTTGTTAATTTTTATTTAATAGTAAATGGAGTGGACAACAGAAAACACTAAAATTATGCTGCAATTAGTTGAAGAGCGGCCAATATTGTGGCAGCACGAGAGCAACGAATTCAAAAACCTTTTTCACAGGTTGCTTCAGAATTGCAAACGGATGCGGAACAAGTCAAGTATTTTGGTATCTCCTGTTCATGAAGGCAGCATAGAAGAGCAGAATTGCGAAAACGATAGCCCTGTGGAAATTATAATCAATTCATCATTTTCGCAATAGATTCTGATGTTCTATTATATTAAAATAAAATAAAATGGATTTAATTATTTTTCATTTCGATTTGTTTTATTCAAATAATTAATAACCTTAAGGTATTCTTCCTTTAATGCATTAAATATAGCAACACAAACTTCAGGTATGATTTTACCAATTTCAGATCTCGATATGCGGAACATATACATAAGTAAGTGGTAGCTGTCACCTGAGTATTAAAAATAAAGCAAATATTAATTAAATTGCAAGGATTCATACATTTTACCCGTAGTCAGAAACCTCAACGTAACACCAAGGTGTTCTTCTGCAGTAATAGCTTTTCTCATATTCGTGTCTTGTTTCTCTATTTGTGGCCGGATTTTTTCAATTAACCAATCAAAATCTTGTGTAGTTATTCGAACGAAATTTTTATATACGTTCTCGTCTTCATTACGTACGTCCAATAATAAGTTTTCGGCTACAACTCGGCATCCTATCCATTTCTTTACCCAAATACGACGTCTTCTCTTTTGTCGTCTTTTCAACAATATATAAGTAGCCACTGCTGCTGCCATTTCTGCTTTATGGAGCACGGACACCATTTTATTAGTAAAAATAATACACTTTTAACGCTGCAGATATCAGAACTGAAAAAACAATTAACACAGATGACAGATCTCTGGAGATCTAATGCAGAGACCAAGCATAAATCTCGTGTATACAATTCGGAGACGTGTCTCTAGAGACTTTATTATTATGGTCTCCAGATACCTAATTTGTTGGTCTCCAGAGACAAAAGTCTCTCGCCGTGTATCTTCACCTTAAAGCTTTTGAAAACTTAGCTTTAAAGAAAAATGCTAAAAAAACTAAGCTGGAAAGGCTTATTATTTTTTCTGTTAAAAATAAAAAGCCAGCTGGACTTCTTATTTTTTGGAGCTGGAAGTAACCGGGTTTGAAGCCGGAAGTATAAAAAGCCAAGCTGGCTTTTTATTATCAGGGCCCGAATCAGTTATGAATTTTTACGAAAAAAGCTTAATTTACTTGTTATTCCTGGCCGGTAATAGTTGTGAAGCTAGAAAAGCAAGTCCAACGGCTTGATACTTTTTTCGGCAAAAATGTAAAAAAAGAGCCCGACTTTTTACTTTTTCTAGCCGAAAATAACAGGTTTCAAAGCTGGCTATTTTCTTCGACCAAATATGAGAAGTCAATTTGCCTTTTTCATGTAGTGGTTAATAACTGACTTTTAAATTTTTTATTTATTTTTTTTTTTATAAAGAACCTTGAATTCCATAGGATGCCAAAACTCTATAATTTCTTAAAAAATATATATTTCAGTAAAATCTGAATTTAATTAAACATAGTTCATTTTACAGAGAAGACAGTGGCAATTATAGTTTTATTTGTGTGAATTTAGCCGAACAAATAAAATATTTTGGAAATTTTCTTCCGATAAATTGAAACGGAGATAATTACCGAGCTGTAGTGCCGACAAAATATTTGAAAAGAAATTAGGGTTTCCATATCCGTATTATTTTTAACGGAAAGGAAATTTTTTTTTCTACCCAAAAATGCTACTCGGCTTGAAAAAATAAGAAACCAGCTTGGCTTTTTATACTTCAAAACTTCTTACTTCCAGCTCGAAAAAATAACAAGCCAAGCTGGCTTTTTATTTTTACCAGAAAAAAATAATAAGCCTTTCCAATTTAGTTTTTATAGCTTCAAACTATTATCGGTCAGGAAAAAATAAAAAGTCATAACTGATTTGTCCCTGGATATAATTACTACGTGATATAAAATTAATGAACATACTTCCTAAAATTTTGTGCAGACAGTATTGACCATATCGGACGCTCTTTTATACTGCCTCTTAAAAATTCCTTTGTTAGCGGAGCGTATTTTATTTTTCTTTTAAATTTTCTGTTAATGTAAGACAAATATTTGTTGGCTGCTCTTACTTTTGGACAATTTGGATGATTCGCTTCCTTGGGTACTACAGGTGTGTAATGCGCATCGAAGAATTCTCACACTTTTCTGTCGCAGGGGAAAGTTACTAAATCCGGTTAAAGCAAAGCTGATACATCATGCTTTCTAAAGAATGAAAGAAAGCGCTTCTGAAGACACTGGTTGTAGTTTGTTTTCACGTAAGCCCTACTTCGTTAGGAAATTTTCATACAAAATTGGCTTCTGGACTTTGCATCTTGGTACTTTTCTGGTGTTCTATTCGGTGCTTTCTGAATACGGAAACTTCGGATGCCTTTTTTTTCTTTTAATTCGATGGGCCGTATCGTATGACATACCAGCTTTATAAGCTATATACCTCAACGACATGTTGGCATTTGGTTTAAATTTGTCTACCACTTTTTTGGCCAATTTTTGGAATTTTTAACTTATCAGTTTTGAAACATATTCGGATTTTTCATATGGGTCGATAGAACTCATTTGTGGCATTCCTCTTGGCTGACTTCCATTTTTACTGCATAAGAATTTTGCAATTAAAGGCTGCATTATAATCCAGTCTTACCGGCGGTCCTTAATTTTGTTTACCTGGTAAGGTGTAATGGAAGCGGGGATAGGTGTTCGGTTTTTTTCTGAAACAGTCCTTATCTCAAAACAATGTACCGGTTAAAATCAACCAAGCTGGATTTAAATATAAGGCAAAACATATAAAATATCTTTTAGTTTATCGTCCGGATGTAAATAGAAATTATTACCACACTGTTTTAATGCTCATGTGACCTAAATCAAATTTTAAGTTACGTTTGTACCATAAAGTCCTGCTTGAAGAAATATAAACGTTACCCCGTAAAGAAATCAGAAAATTATATTCATTGCGAATGAAGAAATGTATTTTTGATTAGAAAACTAGAAAAGATGTTGAAGTAATTTCTTTTAACTTCATTAGTAAATTGTTTTGCCCCATATCATATAAACAATTTTATTCTTTGGAAATCTAGTTTTGCCCCATTAACAACATAGGTGCAAGTTAATGAAATTTTAACGGAATTTTTCTTCTGTTGAAACAAAAATAATTGAAGAAATAAATAGACAGAAAACAACTAAACCAACTGAGTTTTTGTGGAAATTTAAAAAGAAATGTATCGAACAGTTTTTTTTATAATAAAGGCCTCAACTTTAACCGCATTTATCTCAAAACTCCAATTTGGCATATGGAGCAAAACAGTATTCAGGCGACGAATTGACAGGTCACAAGCTGTTAAATTTGAAAGTATTCCACTACTTTCATATTTCGTGCATTCACATGTAAGCATTTTTCAGCAAACAATATCGCTTTGAGATTAGCCATCATATTCCTCAGAGCTATCCTTTGAGCACGGGTCATATTGTATAATTATTTTATATTTCACAAACTTGTACGGTATTTATGTAATATATACGTATTATATAAATCTCTACGTACTTTATAGCATTTTTATCCAAAATTTCGGAATTAGAAACAAAACAATTTCTGCAACTATCACGATAAGAGATTTAAGCCTACCGCGGTGAGGAGCTCTTATGTTAAGAAATATTTGACAGCTACTTTTGTTTGCTAGAATACCAAATCTCTTTAAAAAAAATTCCACAAAAGATAAGAGATCAGCTGACGTCTGACGTCTCTTAACTCTTTACGCAGAATACCAATTTGCTTTTTTTTCAGCTCTCTAAGTGAACGAGTTTTCAAGATATCGTGCACACGGACGGTCATACGCGCAGACAAACAGATGAGCAGACGGATATGTAAAAATTAAAAAAAAAACATTTATTATTATGTGTGAGTGTCCAACCCATTTTGCTCTACCATCATTATTTCTGTGCTTAACCAACGGAATGACAAACCTAGTATACCCTATGATTTCGTCTAGGGTATAAAAACCACGTTAATACTGAGCGGGTGAGAATTATTACTTGAAATGTGATTTAATCTAAAAGTTAAATTTATATTCAATGTAAGAGCCAATTTCCTCCTTACATGGACACTTGAGTAACTTTGAATTCAATAAAAGCGAAAATAGATAAAAATACGAAAAACGAAAAACTTTCCAACCTTATTCCAGAAAATAAGCAAAGCAAAAAGTTTTTCTCTCCAATTCCTATAACCACGGAAAGTAAATGAATGCCGGCTTTCATATAATATAGCAACTATATACCTACCTATTCGATTCATTTATCCTGGCTCTTTGCAACTTAAGAAAAAACAAAAACAAAAAAAAAAGGAAAACGATCCCTGAACTTTTGCATTAAAGCAAACACGAAATTAAAGGAGCCCAAAGTAAGAAGCTCCATTAAAATTATATTGACGCTGACGGGTTTGTTTCTTATGAAATTCCTGCCAAAGCTGGAAAATTATTTGCTTGTAATTGACGTTCCTAGGATTCTTTTTCTTCACTAATTTAATTATTTTGTCGCGGTGGTGGTACTTACTATGTCAAGAATTAAGTTGATTCTCAAATTCCATCGGTTTTTATGAACTGGATCAAAAGTATTTAATTGATCCCCTTTCTCTTTCGCAATTAGTGAAATGTTTGTTATCTTTCATTCAGGTGAGTTGAGAAGTATATGCAAAAACAACTTGCAAAGTTTAAAAACAAGCTAGACATAATCACTTCTGGAGAAATGGACATTCTAAGGGTGATAAGGATCGGCATTCCAACAACTTATTGCAGTTAAACTTGAATGAAAGAGACAGATGTATTCACTAGAACAATAGGAACAGAAGAAACGATTTTAGAGACCTGAGTAATAAGGGCCAAATTCCATGTTGTTGTAGTAAAAACTACCATATTTTATAAACTTTCTTCCCAGTAATGTCTAGCGTCTAGGTGACTGAACCACCTGGAACGTTAAAACGGGACTACTCCTTGTCTTGCTTAAATTAGGAGACGGAGCTCCCTGGAAGGTAAAATCAGGAACATCCCCTGACCACCTTTCTTCAAGAGGCGGAACTCCCTGGAAGGTCAAGTCAGGACCAGTTCTTTACCTTTTGACTTCAAGTGGTGGTTATCGTCGACATTTTCAGTAACACAGCAGTAATTATAGATACGAAATCTAGACAGACAAAATCAAGAATGACGAAATCTAGAAAGACAAAATCCAGCAGAGACATCATCCAGGATAGAAAAAATCCAATAGTGGCAAAATCCGGAAGACACAAAATCCAAAAGTGATAATATCCAGAGGCGACAAAATTCAGAGGAAATCCAGAAAAAATCCAGTAAATATGTATATTCGCACACGCGATTATCCTTCCTGGATTTTTTTCGGGATTTCCTCTTAGTTTCCTCTTAGTGGTATATTTACATCTGATGGAGCCTATGTTATTCAGGATGAAATTGTAGTGCAACCCAACTATGCCCAGTTTATATGCATATGAAGAAAAGTGTGGCTCAAGGACTCCCTTAAATGTTTCCATCACTAACAATTGTTTAGTTGTAAAAAATGGTTTGTGAGCCACTCCTTTCTTTATATGCATATAAACTGGGCACAATTTTTCTGGATTTTATACTTCTAGATTTTTTCATGTTCCCTTCAGCGAAATCCATAGAAGATAGGTCAATCTTTTGTCTCCAGAATTATCCTTGACTTTTCAAAATCTAACTACTGCGACAGTACAGCAGTGGATATATGCACTATCCATAGGGGATAGGCTCATAGCCACATGTGGATACTAGACACATGCAAGAGTGTTGTGTTAGACTCGATTTTCCCTGCCCTTTTCACCATTATCATCTCTTGTGTACTTCAAAAGAATTAAGAAAATTTGTTTTTAGTGTAGGGTCTCTATCTAGTGTCAAGTGCTTCTAATCATTTATCAGCAACTATTAACAATAAATTCTGTAAATCTGTGACAAAATCCAAAAGTGACAAACTACAAAAATTCAGAAGTGACAAAATTCAGAAACGGCAAAGTACATCAATGTCAAAATCTCGAAATTGTAAAAAATTTTATAATTAAAAATTGCTGGCTTCGCATATTTACACTCGTCGTTGTTGTTATATTAATTTGTGTTATTGATATAGTTGAGAGTTTTGTAATGACATATTCATCTGATGGAAACCTAGCATCATTGTGAGAAACATGATAACCCAACAATGCCTGCACATGGTTCACGATTTGTGAACGGCGGTCAAGAAACTATATGAGATTTGAAAGTGTTGATCGCAGTTTTGAGATTCTCAAAGTCAAAAATGCGTGATAATTCAAATTAGAATTAAAAAGTTTAAATTTTGGAAATTATTAAGACATAGAAAAGTTTTAGGGTTGAGGTATTATCCTGTTCTGGAATGTATGAATTAGTGCATATATGGTGTATATCTAGGTGTGTGCCTATAGGTCTCATTTATTAGTGAGTGCGTAAATAAATGAATGTGTGTGTTCAAGTGGTAGTGTGTACACCTGCAAGTACTCAGGCTTTGCCATATCTGCTGATGCTTCCTATGAACATTCGCTTTGATGAGAGTCTTGAGCTGGCAACACCTACCTCCGATCGGAGGAACAGAGAATCACAGCCAGCCCAAGATAAAAGATCAGCCCTGTCATTTCCCCATGCTCCCAATGTAATCAGGAACCCACTGAAGGTACTTTATAGTTATACTTGCATCAATCCCCTAGATAAGACATGCGTCTAAAAAGAAAATTTTTAATTTAAGATAACTCATAAAACCTTGAGCATATTAACAACCTTGTTATGCCTCAGGTGCCGGATGTCCCGAATCACAACCATAACGTCAATACATCAATATATTGTCGTACACCACATATTAATTTATCATAATTTGACCCAGAAAACAAAAAATAAAATTCATTTTAATTTATATTTCATTTAAAACTCACTCTATCACATTGTAATAAATTGCAATTAAACATTAGCATTGCATTTTATTGTGTCTATTTACTTACATACAATGTTTACTTCTTCTTCGTATATACACAGAATATATGTACATATCTTTCTTCAAGTCCCATATAGTCCAATTACATCTAGGCGCATACATACAATTATTCTTAATGTCTTAAAATTTCTATTTTTTTAGTCGACAACAACAGGCATATCAAATTTAAATTTCTTCATGCAATTTGAAAATAATTTTCTGCTTTCGGTCACATACGCTTTAACTCGGTGAGAAAATATTAAAGAAGCTGTAAAGGCTTTGTGAATTATAGTGGGTATCTGGGAGCAGCTAGCTCAAACCTCGGCGAGTTTGTTTTTCAACCATCGAGTGATAAACTACTGAATTCGGGAGATAAAAGTTATAGCGTTGGCAAATTGATTACCTTATTGAATAATTTTAGTATTTTAGTATAGTGATAAAATTGCAAAGCAATTGAATAATATATAAATGAATAAAACTTAATAAAAATCTATAAATATTTCATCATAAAATATAGTGTGCAGCTATTTATCGAACCTTTAACCACTCTCTCTCTCTCTCTTACTCTGTCTCTCTCCCTTGGAGCACAAATTATGTGACCAATAACAACCTCAGTACATTTACAATCTAATTGTGATTGCTCCTGCGGTAATCTTCTATCACGGTTAAATATCATTATTTTCGACATTAGCTCTTAGATTCCAAAGTTTGCAGTAATATTGAAGATTATATATCATTGGGGTCCTCTGTAAGTAATACTTCGTCACCGTACATTAAAAATCTGACGTTTCATCTTCAAACAAGATTCATCCTGCCAGGTTGTCGATCAGACCTAGCTGATAAAGAGCTTAAAAAGAGGGCTAGTCAAACAACATTGCGTTACAATATTAGCATTTTCGTTCCAAACAATCGTTCCTAATATTTGCTAACATTTTGTAACTCTATAGATAAATTTAATTGATTTTTTAATTACGATTGTGAAAATTGAACGTAAATTATAAAAATCTAAGTTTATCAGTAAAAGTACTGATGATGAACATTATTGATCTCTCCTAACTACATGTGCAACCTAACCCCAAGGACAGTAGTCGAGCACGTAAAAAGACTAGATTTTCCCTGACCACTCTAGGGGAGGACAATATAAATCAACCCAGATCACGCTTTCCATCAACGCCCTAGTGGCCTAGTCGCCTCTAATCGTAACCTAACCTAACAATGAAATGTTAAATTAAAAATATTTGCAAAGCGAGAATGAGATTTTTGAGACCCGTACAATATACAAGTATACAGTAAATTTTCAGCCTACTGCATATGAGCAGAGAAATATGAAGTCAATTCTTGGATTTTAAAGCCGAAAATCCAAATTTCATGAGGAAATTTTTTGAGTATACTAAATGCACTGAAACCCTGAACTGCCTGCTGTCTACACTATAGTGAACTTAGATGCCCAAAAGTTGGTGGTGGACATATAAAGTTTTGTTAAAAAATCTAGATGTGAATGATGTTAAAGCAATTGGTTATTTTTTTTCACAATTAAAATGATTTTTGGGTATTTGAATCCAAATAAATAAAAAGCGTGAACGATTTTTTTTTGAGACCCATATATTATACGAGTCTACAGGTACTTTTCAGCCTACTGAAAATCCTTAAAATATTTAAATAAATATTTATATGTCCAGGGGCCGGATTCTGTAGCACGGAGAATTTGGGAATTTGGGAGATGAGAATTTCGTTTTTTTAGAATTCCTAATTCCCTAATTCTCCATTCCCAATTCACTAAAATGGTTGGAGAATTACGGAAAACGTAAGAAATGTGAAAAAGTGCGAATCGCCTGGGACGATTAAGGGTATCACTTTTTGTTGTAGAGGGTTAGACTTTTTTTCATATGTGAGGTACATCTGCCTATTAGCTTCCACTGTCGAAATAAATTTAAATTTCTTTTTTGTTGGGGTAGTTTTTGAGGGATGTAGGAGGGAAGGCTTTCTCGAGTTTTTCCAGGATAACGAGAGAATGGAGAGTAGAAGGAGAATGTATGTGGTATCAAAAAAAATGGGAGCTCAGGGCGAACAAGATAGGTTTAGGAAATGTGGCGGGAAGAGTGCGGGGTAAAAATGGGGGCTGATTAACGGAAATTTAAAAAAAAAATTAAGACAATATCAGGAGCTGTAATAATTCGCAGGGGTAAGCTCAGGATTTGTAAGCCCAATAAAAAAATAAGAATTCACTTTGGTAATTAGATATGCATGGGTATTATAGGCTATATTTTATTTCGATTAACGGTAATTTGCAGATTTGAGCGGCCTCGACGGTAAATTTTGCTATCGCAATATTCACGGGCGCCTAACTCTATGTGGGAGTGCTGTAGATTATTGGGTTTTTTTCTGATAGATTACTGGTTTAGAGTACAAAAATATAGGTGAACAATTTTGTAGGGAAGGTGTTTTGGGGTTGGGGTCGTACCACCCCTCATAGGGGGTTGTCCAAACTACGTCATGTTTGGTACCAAATTAAAGAGGGAGTAGAGGGTAATCGGGTGGTGTAGTTTGTATTTGATCATTTTAACGTGATAGCTGAATTTTGACCGCCGAAGATCGATTTTTTTGCACTACGGTCATATACGCCCCAGTTTCCACATTTTGCATATATTTCTTCCGTTCTTTGTTTCACATCCATTAGTACTCCGTTGTGAGCATTTTTGTCATGGGAAGTAAATTTCCACAACTTACTAGTTCTTCGCAATAATGAGTTGAAAATATGTCAATTTTTGTACCAAAAACGGCCATCTTTACACCTTAAAATGGACTGATACACTTCTTTTACAGTTATCTCCAAAACCGTTTATCGGATTCAAAAATTAATTACATATTTAATTAGGGGAGAAAATTTAGATGCGATTTCATCTTACACATAAGCTTTATCGTGTATAATTAAAAATTTTACAGCATCGCTTCTGTAGTGGAAGACGACCAAATTGATGATTTTCGCGGGATTTATAATCTTTAGCGGGTACCTTGAGAGACAAAATCCATGTTCCTCTGCAAGTACTTGTATTGCATGGATTTCCATAATTATTTTTTTTGAATATAGCCAGGATATGCAGTGAATACATAGCTCAATTTGAAATTCCTAGATACCTTCATAAAACGCAACAAAAGCAGAAAATACAATTTTTCCACTTACTTTTCCACAAGCAAGACACCGGAGCATTAACAAGTGGAATTCTCTACTTACTTTTCGTCTTACTTTTCCACAAGCAAAACACCGGAGAATTAACATGTGGAATGGAGAATTTGGGAATTCCGTACTCACTTCTCAAATCCTCTCAGTTGAGAATTTTTCGTCTTACTTTTCCACAAGCAAACACCGGAGAATTTGAGAAGTGGATTTTGTCTCTCAAGGTACCCGCTAAAAATTATAAATCACGCGAAAATGATCAATTTGGTCGTCTTCCACTACAGAAGAGATGCTGTAAAATTTTTGAATCCGATTAACGGTTTTGGAGATAACTGTAAAAGAAGTGTATCAGTCCATTTTAAGGTGAAAAAATGGCCGTTTTTGGTACAAAAATTGACATATTTTCAACTCATTATTGCGAAGAACTAGTAAGTTGTGGAAATTTACTTCCCATAAGAAAAATGTTCACAAGGGAGTATTAATGGATGTGAAACAAATAACGGATGAAATATATGCAAAATATGGAAACTGGGGTGTATATGACCGTAGTGCAAAAAAATCGATCTTCGGCGGTCAAAATTCAGCTATCACGTTAAAATGATCAAATACAAACTACACCACCCGATTACCCTCTACTCCCTCTTTAATTTGGTACCAAACATGACGTAGTTTGGACAACCCCCTATGAGGGGTGGTACGACCCCCAGCCCCCAAAACACCCTGCCCCAAAAATTGTTCACCTCTATTTTTGCACTCTAAACCCTTAATCTATCAAAAAAATTCCAATACTCTACAGCCCTCCCACACAGAGTTAAGCGCCCGTGAATATTGCGATAGCAAAATTTACCGCCGAGGCTGCTCAAATGTGCAAATTACCGTTAATTGAAATAAAATATAGCCTATAATACCCATGCATATCTAATTACCAAATTAAATTCTTATTTTTTTTATTGGGCTTACAAATCCTGAGCTTACCCCTGCGAATTATTACAGCTCCTGATATTGTCTTAATTTTTTTTTAAATTTCCGTTAATCAGCCCCCATTTCTACCCCGCACTCTTCCCACCACATTTCCTACACCTATCTTGTTCGCCCTGATCTCCCATTTTTTTTGATACCACATACATTCTCCTTCTTCTCTCCATTCTCTCGTTATCCCGGAAAAACTCGAGAGAACCTACCCTCCTACATCCCTCAAAAACTACCCCAACAAAAAAGAAATTTAAATTTATTTCGACAGTGGACGCTAATAGGCAGATGTACCTCACATATGAAAAAAAGTCTAACCCTCTACAACAAAAAGTGATACCCTTAATCGTCCCAGGCGATTCGCACTTTTTCACATTTCTTACGTTTTCCCTAATTCTCCAACCATGTTAGTGAATTTGGAATGGAGAATTAGGGAATTAGGAATTCTAAGAAAACGAAATTCTCATCTCCCAAATTCCCAAATTCTCCGTGCTACAGAATCCGGCCCCAGGACCAACTTTTGCGTATCTCAATTCACTGTTTCATTGCTGTTCTGATGAGATCGCTCAGTACTGCCGATCGAAAAACACAGTGTGTACTGTCAATAATTCTTCATGGATTTAAAAAAAAACAAATTTATTATTTTTCTTTACCAAAATTTTTTTTTAAATTTCCTGCCACCCGCTCTGAGCAAAAGTAATACTTTTTCAATAAAAGAGTGTTTGTTTGAACAAAATTAAGTTTTTATAGTAGCATTGAAATTATAAGCCAAAAGGGAAGGTCTTAGCTTAATTAGTGTAAGAGTTCGTAATCTTAAGACACTAATCAAATTGCAATGATATTTTAATAATAATTTACTTCTGTAATAAAGTGCATGATCTAATTACCGTACGGCCGTCCTTAACCACACTTCTATATAATGCCACTTAAGTTTAAATATTCTACCTCTATGTTAGTACTTAGTTAATTCGCTTCTTGTCTGATTTTATTTGTTTTATTTAAGTTAGTTAATTCAATTTATTCAGTGACTTAGCTTTTTTTATTTCACGTGGATAAACCTCGTCCCTGGACGAACTCCTTAAGGTCGATCTTATGTCCTCCAAATATATTAAAATTGTCCTCAAGCGGCTAGCTGCGGATCTCCTCTTTACTTTTTTTATTTACATTTAATAATATTTGACTTAAAACGTCAGTCTTCTCGAGCTAGCTTAATTTTATTGCTTGACTTTTCTTCGTGCCCGTCCGATCTGACAGAAAAATAAACTCCAAACAAAAACCGGAAACCATCTCCTTTTCGCCTTTCTCATTGTTCTTTCCACCATGTTGTTATACGGAAAGGATCTATCACATTTTCCCGTATTTTACAACGTGTGCTTTTCATTTGATCTTGGACTACGTTTTAATCGCTTTTGCTGGCTATTTAGTTGAGTTAATTCATTTATTTTATCAAAAATAGCAGCTTTATTTGTCCATAATATACGAATTATATTATACTGGTTTACTTTATATTTTTATTTACAATTTTAGTGTTTGCATTTATTGTTAGTCTTATACTTATTCCTAATCTTAGTTATTCTTTGACTGAGGGATTTTAGGGAAGCTCAAATATGTTTTTAAAATTCATTTACATCCTCAGTATTATTTTCCACTAATCGGGGGTTAAAATGGAAAATGCGCCTGAGCACACGTTACCAATCTTTACCTATTCTTTATTGAAACGAACCCTAAGGTCAAAAAGACGATCCACGAACCGTCATTCGTACATCGAGCGAAAAGAAGTCAGGGTCAAAAAGGCGTGTCCAGAGGTCGGCAGTTGGTCGTTCTGATGACAATAATGTTCCACTTAAAAACCATCAAAAGGAGGTCAAAACAGTCCTTGTTATGTAAGACGGATAAGACGCTCTATGTCCGGACTTATATGATGTACAAAAAACGTCTTTTTGAATATCAAAAACTCCTACATCGGAGAAAAATAAATCACAGTCAAAAAGACGTCTAAAGGTCGGCAGTTGATCACTTTAATAACGATAATGTCCCACTTAAAAACCATGAAAGATTGGATTCTTATGACGTACATGAAACGTCTTTTTAAAGGTCAAACGTATTATCAATAAACCGTCATTCGTACATCGGGCGAAAAGATGTTAGAGTCAACAAGCGATCCAAAAGTCGACAGTTAATTGTTTTATTGACAACAATGTTCCACCTAAAAATCATCAAAACGAGACGTCAAGACAGTCCATCGCGAACATAAAATGAATTTTTCAATTACAGCAAAATGTACAGAGTTTCCAAGCATTTTCTAAGTGATGACAGTCTGTAATAAAATATGTTATTATTTTCTATTAATACATTCGAATTGATTTTAAATTACCACCTGTAGTTTAAGCCATGCGTTTTCAATCAATTTGTTTTCAAATTTATTTAAGTCATCTGGCAACATTACAGGCAATGTTGGCAGCAAATCAAAAGAAAACTCGTCGTTATTGTTGAACTGACGTTTAAGATATTTTATCTGATTAATAATGACGTAGCTGCATTTGAAGATTCAATATCAAGGCCTGATTCATTATGATTACTATGCTACTACCATGAAGGTCTTTTTCATCTATTTCATCACTGGGTATACTATATCTTTTCGAAGCTATTGACGTATGATTAAGAAACTCTTTTTCTGGAGTTTGTTCACATTTCACACTTTCGGAGTTATTCTCTTTTAACATTGTTCTAACTTCCTATTTGAATACTTTTTATTTAATTCACTTAATATTTTGTACCGCTTGTTAGGGACTTTTGAATAGTTTTGTGTTAAGATTTAAGGAGCAATATAATAAAAAAAAAGTTGTTATATTTCTCCTTAAATTTTAACACACAACTATTTAAAATTTTCTTATAACAAATAAATAATTTTTAATATTGTATCTGAACAACATAACTGAATAAGAGAAAATTCTAAATACAACCGTTTATGGGCATAATGCACGAAATTCTCTCCTATTCGACGAAATGCAACTGTTTTCTGCCCTAATTGTATATATGTATAAACAAAACGTACATCAAACTTTCTGTAAGACATTCCAATGACGTCAAGTTGTTTGTTAGAAGTCTTTGCAAAAAATTGACTACATTTTGACCACTATGGTAGAGTGAGATATTGAAATTCCTTATATGTATGTATAAGACGTCGAAATGCAAAATGACGTTTCCTTTTGTGGTAGATTTGAAGTCATATGTTGACGTTTTATAAACTGACTGGATCTCAGCATGTCTTAGCTATTTAAACCAAATGACCAGAAAACACACCGAGAGGCGGTCCAATGACAACAAATTGATGAAAGTAAATGACCCCACAAATAGTAGATTAAGACTTTAAAATGCTATACATAGGATGTCAGAAGGACGTTTAAATTTTGGATCACTTTAAAGTCATTAATTGACGTTGTATACACGAAGAAAAAAGAGCTGGTTAAACTAAATAAAAACAGTGCAGACCAACAATTTCACGTTTAAAAGGCGCCAATAGTAAAAACTTCAAATCCGAAAGCTTTTCACTTTTGCTTCAAAAGTATCATATCCAAATGTTCTTTAATTCATATTGATGAATTTACAGCTGATAGGTTTCCAGCTGGCCTTATGTTTTTGATCGGGTTACTTAAAATGACGGATTTTTTGGGAAGGTTATTTTCAGGAAATACACCGATCGTTTTGTTGAAACGTATATAATTTATTAAACCATTGCTCGACGTTTCGGGTCCAAGTGCGGCCCTTCTTCAGGAGCTCTATATACATATAAACAAGAAACAACCTTTTCAACAATTTAACACACACCCCCGAACAACACAATAAGACTAGATAACACCAATCCTATTTACACATCAATCCCGTTCATATATCCTTTATCCCTAAAAATCGCGAAAATCATTAAAAAGGAGAATAATCACATAAAAATAGCATTCAAGCCAATAACTAAGCTAAACAACAATTACACAAAAACCAAGGATCCGATACCCACACAAGAAAAAAACAGCGTTGTATACAAGGTCAAATGTGAAAACTGCAACACGGCATACATTGGACAAACATCAAAAAAGCTTACAACCAGACTATCACAACATAAAGCATATGTTAATAAACAAGCACCACGATCCGCACTAGCATCCCACGCAATAGACACAGGACACGTATTTTCCTTCGATAATACAAAAATAATCGACATAGAAAATAATAGAAAAAAACGTGAACTTAAAGAAGCATGCCACATATATCTTAACAAAAACAAAGTTATAAACTTAAGGCAGGACACAGAATTAATAAATAAAGACTACAAATACATACTAAACAAACTAAAACCATAGTATTAGTCATACAATTTTTTAACATTTTCTCAACGACCCCTCAGTTACATATTTGTCTTCGTAGCCAGTAATTGTCTTTTCTGTTCTAAAGAGTATTTTAATTTATTAATAATGTATATTTCTTTGTTTACTTTAATTTATTTTCCATGTTGCTTATGTGTTATTTATTATTATCTTTAAGAAATATTTATACGCGCCGTAGACAGACATAAGGTATTTATAATATTTATATTTAGAATTTTTTAAAAAAACTTGAACTCATGTATTACTATTATATGTATATAGAGCTCCTGAAGAAGGGCCGCACTTGGACCCGAAACGTCGAGCAATGGTTTAATAAATTATATACGTTTCAACAAAACGATCGGTGTATTTCCTGAAAATAACCTTCCCAAAAAATCCGTCATTTTAAGTAACCCGATCAAAAACATAAGGCCAGCTGGAAACCTATCAGCTGTAAATTCATCTATCAGCTCCAGGGAGAAATAGGAGACACACAATACAAAATATTCGATACTTTTCACAACCACCATCAATCTACAACAAGATGAACATGACTAATACACTGCAACAAAACTCACCTAATAGCTTCACCGAACGTGTATCACAGCAGTATGGATCATATGCCAAGAACACTTTGACCAGGTATATGTCTCAAATTAAGAAACTTGCTAAATTAATTTCGAGAAGAATTTTTCTACTTCGATGCAAAACACTTAACATCACACCAACTCACATTAAAGATACTTGTAAACACATTAGAACTAATACAGACAATTCACCACTCACACACAAATTCAATAATTTACAAACTAAGACGGAAAAGTCACTTCTAAACCTCGAAATAAAGGAATGTCATTGCATGATTAATAATACGACCAATTATATCACTCAACTAAACATAAACTTATCCTCTATCATTCCTCAGAATGAACTCCAAAAATTTATTTACACACAAAATAAACACTTTAAAAACATAAGCACCAAGTACAACAACTCACTAAAACATAAAATCGCAATACTGCAAAACACTCTAACACAAACACCAGAATTCATTTTCGACGAGAACTGCGTTAAAAATTTGTCTAATATCACCTTACCGACAGAAGCTACTATACTACTAAGCCTCGGCCCGAAATTTAACATGCCCACCGACATCAATAACAAGGAAAATGCTCTTGATTTAATCGCAGCGACCGAGAATGCAATTAACGAAATCCCAAACATTGAGGACAGAGATGAAACTCGAAAGCTAGTAAACTAATGAGATCCACAGACACATAAAAAACCACAAAAAATAATAAAATAAATACATTTCTAAAACACTGTGAAAGAGTCACAAATACATTTTTCAAAGAGAACCCAAACCTATATAAAACTAGATCTGATAAAGGTAATATGACGGTAATAATGACTAAAGAAGACTACATAACCAAAATAGAACAGCTGTTAAATGACGATACCACATATACGTCCATAGAAAATGATCCGACCCTTGAAACTTCAGAGAAAAAAACAATAGACTCGTTCTCAATATGGAAAAGAAACACTATATAAACAAACTAAAACGAAAGCAGCTGTCTACCGATATAAGTACATGCCCCCGTCTGTACGGACTCCCAAAAAATTCATAAACCACACACATACCCCATGAGACCTGTAATAACAACAATCAATAGGCCCAAGCTACAATCTCTCCAAGTACATTTGCAATATCTTGCAGAAAACGATCTCTGACAGTACACGCAATATAAAAAAATACAGATGACTTAAAGAAATTTATAGACAATATATCACTTAAGCCAAACGATATTCTTATCTCATTAGATGTAGAATCATTGTACACAAATGTCAACATAGAACTAGCGCTAAAAACCATCGAAATGAAATGGTCAACTATAGAAACCTTGACACCAATAGACAAAGATCTATTTAAAGAATTAGTCATCTTTTGTGTATCGGAATGTAATTACTTCTCCTACAATAACAAGATCTACAAACAAAAATACGGTCTAGCGATGGGTAACCCGCTCTCAGGCATCTTAGCAGAAATGGTGTTAGATCATATAATTGAGGAAGCCTTAAAGAAATCCGAAATAGTACCAACATTTCTAAGAAGATATGTGGACGACATCATCTGCGCTATACCCAAAGACCAAGATGCTATCTTTACCAATACCTTCAATAATATACACCATCGATTCAAATTTACAGTGGAAAAAGAAATCAATAATAGCATCCCGTTCCTTGACATGCGACTACATAGAACAAGAAATCAGAGCATTATAACAGACTGGTACTGCAAACCTTGTAGCTCTAATAGAATTTTAAATTATTATTCAAATCACCCACATAATACTAAAATAAATACAGCCCAAACCCTCGCAAATAAAATCTTTAAAATCAGTCACAACAAATTTACACAAAAAAACGCCACAATCGTTACAGATATATTAATAAAAAATAACTATCCATTACATTTAATCCACAAAATAATAAAAAGAGCGCAAAGAAACAACCTTTTCAACAATTTAACACACACCCCGAACAACACAATAAGACTAGATAACACCAATCCTATTTACACATCAATCCCGTTCATATATCCTTTATCCCTAAAAATCGCGAAAATCATTAAAAAGGAGAATAATCACATAAAAATAGCATTCAAGCCAATAACTAAGCTAAACAACAATTACACAAAAACCAAGGATCCGATACCCACACAAGAAAAAAACAGCGTTGTATACAAGGTCAAATGTGAAAACTGCAACACGGCATACATTGGACAAACATCAAAAAAGCTTACAACCAGACTATCACAACATAAAGCATATGTTAATAAACAAGCACCACGATCCGCACTAGCATCCCACGCAATAGACACAGGACACGTATTTTCCTTCGATAATACAAAAATAATCGACATAGAAAATAATAGAAAAAAACGTGAACTTAAAGAAGCATGCCACATATATCTTAACAAAAAACAAAGTTATAAACTTAAGGCAGGAACACAGAATTAATAAATAAAGACTACAAATACATACTAAACAAACTAAAAACCATAGTATTAGTCATACAATTTTTTAACATTTTTCTCAACGACCCCTCAGTTACATATTTGTCTTCGTAGCCAGTAATTGTCTTTTCTGTTTCTAAAGAGTATTTTAATTTATTAATAATGTATATTTCTTTGTTTACTTTAATTTATTTTCCATGTTGCTTATGTGTTATTTATTATTATCTTTAAGAAATATTTATACCGCGCCGTAGACAGACATAAGGTATTTATAATATTTATATTTAGAATTTTTTAAAAAAACTTGAACTCATGTATTACTATTATATGTATATAGAGCTCCTGAAGAAGGGCCGCACTTGGACCCGAAACGTCGAGCAATGGTTTAATAAATTATATACGTTTCAACAAAACGATCGGTGTATTTCCTGAAAATAACCTTCCCAAAAAATCCGTTAATTCATATTGACCAAAAGCGATATTTGGGCCAAAATACAACGAAGTTAAAGGTATTTTATTTGTTTCAAAATGTAACGCTTACTTTGAAAAATATGCACTTTCAAGATAAAAGATAATTTTCATTTGTTTTAATTTAATTTTAATTTATTAATATGAAGAGAAAACATTTCATATTATTGGCTTGTATTTTATGCTAAAATAATAAAAATCAGGGCTTCAAATCAAGGTAATACTAAAAAAATACTTTCATATATATGCTGAATGTATTTAAATCTTTAATATATTACATGCTATACATATTTGTAGTTAAAAATATCCAGAAGGATCAGCTTAATACATTTAAGTTGATACATTTTGCAATTGAACAGAAGAATAATAATACAAATGACTCATTATCACGAATTTTTTTCGAGAAAAAAGAAATAATTATTTTAACAAAGGAGTCCCATTTTTCAAATAAACAATTGCTTTTTGAAGGATAACCGTATTCAAAGTCTACGACAATCTAAAAAAATATATGTTTCCAAATTAATTAATCAAATTAACATTTAAAATGTCTTACAAGCTTAGGTCCCAGTTCGGCGTGTTTATATAAAGGCCAGGTGAGTATAACTCCCTCTACCAAATCTTGCGAAGTGAGTAATTCCGAACGACGATATGGTTTACTATTGTATTTAAGCCTCAATTGAAGGATTTTCGAAATAGTTTGGACTATTTCTCCTATTTGGTTCTGTGATGTAGTAGACAAAGCTGACTGAGCATGACTCGTCTTTATAATTTTATTTTTTAAATTGAAATAAGTAGCAGTCATGAAGCTTACCGCAAGGTCTTTTGTTTTGTCAGTCCCTAGATACGTAATAAATTTCCTACAAAATTAATTTTAAAGGGTTTAAAATATTGAAAAAATCGCATTTTAAGACGTTCTGGATTTTCTCCAGGAAAAGTTTAAGCCATTTTTTACACTAATTCACTGAATGTCAGCCGCTCATGTTTTACTAAAAGAGCATCAATTATAAGATTTATGATGTCTTGTTGGTGTGTTGGAGATAGAAACTTCGTCGTCTGGTAGTAGTTAAGCGCTAGTTTGCATTTCGAGCTTTGTTGTAATATTTCTTCAATATTTATCTAAAAACATGCAGTCAAGTATTAATCGAACATACCAACATAGAAATACTACATACATACCTCACATTTCGGGTGGGTACATGAAACGGAAGGAGTAGGCGTAGTTGGGAATGTTCTTATCTAATTAAATCTATCGGAATCAAGAAAAGATGATAAAAAGGTTAATAACAATAAGAATATGAATCTCTTATTTTATATTTATATCATGAAATAATCGTAATTCCAACTTTAATCCACGAGCTTAATTTTGCCCGAAATTTTGCTTTTAATCCAATCAAATCAAATGTTGGGAAGATTTGTTCGATATCCTTTTCTGTAAGATATTGAAGTTCTTTAAAACTAACACCTGCCTATATGTAGAAATGTGTAATGTGCGCACTAGTATTTTTAGTTAACTATATATTTTTAATAAAATGCACCTTTCTATTTCAAGTATATTGATTCCAGTTACCACGATAATAAATTCCTCGAGTGTTTATCTTTTTCACTGTCCACAACTGTATTTTCTAAGAAAATCCCATGAATGTCATCACTTTGTTTGGCTTGTTCCATGTTAATAATTCAAACAAAACTCCAACATAGACTAAAAAGTGCCAAGCCCGCCAACGACGGTTTTCAAACACATATAAAATATACTCGCATGTAATAGCTCAGCAATCCTAAGTGCACATTAAACAACAATTGAAAATATCCACGCACAATTTCAATAACTCACGGTCGTTCATTTTCGTGATAGAGAAAAAACTAACTAACCATCTCCTAATTGGATGTTTTTTGCAAGTTTACAATGCATAATTTGCCATAAATTTTGAGTGGATGTGTAATTTCTGATAAACTTATAAGCAAAATAGAAATTAAGCTAGCAGATATGCTTTAACCTGCATCTCCAATAGCCAAACGCGCACACTATTAACTAAAATACGACGCATATGCAACTTATTCACTTATTCACTTACTCACTGCCAGAAAAATTTAGAGTCTCTTGCCCTGGATGCCAAGATTTTATTTTAAAGAAAACACGAAATTCTGCACAATCTAAGAATATTAAGTTAGAGATATAGTATGGAGATTGGATTTACTGTAATTTGAAAATAAAAAAAACACAACGAGATAACTCGTAGCTGGCGTCGGTGAATAAAATTCCTGTGCTGAGTGCCACTTACGAGATATCTCGTAGTGTTTTTTTTTCAATTAAATTTTTCATATTCAAAGATATTTCCTTTTACTTTGCCTTCACTTATTTGTATCTCGTTATTAGCTGAACATAATCCACTTTTTCTTCTAAAATAATGCACAAATCAAAATATTTCTCATCGACGCACTTTTCCCTTCCTCATTGTTCTTAGAAAAACATTGTAACTATATGAAGCTTTTTCGACCTGAATGCACTCCCTCCATTTCCTGCAAGGTACCTAGCATACATTTACACATCAATACATAACGCCTGTCTTCCTAAGCCAGTACAACGTAAGGTAAGTCCAAGTACTCATTACTAAAAACTATGGACCCCGGAAAAATTATAATTAAGGAATTATAAGGAAAAAATGTCGAAAAAAGGGGTTAAAATGAAGTTAATTAAAAAAAAAAAACTATGCCATGCAATAGTACTCGCCAATACCTTTCAAAAAGTACCCACATGCCGCGGTAGGGGTGAAAGTAAAAATCACGAAATTTTCATAGGGAAAAAGCCGAAATGTTCGCGGGAGTTGTCGCACTTAAATTACTATAGAATCTAAACCGAATGCCTTTAAACAAAGTGCCAGAGATAGAAGAGACCTGTAGGTAGCGCGTAGTGTAACTACCATGCCCGTTAGATTCGAAGACCTGCCGCTAGATGGCGCAAAGTGCGCCTTAAAAATTCTGACAGTTTTTTTTTTTATAGGTAAATAACACCCTATGTAGCTGTAATTTTGTATAGGTAATCTTGTAGTAAGCGAGCATCTATAAAAAAATCAAAAATTGGATTTATCTGGAATTCGTAGAAAGTTTCCAAATGAAGTTTTTCGATTAAAATTTTGGCCGTGGAAAAAGAATTTTTGCAACGCAAGAGGGAGGAAGTGTGAAATAGGCTTACAAATCAGAAAATAATCAAAAGGAATTATTGAAATCGGATTATATTTGGGCGAATTATGGGGTGGGGATGAATTAATACATATGTACAGACATGTAATTTGAAAACTTTGTTTGAACGAAGGTTGCTTAATGAGAAAAAGAAGTACACAGTTCGATAGTACTCGTCAATACCTTTCACATGATATGCGATATGGCATGGTAGAACATACCCCTCGCCGGGGGTACCTACTCCCCATCCCAAAGTACTCCCGGAAAAAAAGTGTTCTTGCATGAAAGATAGCTACTAATTAGATGAGTAGAACTGCATACTCAGTTTCCTGATCGGACGCCCCTATATCGACTTATTATCGAAAAACTATATACCCCCCCCCCCCGGTAGCGTGATTATAGCAAATACGATGGACCATCACGCCCTACTCCAAATAAATTTTTGAACCATTAAAATCGGTTAATATGTGACCGATATATAGGGAAAAACGTAAAAGCAATAAATTGAGGTAAAAATGCACCTCGAAAAGTTTATCTAAAATATGACGCCGATGGAAAAAAAAGTTGTTCTACGAATTGTAGCTATTGACCGTCCAGTGGTAAAAGTGAAAACCGTTCCCCGATCGGACTTAATTTACGGAAGTTATGAGGGTATGTAGAAAAAATCTAGTACTACAATAGGGAAATTCTAAATTTAGTAGTAGAGCAAAAGTGTTAATGGGGATCGATAGAGGATGGTTGGAATTGATTTTTAAGATGTTCCGAAAAACTCCACATACTTACAGGGGTGAGGGGGGTCGATTTAGTATTTTTGTTCTAGTACAATTTGAAATTTGGAAAGCAGTTTTAAGAATCCCTGATTTTTTCATGAATTTTAAGTACACACATGACTATACTGTGAGGTGAAAGAAAGAAGTTATGGCGTATCGAGATTTGAAACTAATTAAATTCCCCCCTCTCCGAAAAAAAAAAAAATAAAAAAAAACGTAGTACCCTATACCATGCGAAATCGAAATATCTTCGAGTCTGTAAGAGGAAATTTTTTTCCGATCAAATTTGTGGGAGCTAAAGGGTCCCCCAGTTTTATACGTTTGTATGGAGCGGTGTATGGTGGGGAGCTTCGTCTCTTCACTGCATTTCGTTTTCTCAAGTCCGTTTCTAATAAAAATTGATAATTGATATGTTTTCTACACTATATAAATTTTTCATTCATCCTTTCTAATTATTCCTAACTAAAATGGCCATTTGTAATAAATCTAAAATTGTAGCACTCACTACGGGATATCTCGTAGCCGGCAGTTTTGGTACATACGCTTACTACGAGATATCTCGTAGTTGGCAGTGAATGGGTTAAATCAATATTATGAACTTATGGTTCGAATACTAAAGGCAGTTTGATTGAAAAAACTGTGAATGAACTGCCAAAAACTAATTTATTTAAGATAAATACTAAACTGTTTACTATAAATAGCTCTAATTTCGAGCGTCTTTTTCAAAGTCTTGAACTTTTAATTTTTCATTAAATTCCAATACGATTTATTTGAATGAAAAGATAAATGAATGGAAACAATTAAAAGTTCCTTTAAACGTGCGACGTATTTAACTAAAATATAAATTTTTCTCTCCGTATAGACAGACTTGGTCACTAAATGTTTTCTGGGGAACATGGGCAACATGGGCAAATGGGCACAAATCGACAAGTGACCCTAATTAAACGAAATATTTTATAATTATTTATTTCATCGTTTAATTCATTTCATTTCATAGTTTTGAAAAAAAGTAAAATTTTTTTTTTGATCCTAAATGGAAGTTTAAATTTTCACATTTCCCACATTGACATGATTTCATTTTGTCTACCGATTACATTATCTTAATTTTAAGAAGAGTTAACACTTCTATAATTATCGAAAATACAGGGCTTAAAATTTAAAATTATCTCTTGGCATAGTAATACCAACAATTGATGAAAATTTATTACAAATTGAGGAACAATTGGAAATATTCCTCACTCAATAATATTTCAACAATTTCAAATAATGCGTAACTGTAAACATATTTACCTAGATAATACACTCTCGCGTTAGCTAAAAGTTTACATTTAATTTTGCGAATAAATTGTGTTGCACATACTTGCTTAATCTGTGACAAGGTAAATACACACAAAAATCAAAATACATTCGCCGTTCACCTGCAGTTTGCACATACATACATACATACATATATATAGATGAATCGTTCAGGAATTTAAATTTCGAGCTTTCTGGAGGGTAGGCAAATAAAACTTCCCAAGTACAACAGCATACATAATATGATTACAGTAACAGCAAACTGTGCAGCTATCCATTGATTATGTTTGCACAGTAGGCAGTAGACACCTGAACATGAATTCTGAAATAAAACCAACAAAAGAAATGCATTTTCGAGATAAAAAAAAAATGTTCGCATCTCAAAAACCGGGCTATTTTAATTCAGTTCTGTTGTACCACGTTACAAAAACGTCCCAAATCTCTAATTTTCTCGGATTCAAAATAAGTGAAATATGACAACGTATACAAATTTATTGAGAAATGTGCGAATATGACGTAAAGAATTTGTTTGTCATATTTTTTAACAAAAAAAAAAAAAAAAAAAGTTTTCTGTTGGTTTGTTTGGTTTTCATTAAACTCGGGAAACTCACTTTGAAATTTTCATTTCGGTACTCGTGAAAAATTTATTGGCTATCCCCCAGGATAAATCCAAGATTTATTTCTGTCCCTTTGAATTTATGCCTTTAATCTCCCCTTGAACTTTCCGCATAGAAGGTTGGAATGGAGTTGATTTAAATTTCATTTAATTTTCATATAAGAACTTCGTAAAAAATACAATTGTGGTTTCTCAGAAATTTACTTCAGCTCCATTCTGTCTTTCAATAAGAATGGTGCATCCCAGCTTCCATTTGATATCTTTGATTTAAGAATATATTTATTGTTGGATTGGAATGTTCCATAAAATTGCTTATTTAGTCGAATATCAATTTCCCGCTGGAAATACAGTTGAAATTTTAATAATACCAATTTCGAGTGGCTTGGATGGGAAACGATTGTTAAATTCTCAAGTACGGGAACAAAATTAAATCGAAGGAAACTTATAAAATTTTGTTTATTCAAATTAAATAACCGAATCGAATCTGATTCAGAATAAACCGACCACCTATGAGTCAATAAAATTTCGTATAAAAATATATTAAATGATAATGAAGGTAAACAGTTTTGTTTTCTGTAAACTTTCTTACTATTAGTAACGAAATTCTCTCCCACTACTCACCACCAGGAGCCGGATTCTGAAACTTGGAGAGTTTGGGAGATGAGAATTTTCGTTTTCCCCGATTAAAACTCCCTCGTGTTTCTCTAACATACTTGGGGAGTTAAGGGAAAACATCAGAACTGTGGCAATATGACAGAGCATTGGAGTTTTTTCCTTTGGATTTAGGAACTAGAATACAAAAATATAGATGAACAATTTTTGGGGAGGCGCTTTTGGAGATGGGGGTCGTACCACCCCTCATTAGGGGAGTCAAATTAAAGAGAGAGAAGCGGGTAATCGAGTGGTGTACTTTACTTTACGATCAATTTAACTTCATAACTGACTTTTTACCGCGAAAAGACGGATTTTCCTCGCTTGGGTCATATACACCCCAGTTCCTATATTTTGCATATAAACTTTCCGTTCTTTATTTCACGTTCATTAGTACTCTGTTGGAAATATTTTTCTCATGGAAAGTGAATTTCCACGACTTACCAGTTCTTCATAATGATGAGTTGAAAATATGTCCATTTTTCTAGATGCGATTTAATCCTATCCTACATATAAGCTTTAACGTGCATATTTAAAATTTTTACATCATCTCTTCTGTAATGGAAGACGACCAAACTGATCATTTTCGCGTGAATTAAAATTTTTAGCGGGTACTTTGAGACACCAAAACCTCTATATCTTTATAAGTATTGCAAGGATTTCCATAATTTGTTTTTGTAATCATAGCCAGGATATGCGGTGAGCCCATTATTTAATTTCAAAATCCTAGTTTCCTAGGTAGCATCACAAAACACAACAAAAGCAGACAGTACTCATTTGAGAAATATTCTTCTTACTTCTCCACAACTAACACAGCCGAGAGTTTTGTCGAGTGGAATAGAGAGTTCAGTAATTCTCAAGACAAATTCCCTGAGTTACAGAATTCCGAGTGGAGAGTTAAGTGTCAAAAGAACTCTAATCTCCACAACTTCACAACTCTCCGAGTTAGTGAATCCGGCCCCTGCTAAACAAAATTGGGAAGCGCTGGTAAAACTGCATCTATAAAAAGGTGTGCACTTATAATTGCAAGCCATTAAGTGCAAAGTTCTTATGCAGTGAAAATGGAAGTTAGCCAAGAAGAACATCACAAATTAATTTTTTAAATACATATGGAAAATCTGAATATATCTCAAAAAGGCTTAGCTAAAAAGTTGAAAATCCCAAATACGACCATCCAAAATGTTCTTAGTAAAGTTCGGTAATCTGGTAGTATCCAAATAAAAGTCCGGGTCAGGAAAGAAATCAAGTTCAGTAAACCAAAAATTAGGACAGGAACGTTTTGGTGAAAGGGATTCTAGCCGGATAGCACAATGGCCCGCACATGCCTCCGTGCTTGGGATGGGATCTCCTGTCCCACTACCTTCAAAAAAATTGACCCAAAAAGTGGAATAGACAACTTTTAACATGTGGTTATGTCGATATGGATGATAAGGCTGAAATATCATCTGCTACGGTTCATAGAATGAAAGGAAGACAAGCTCTACGAGGTTTTAATGTTCAGAAAACACTGAACAGAACAGAAAAGAATCAAGTTGCAAAATCCAGGAATCGGACTTTTTGTGAAAGTTTCCTACTGAAATTCGACTGCTGCATTTTGAGTGATGAAACTCACGTGAAAGCGGACTTCAAACAGCTTCCTGGACAGGAATTTTTGTATGACAAAAAAGAGGAGTGACGCAGATTCCACGTTTAAGAATCATTGGTGCATCAAATGTTCCGTTAAACTCTGAATTTGGCAAGCAATAATAATAATAGATAATACATAACAATTCTTTATTTGGCTAGGTACATTATTGAATGCTACGAGTATTTTGCTGGGGCAGACTGAGCCAAGCACTGGAAAGATTATGCTGTCGAATGTAAAGTGTGAAATAACTATTTTTTTAATTAACAGCTGACGCAAACTATGCGAGAGGATACTAGAGTTGAGCCAGAGTTGTCTCATACAGCCATATATCTTCCCTTTTAATGTGATTTTATATTTCATATTTATTTATTTACGTACTTGGTTTGTACAACATGATTTACAATCTTTTAGATATGTACAATATAAGACATATTCAATTGCATATTACTGAAATACAAACAATATATGTACATAATGAAAGTTATCAGAGAACAGGAGAATGAGACAAAGAAGAAAAATATATAAATAAAAAACAAAGTTTCAAATTAAAATTTACTTAACTAACCTAACCTATATATCAAACTACTGTTGCCGAGGACACAATCTCCCTAGAATCTATCACTAGTAGTCAACAATTCAAATACTTTCTTCTGGAATGCACCAACCATCCACGTCCGCTGAATCTCTATTGGTAGAGAATTCCATATTCGAGGTACATGGACAAAATAGGAACGAGCGCCAGTCAATGTTACAAAACGAGGTATAATTAAATTTAAATGCCTTGGAGATTGAGCAAGCTGTATATGTTCCCATAAATAATTAGGCATACAAGTATACACGAGCTTATGTAAAAGTATTAAAGCTTTAAGTTAAAGATACGTATTTAGAGATCAACCCAGGATTACATTTCGGGAAGGACTTACATGATCATATCGCCGTAACCCATAAATGAAACGAATACAACAGTTAAAAGGTACATTCAATTTACGAAAGCAATTATGGTCTAATGACGGGAAAACAAAGCTTCCATAAGTGAAAAGAGGTATAAGCAGGGTTTTTACTATCCTAAGTTAAGCACTGGTGGAGAGGTGATATCCCGCAAGCCAGAGTGCCGGATGCATATTCCGAATGTTTTATCAGACGCTTTTCGTATTCATTTTTCTTAGTTTCTTATTTATGTAGTCAGTCCATATTTGGGAACTGAATTCTAAGTATGAGATCGAAATTGAGTGTAGTCAACTAAATAGTTATATGAAAGTAAAATGAAACAAAACTCCATGAAATAAGATAGGAATCATCCTCAGAAGAAGTGAGCAGACAACTAGGGTAAGGACCCAGTTACGAACCTCCCTTATGGAACTATTTATGAATTCTGGTATTATTTTGTGTCACTCTTCATACTATTTTGAGTTATTATCAAGGTGAATCAGTACATAAAAGTGAATATGTTGAACAATATGAAGTAAATTCATGGTAGAGATTAAAATTCCAGTATCGAGCCCCTATTTCTCCACATACGAGCTTTGCAATTTTCCCAATATGAGCCGCCTTCAAATAAGAGAATCATTGGTGCGTCCGTTAGTGATCGTGTAACTTCTGAACGACTTGATTGATTGAGGTCATATTCCCATAATATATTCGTTTCGTCAAGACGATTCTTCATAGCTATGCTAGGATCTGATAGGTGGCGCTGAAAAATTAGGTTTACCACATATATAAATTTAATTTGAATTTACCAGAAGAAATTGATAAAAGAATTTCTGCAGAAATAATTTAAATATAACATCGCCGTGCATAGAAAATGATAAATGCACGTAATAATTTCCAAACGATTTTATGCTAGATATAATAACTTGAGTCGATGGCTACCGATTATATCGTCATTGAAAATGAGAAATAAGGAAAATTAAATTGAAATGATTAGACAATATGTGTGTGGTGCCCTATTCGCCTTTGCTATCCAAAACATATAATGTGCACATAAATATAAAGTTTTGCAGTTCTGTAAGGTCAATAAAATGCATTTGTAAAGGTTTTTTTTTCTTTTTGGAAACGCCAGGTGGAACTTTTAAAACGTTTTTAATTTCGCTCAGCCATGCCAAAGTTAGATATTAATGTAACATCGCGTTGGCAATAGCTTCATCTGGCATACCTGTTACTTTGTTAGATGATGGAAGAATCGCCCTTAAAGCTACCAAAATTCATCAAAAACAATTAGGCATGTCTACAGTACTGCAAAAAAGTTACATTATTATCTAGTATCAATGTACAATGTCCCATAAACATTCACTGGAAGCATTAGATCGAGCCCCAAATATTTAAATGGCAACGAAAGATTATTTTCTGGCGCTTTAATTTTATTGTCAGGTGATTTTAGACAAACAATACCCGCTATTCCATGTTCAATGTATGCGAATGATTGCGCTAGCGAGCTCTCTGTCCTGACTTTAACCAAAAATACTACAACATAAAGATATTGCACAGCCCATGCTATGCCTGTGCTAAAGTTGGGCGAGAAAATTTTTGTTCGGGCTTTATTAGTGGAATCCACGTGCCTCTTAAAAATATACCTACGCTACGCTACTGAACACAGTTCTCAGCGTTGTGTGTGTTGATCTAAGTTGGTCCCAAATGGACGTAAGAATTTTGTGATTTTGAACGAGATTACCAGACTGAAGTTTACTTACGTATGATTTGACATTTAGACGTCGCATGGCGTAAGGGAGGTATTTAATGTTTTCAATTTTACAAAGTGGTAAAAGCAAAAAAATTAACAAATGAAAGTTGATTTAATTGCAATTTATGCCTTTTATGGAGCCTTTTGTAGCGGGAGAGCTAAGAGCTGGTACTTTGGAAAAATTTTTAGAATTTGCAATCTCGTTCTTTGCCATTGCGAATAATTACAAAAAACAAACATCCTGATAACGCACTTCAAATGTTAACAAAGTAATAACTTATTTCGGATACAGACATTATATAAGAAATATAAGAAGAATCTGAAGAATAATCTGAAGAAAAATCGACAGCACTTCCAGAGCAAAATCTCGCTTTCTTAGATCTTTCCCAAACTTTTGTCTAAAAGGACCACCGCTTTTCACATTTTAATTTTATAATAAAATAAGAGTTTTACCGATTTCATTCTTATTTAAATAATACCATTGGATAAACAGATAAGTCCTTACGGAATGATCAACTCTTACCGCACTTTACTAACGTTAATTTGACATTTAAATTTAACGAAAATTCCTTACCGATACCTTAAACTTATTTTGCGTACATCTGTTTAATTTAAAGGGCGCGTTCGCCTTACAGACCTCTATTTCACCCTAATGTCTCGCTCCAATATAAAATCAACCTTGCCTCCCTGATGTAGAGGAGGCCTCAGTTTTTTCTTAGAAATTTTCTGGAAATTTGTTTCTTAGAATTTTTGTCCATTTTTATCAAGCCGAAAACGGTTGGATCGCTTAAAATTTTTATGAGCGTAGACGCGTACATGAGTAATATGCTTCGGCAGAGTTTTTATTCACTCTTGGTGGCCTAGTGGAGTTATTTGCATATAGAACATTTTCATGCGTGTCGTTGTCAGCCTCCAATAATTCATAATTAGTTCCAAAGAGAGAATTTTTAAAGAGACAGATATGTGTGCCTGTGCAGTGGCGTTGTTAATGCATGAGAAGGGGTCGTACGGGCTCTGCTAACAAATCCCAGGAAGTAATTTTGTAGTACAACGCAAACAAGGTCATGCAATATCTTTGTTATAATTTTTTTTTTGCTTTAATCAAATCAAACTCATTGTGCCACCTACCGGAAAAAACGATATTTAATATTGTAAACAGCTCGTGACAGGTGCGGAGGTTCGTACTTGGTTAATTAACCCAATTTTATAGATTTAATCATGAATCAGATCATCAACGTGCGTGTGTATCCACCATGATGCGAGTTGCGTGTACATCCGTGTAAAATGTTAGCGGGCTGAATTCATAGTGTACCATCAAAGTAGTGTGCAACTCACGCGCTATGTGCGGATACATGACTTCAGAAATATTAATTAAGTATGTGGATTAAAGTTTCACAATAATGGCTTATTCTGGATATGTTATGGGAGCTCTAAGTTTTCTTCACCATCTGCTCTTATTTCCAATTTGCAATGATTATAAATATTGTAAAATGTTTAAGAGCAGTCAGTACTCAGCAAAAGTTTCAATTTAGATACCAGCGAACCTGTAGGTAATAAAATTTACTATACGTAGGTTTGTGTCCTAAATGTGAGAAAATTCATATAAAATTAACCTAGATCTAGACCACAGAGCATATTAGAGACATCTACCGCAAAAGACAGTAACCCAACATCCGACAAAACCATACAATTTAAGACGAAAAATGAAAATTTGCAGTTCACATACGAGAATTAAGTCTCCTAAATTTTGTTTGCCCATAATTGTTAAACATGCTATTTTGCTTTGTATTTAAACAACTTTCAAATAAATATTACAATTTCTAGTCGGTGAAATGTCAGGAGAAAAAACGAGTACTATTAGAGTCAAATAATTATAAAAAGCGCTACTAAAAATGAAAAAAACTCGACGTTTTTTGCTAGACCTAGGCCTTATCTTTCTAAAACAGTCACAATTTGAAGAAATAAGAAGACCTACCCACAGGAATTTGATTTAAAAGACTTGAATTTTTACCATTTTTTACAAGTTTCCGAGCTAATATCTCCATTCTAATACACTTTTTTTAATTTTTGCCGACGTTATTTACTAGACTTCGCCATTACCTTTAAGATATAAATCATTATTATGCTAAAAATAGTTTGCCAGAAATTTGCATTGAAAAATGTATGAAACTTGCAAATATTGGTACTGACTCCTCTTAACACATTTCTGTCTATTTTATGTGTGAAACTAGATCGGATGCATACAAAGCATCAGATAAACACAAATTACTACTCTTAAATGTAGAAATTTAAATATTTTCATAAATATCCCATGAGTCGCATGGGTTCGATTTTTAAGATAAGATATATAAAATTAATTAAAAATTATAATTTGCGTAATCTACAAGAAAATATTTGTATAGATATTACAAAATGAAACTAAAATCGGATGCAATAAAAAAACCTTCCAAATAAAACAACAAAATTTTCGGTTTTCGTCAATTACTTTTTTAAGAGAAACCTTCAAAATAAAAACGAATAAAAAATTTTCACTCCTCTCCTCATGATTCTACTCAAATTAAAGAGAAAAATAGTCCCTGAAGATAATATAAATAAATTTTTCAACATCCTTCGTACAAATATTCTACAAAGGATTTCCACTGCTAACTTCAAACAAAGGAGGAACGCATTTGGATAGCGTTTTTAAATGAGAATTAAGGACACTCCCTGGAGAAATATTTCAAGCTTCACTGGGTGATTCAAAGTCAAAAGAAAATTGCACACGGGCCGGGCAATTCACAGGCGAGAGCAATTACAATGTTAAGTGGCCCCGGGTGAGGAATTCGAAAAAATTTCTTTAGCATATTTTATTGATAAAAAGGAGCTTACTTAAGGGTCGATATACATAGTTCAAAAGAGAAGTATCAATTCTCATTCAATTCAAATCTTGTATGTAGATTCTTTGGGAGAAATGCGAGGCGTCCAACAAATGCCTAAAAAATTGAGGAGTATTCATTCCGTACTACTATAACAGAGAAAACGAAACATGATTTCAGCTTTAAATATTGATTTCAAATGTTTCGTCCCTTTTCTCGAAGAATATGTTCATGTTTAATGCATAAAGAGGCTAAGATAATACATACTTCTTTCACTTCAGGATTTTTCAAACCCAGAAGTTAACAGAGAAAAGGCACGTCTGTATATTGACGATGAACTTTCATATAGGTATGTACATGTATATAAATCTACCACCTATGTTCTATTTTAATAGGAATGTTTCCATTGGAAGGGATGTCATTGAACGTGAACGTCGTGAAACTTGAAGTCATTTCATTCCCCAAATTCGAAATTTCTGTACAATGACTTAATTTATCGTTCGACGACTGAAGGTGTAATATTCACATGTACATAAGTATAAGTATCCTTCGAATATATTCTTATTTCTTTCAATCAACTTTCCTGACATGGTGGATTACCTAATTTCTTCAACTATCGTATGGACGCTAAGCAACGATAAATCGAATAGCACCAAGCAACAATACAAATATTTTGACCTCTGGGAGAAGTGCACGCGAAGTGTGATTGATTTACGAAAGTTACTCTAATGGCTGGTGATGTATTAAAACTTAGCCCCCGGGATAGAGGAAAATTAAAAAACAGTTTTACGTTCCGAGAAAGGGATTTCCATGGCTTGCGGGTAAATCGTGACATGAATAGGGAAGGTATTGTGTATGTTGACTGACATTTTAAATTGGTTTTTTGATAGATCAACAAAGAATTTCGAGACAAAATATGTAAAATGTTCGGTGTACATATAAATATAACATTTTTGCCATCCTCCACTCACTAAATCACTAATATGTATCTAACCTTAAAATTCTTCAATAAACCCTTGCACAGGCACACCCTGTGTATATTTCTAACTAGATTCACCTACATATGCGCAGTCTTAACTTATGGCTAAAGATTTACCGCCTGCATCTGCCAATCAACAGTAATCAACATTCGAAGACTCCTGTCTATTTTATTCAATGACTTTAACTTGGGTATTCTGTGCTTTACGGAGCTCTTTGGACTTTCCACGAGCTTTGTGAAACTATTTCGGTCTCCCAAACAAAAATTTACTGTATAGTTCCTTGAACAGATCTATCTATGTACAGTTTTTGTACATAGAAACACGGTTAAAGTGATGAACCCGGGGGCACAGTAATAATTCAAGAAGAATTAAAAAAAAATTGTCATTTAGGTGTGAGCTGAGCTCCAATAGTTTTAGATAGGGGTGACTAGGCCACTACGACCCGGCGTACACAATGGACGGAGTTTCTCTCTTATGCGCTCCCCTAAAGTGGTTATGGTAAAATCTAAGCTCTGTTCACGACCTTGGGGTTAGCTTGAATATCTTATTCAGAGTAATAAATGCTTCTCCAGTGATTTACATCCTTAATTCTGCAATCGCGAAACACTCGCATATGATATGCTTAGAGGTTTCTCTTCCTCTTCGCACAATTGACACAGTTCACTGATGGATTTGCCTTCTCAGAAAATGAGAGAAGAGGCAATGACTGCATCTGAGCAATTGTCAACTAAAATGAATTAGTTTGCGCTTCTGGAGAGGAAATGGAGTGAAGAATGTCTTCGCTTACCTCTTAACAGGCACCCTCTGGCTGAGGACATGCAATTGCCTCAATTGCCTATCTTACCATTTTAGTAGTTCCCCCAAAGTGGCTCTTTGGTAGGCCGCTTTTCATTTCCGTCCACTCCTCTGTGTCCAGGGACCCAAAATAAGATTATCTTATTGTCCCAGAGAGAGATTTTTGTATGGCAGGTCCAGACTAGTTTCGACTCTAAGTTTTTAATGGATAGAGCCAGTAGTGCAGTTTGGTTATTTGAGCAAGTATAGAAGTTCTTGCAAGCTTTGGCTAGGCTCTCCTGAGCTCAAATCTCTATAACGTAGAATTCCATCAGAAATATGAAAGATGAGGCATCAAAAGGAATGCAAAGTCCACTTTTGGACCCACCCCACCTCTAAGCATGTTTTGTTCTTCTTCCTTCATCCCTCAGTATAACAAACATGAGCCTGTCTGTTCCGTAAACTGGAGCCCGCTTCCCAATATCTGGTTTGTCTCCTTAATGGTTATCTGGTAACCGCTTTAGAAAGATAATTTTTAGGTCATAACATCTATTCGAGCTTCTAGGCATTTAATGCGGACCTGCTTGAGGATGTTGAGATGTCCCAGACCAGAAGAAATGTTAATGGCTTCAAGAGCTAGTTTAATAAATTATGTGAAGGTGCCAGTAGCACCTAAACAGACCAAACTTTGCACCTTATCAGAGGTCTTCTTGATGGTTGCCTATATCTTTTGCGGAGCGAAAAGTAATACGAAGAAATATTGCAATATCAACTGAGCTTCTGAGAATATTATGTAACCCTAATGTTTGCTATCAAAGTCACCTCTTAAATCACAATGTAACAATTCAATAGATTTAGGATCTATGGCTGGTGGTCATGAAAAGCACATACGTTTTCCAACTAGCAATTTATGTACAATACATACTACATATATACAAAAAGGTTTTACGGGAAGTTGGTATAAAGGAAAAGATTGGTATTGGTATATCGCGGTGCACTAACGTCTCTCGCTCCAATGCTGTCCTTCATTAGAGTCAACTTCATGTCACACTAAGAGGTCTAAATTCTTTCACTGAAATGAATTACGAGTTTCTATTTATATATACGAGTTCATAAACTTAATGCTTAATATATGATGAAATTATGTCCGAAGATAATTAGAGAAACAGAGAACAACATCTTGAATTTTTGCAATTGAAAATAAAATTCGAGATTAAACAAAAGAACGGACAGAGTATCACCTTTTTTCAGATTGGAAACTGCTCTGATCCGATAATATAACTTGAGAACGCATTGACTAAAGGTGCTCCTAAATAATCTGGCAGAATGCCAGATATCTGCCAAATTTTGTAGGTAGATACGTGTAATCATGGTGGCAGATATAGACAGATATCTGCCTAGAACGTCTGGCACTGAATATATCCAGACGTCTTCCGCACGTTTAATCAGCCACTTTTTCTCTCTGGCAAATTTTGGAACATCGTCTGCCAATCTGCCCAGTTAAGTTTTGAATTAAAAAGATATCTGTCCAATTTACCTGTTAAAAAAAATAGTTTTCTGCACGTAGTGATAGGAGTATAGAACAGACTGCAGGAGACAAGTTTATACAAGGTTTGTATTATATTATATGATTATATATTATTACTAGGGGGAGCCCGTCGGTGTTGTCCGATACAAAGATGGGTGGAGGAGAGGTTGGGTGGTTAGGGATAAGTAATATCTAAGCTATCATCTGACTCGGTAGCGCGACTCCGTACTCTAGAGTTCCACTCTGTGTCTGTATGTGTGTGTGTGTGTATATATTGGTTTGCATGCATACATTCATATTTGTGGGAGAGTATAGCTTTCTACGTCGACGCGTTCTCATGCAGTGCCCAAATATATAGTAAAAGACGAAATATTGGTATAGCAACGTTTCGAGGGAGTTGCCCGATTGGTCCCATTTTCAAAAAGTACTTGCAATTTTTATGAATACGCCATGCAGAAAATATGAGCTCTCCAACTCGAAGCCATTTTAGACAGCTACCAAGTATACATATAGTGAAAAACAAAAGTTTTGTATGACACCATTAAAAACGGGTAGCCTATTTTTGAAATTTTATTTACCATTGCTATGAAAACACCAGTTAGAAAGGTTTTTGTATGGCAACCTTACGAAGGATTTGCCGATTGGTCCCATTTTTGAACTTAAATAAATTTTTTTTTAAGAAAGTCCCGTTTACAAAATTTCAGCTCTCTACGTCGACGTGTCCAAACATATAGTGAAAACCTAATGTTTTGTATGGCAACACCCAAAAATTGTTCGCCCGCTTTGGTCCATTTTTGAACTTGTATTTTCAATTTTCATGAAAACTCCGCCTACAAAATTTCAGCTCTCCGCGTCGACGCGTTTCAGACAGTTTTCAATTATATAGTGAAAAATGAAAATTTTGTATGGCAACACCAAAAAGTGGTCTCCCGATTTAGCCCATTTTTGAACTTGTATTTGCAATTTTCATGACAATTCCATCTACAAGATTTCAGCCCTGCGTTCTCAGACAGTCT
Organism: Dioctria linearis; assembly: GCA_963930735.1. Classification (NCBI taxonomy): domain Eukaryota; kingdom Metazoa; phylum Arthropoda; class Insecta; order Diptera; family Asilidae; genus Dioctria; species Dioctria linearis. The sequence goes on from OZ005741.1 coordinate 285,557,302, forward strand.
CCAAATAATAGTGAAAAACAAAAATTTTGTATGGCAACACCAAGAAGAGGCTACCCGATTTAGCCCATTTTTTAAATTTTATTTACTATTGCTATGAAAATACCACGTACAAAATTTCACTTCTCTAAGTGATCTCGTTGTCAGCCAGTGTCCAAATACATATACACTAAAAAACGAAATATTTGTATGACAACCCTACGAAGGAGTTGCCCGATTTAAACCTTTTTTAACTAGTATTTGCAATTTTTATGAAAACGCCGTGTACAAAATTTCAGCTTGCTAGCTCGAAGCGTTCTCAGACAGATTTGTAGACCTTGACAACAGCGCCATCTATCGTATTAAAAACTATCCTATCAATCCAGCTGTGCCAGATGAAATCTGCCCGAATATCTGACCCGTGTGTAATCAGTAAGCCAGATATCTGCCCACACAAATTGGCAGATATCTGGCATTTTGCGAGATCGTTTAGGAACACCTTAAGAAAGCTTAAATTTCGTACATGGCGTTTTTAGAAAATATTGGGTAAATTTTTTGTAGCATAAGGAACCATATAAAATATTTAACTGGGTAAGTATACCTGAATTACAATTTCAAGTCTAATTTAAAAAAATGAGTTATTCAAGCAATATACGAAAGCCATATGCCAATTCAGATCTTTCTGCTATGCTGAGATAAGCATTACTCTAAGACATTTTTAATATACTGAAGAATATATGTAAAAACCTTTTTAATTAGCTACAACCATCTTTTTAGCATCGAACTGTACAAGGAACAAATGCGATAAACACATTTTCTAAGAAAAATTGATAACTTTTTTCCTATTTGTTATTCTTACGCTGTACCAATTCTGGAATCTATTGCTTATACTGCGAGTGTTAATACAATGGTCAACGTAAATAAAAGTCCAAATGTTTCCAAATATATTACCAATACATCAATTCGGTCCTTACTAGAGCTAATAAGTATTTTAACAAAAAACGTTTGTGATACATAAATGTTTATACCCCATTTGTGGATGAATTGAATAAAGCAACTAAATAGCCGGGGAAATCCGTTGACGTTTTTTGAATCGCATAGAAAAGTGTACAGCTAATGTATGAAAAAGTATTGAAGTACACTCGACCACACAAAAGGCAGTTAGAGAAGAGCAGAAGGAAAATGCTTCCATCCATGTACTAAAAACCCGAATTTCAAAGTCTTTTAATGTTCTTGTAATGAAAAACTACCTCATTGCTTTCAAAACTTATTTAACTGTAGGTAAAAACATACAGCATAAAAAGGGAAGAAATTTGTTTAAAAATTAAAAATCATCTACTACAGAACGTTGTGATTTTTTGATCTACACACGGATACGATACCAGCAAATATCAGTTAAAGAACTACAGTGGAAAAATTGGGATATCAGTGCAAATAAGTATAAAAATTCTGAAGCTTTGATAATGGATATCACTCCAACTTCATAGGATAGCAGGGATAAAGTGTCATCCAAAATTATTTATTTGATAGCAGCGTAGTTATTAGTGTTATTAAGACAACAGCCCTTAAGAGGAGTCAGTACCAAGATTTGCAAGTTTCATAAATTTTTCAATACGAATCTCTAGCAAACTATTTGTAGCAGAATAATGATTTATATTCTAAATTAAAGGTAATGAAGAGGTCTAGTAAATATCGTCGGGAAATATAAAAAAAAATTTATTGCAATTGAGATATTGGCTCGGAAACTTGTACAAAATGGTAAAAATTAAAGTTTTTTAAATCAAATTCCTCTTAGTAGGAATTCTCATTTATTGTGACTATTTTAGAAAGATAAAGCCTAGATCTAGCGAATAACGTCGAGTTTTTTTCATTTTTAGTGACGTTTTTTTTAATAGTTTGACTCTAATAGTACTTGATTTTTCTCCCGATATTTGACCGACAAGAAATTGCAATATTTCGTTGAAAGTTGTTGAAATACAAAGCAAAATAGTATATTTAACAATTATGTGCAAAAAAATTTAGGAAAGTTAATTCCTGTTAAAAATTTTCAATTTCTTTGAACTAGAAATTTTCATATTTCGTCTTAAATTGTCGCACGTTGGGTTTCTGTCTTTTGCGCTAGATGTCTCTAATGTGACTTGTGGTCTAGGTCTAGGCTTATTTTATATGAATTTTCTCACTTTCAGGACACAAACCTACGTATAGTAAATGTTATTGCCTACAGGCTCGGTGGTATCAAAATTGAAACTTTTGCTGAGTACTGACTTCTCTTAAGCCTTTCAGTACCTATCTTAAACGCGCGATTCGAAATATTTTTTTAGTGATGGTTTTTGGTCATATGGGTCAAAGAAGTACTTGAGGGTAATAAATTTGTACATGCCTGCAAAGGTGTGGTCGGTGAGAGTTGTACACTTGAGTGTACATGGGTAGTAATACATATTAGTCAAACTCCGGAACCTTCTTATAAAAAATAAGGCACTGTACGAGAGCTAATGGAAGGTGTTTTAAAAAAATGGTCTCTATTATGTAATAATGATTTCTTTTAACTGTAATTTATTAAATTGGTAATTCACTTGAAACAGTTTTATAAAATGGCATTAAAATTAAGTTATTTTCGATGATATTCGACGAAACATTTAGAATTTCTCCAAATGCACAGATGTGATTTCCATTTCGAACAATAGAAATACGATCTTTGCTTGCATCCTTCTAGTTTGCATTGAACTGCTGTACTATGCGACGAATCGAAGCGTGGAAAGTGAGCGAATTGGTCGTAACGGCTATTAATTGGTGGCTCGCTTCGGTCCGTGTATATCTTCCCCCTCATCTGGAGAAGAAAATCCAGCCAAGTTCGAGGACGCCCCCGTTTATTACCTGATAGCTGTTGGGGATTGACAAAACGCTAACGAGGGTATCCCGCTATTTTTGAACGTAAACAGGACCATTTGGTCTAGTATTCCATTTCTAAGAGCATCTGCTCTCAAGAAGGTCTACGTCTCCCATTCCTCGGTGTCATACCATTTCGTGACAACTACTTTTGTGACACGGCTGATCACCTCTTCGCACAGCCGCGGCCTTTCGCATCTCTGCATCAGTCGGTAGAGCGGGATTCTGAAAACTATTGACACGAATTTTTCCAGCAATGAGTATTTTTCATTTCACAGGAATAGTACGTTTACGTTGTGAAAAACCGCGCTGAAACTAAGTTTTTAGTAGAACGCTGTTTCGATTTCAATTGTCGAACCTTGATAGGCAATGAAATCGTACGTCATTCCAATTTTACCGCACAGCAGATAGAATTTTATATCCCATAGGCATGGCTTTCCTCGTATATATTGTTTTATTTGCAGACGTCTTTTGAACGGTATAATCTGCTCAACGACACAAAGTGTTTCTTGGAATAGGTACTCCAACAAACGCTTTTGAACTGCATCCATGATCGACACCACACGATAAAATTTATCGTTATTTTTAGGTATCACATGTGTGTCTACAAGATGCAAATGCACACGAAGTGCATAAAATCGATTGCATGACATATTTTCCGTGAATATTGGCAATGCAGTTCCTTTTTCCCAAAACATTGTGATCCTCGGTAATTTAAAAATTTTCATATTCATTTTTATAATCAATTGGGAACACTAATTCCAAATGCCAATACATAAAAGATGCTCATAGCCATGTCCACTCTGAAGGAAGCAATTTTATTATTTATATTTTCTTATGTTTTCGTGGATTTATTTTATGGAATATTTTTAAAGTTAAATAACTACATTTACACTCAATGACTACCCGCATATATACTCAAATGTATATTTGGTTTACAGCGACTGGAACACTTACCCGAACACCAATTCCAAAAATTTTTGTTTCAGCGTGCTTATAAAATGTGGATGAGTTAGACTGAAATTACCCATGTAGCTACGAACACTTGCAGAGATTTTGTGTTATGTCTAAAACTTGAGAACGCAAAAATAAACTTTTTCTTTTGGCCTTCCATAAAAAATGTCTGAAAACGACTTGAAATTTTAAAGAATCTGTCTAAAACTAGGCCCGCATTGAGTGGAACTATCGTTTATTGCATTTTAAAACAAATTACATTAAAACGTTTTTAAAATTAATCTTAAGATGATCCCAAATTTATCTACACTAGAGTGTACATCGGTAGTGAAAGGAATAAACGAGGATAATTCCGAATGAAAAAAAGTCCAAAAAAACAATAATTGAGATTGGTTCTAGATTCTAACAAATAATGCAAATTTCAAGAAATTGAGAAATTCGCTAACATATAAGAAGATGAATACCAGGGTTTGGTTTCGTATCCTGTAAATGCAATATAGGAGGACCAACTAATTTACTCGTTGTTTTGAATAATAAAACAGTAATTAACGCTTCAACATTCCAAAATTGCTTAAAACCTAATAAATGATGAATTAAGGCAAGTTTCTTACTTATTGCAGACTCCAAACATGAAAAAAATGCCGCCTTTCTGGAAAGGAAAAGCATAAACCTCAACGTAAGGTTAAGTTAGATTTATGTTAGTAAATTCATTTCTAATGCTTTAAAGAACCACGCAAAATATAAGTTTGGAATAATATTGCGTCTACTCACTTGTAGCTGTATTCTCTGTCCATTTTTAGGATAATCTCTTTAGGGTGATAAACCAAAAATATACATCTGCTCCTGCTGTGTTCTATTTCAGTTCTCTTCATGGCATATTTTTATTTCAGAGGCCCATATAGATGACTTTAACTATGTAAATTTTTTATATTAATCATATCCAGACCTATGGAAATTTACATATCATCTCTTAAGATCTCGAACAATTCCTTATGAAAAAAAAATAACATAAATAGATAGGTATAAGGACATGATCCCTCGGGTGAAAAAAGCAATTTATATCGACATTCTAGGGGTCTGCTTTTCATAGAATGGCCTTATTGAAAGAAGTGATACAATTCTATCAACATTGTTATACAAAAAAGATAGATGGAAACCATCACGACCACAAATTCCATTTTCAATATTTTTGGCTACAGACATGAGCCTTACAAATCTCTTTTAAATTACTTTCCCTTCCCTTTTGATGCTATATAATTTGTTGATTTTGTCGTTTAATTAAATTCTGTATAAATACTAAGACATTAAGTATTAAGTAATGTCGGATATTTAGATATTTTGAAATATTAATTTTTTTGGGGAACACAAGGGTAATGAAGGCTTACTTTATTTTGTGTGTTCGATAATATTTTTAAATTGTATTCCACAGAAATTTATTGAAATTCTCTAATCCCTGGTTGAATTTTTATTAATTAACTATGGAAATTTGGTATGACAAAAATTTTCAGCGTGATGATATTAAATTTGATTTGATTGGCAGTAGTTATCTGGATAAATATTGTATAAGTGAAAATATTTGCAAAATTTATTTCTCCAAAATCAAGGCAGAAAATATGAATTTTATTTGATAGGAAATACAATTTTTAGATTCGGCGAAAGGTGTTAATATTGACTTAAAAGATGTACAGAAATGTATGCAAATATAAGGTAAATATCCATAGCTACCTATGTATACTTTCTCGAATAGTAGGTACAACGAAATGATATGTACAGGTAATTGAATTTGCATTTTACAGACGCCTAAAGTGAAAATAAAGTCGGAAATTCCTGAATTTCCTAGAAATTTATATGTAATAAATTTCCTTTGAGCACTATGTATGTATGATACATAATACAGGGAGGGACTGTAATCTTTCGCCTCCAAGATGTTCGTTGATACATTTATATGCAAATACATCGGTAAGGTATAGTTATGAAAAATCGATTTAATTTAATGTTTTTGTATTTCTATAGCGTTCAGGAAATATTTTGCATGAGTATACAACTATCGGTCGGTTCTGATGTACTTTAAATTTATTTCTAGTTAAACTTCCAAAAATATTAAGAGCTGCAAAAAAAATTTTTTTTGATGATTTGAGCAGGTTGCACATAAACTAATTACGGTTTTCGGTAGCACATTTCAAACACGTCATGAGAACATTATATGAGAAGATCTATGTCGACTGAGGACCACCCAGTGCTTATTTATGGATCATATGCTGTTCTTAAAAATGTTGTTAACTCAAGACCAGTGAATTTTTGTCGTGAATCGGAGATGCTCTAAACAAACTGTACTGCCCGTAGTCAGAGCGTACATGCAAAAATGAATAATGTGGTGAGAATTGATGCCACTGGTATAAAGTTAGTGGTTTTAATTGTATGTCTACAAATTATACACTTCACTTATAAACTAGACCTTTAATACTCGATAAATGTAAAATACTAATAGCTCACTTTATCAAATTTCAATAAACGGAAAATATAAGATATATAATAAATATAATAATGTTGTTGCAATAAACTTTGTACTCACCTGATCTATGTTTGGCAGTTGATTGACATGATTTTAATAACTTTAATTGAGGTTGGGATTGGGATATTCTTTATTCTGGTCGATATTACAGTCGTTACCCGTAATAAGAATCTTTATTGTAGTCGGTACCCACAATAAAGTGTTTCGTTAGTAATTGTCTTATTACAGTCGTTACCCGTAATAAGAATCTTTATTGTAGTCGTTACCCACAATAAAGCGTTTAATGTTAGTAGTTTTCTAATTACAGTCGTTACCCGTAATAAGAATCTTTATTGTAGTCGCTACCCACAATGAAGTGTTTAGTGTTAGTAAAATTTCTTATTACAGTCGTTACCCGTAATAAGAATCTTTTTGTAGTTGTTACCCACAATAAAGTGTATAGTATTAGTAACATTTCTTATCACAGTCGTTACCCGTAATAAGAATCTTTATTGTAGTCGCTACCCACAATGAAGTGTATAGTATTAGTAAAATTTCTTATTATAAGTAATAAGAATCTTTATTGTAGTCGCTACCCACAATAAAGTGTATAGTATTAGTAAAAGTTCTTATTACAGTCGCTACCCGTAAAAAGAATCTTTATTGTAGTCGCTACCCACAAAAAAGTGTTTAGTGTTAGTAAAATGTCTTATTACAGTCGTTACCCGTAATAAGAATCTTTATTTAGTCGCTATTCAAATAAATCTCCTAATCTAGTCGCAACCCAGAATAAGAAAATTTTATTTTAATTGTGAACCAAACAAAGTGTTAGACTGTTAATAAAAATTCACAACACTAGGAAATACCACTAAGAAAAAATTATCAAGTCACTCACTCCACTGCCAAACTGAAAAAAAGATCGAGTCAAGTTAAATTGCTGTTTATATACCCCTTGCTTGCACACGACACCAATGATGGAGTAGCAGAGGCGCATGATCACAAGAATTGGCCGTGCATCTGTAATTTTACGGTACTAGAGATAAAATATGCATAGCAACGAACAAAAATGCATAGCAACAAGAAATTTAAAGCAACCCATGCTGCTGTGTTAAATTGAATTCTGTATATTTGCAAAAAATGTTATCTCTATCACGTAGAGAAGAAGTTCCCGTTCGATAGTAGTTATAATGATGATAGAGTTTAAAATTGATCTGCTTGATCTGATTGTATTTGTGCCATGCATTACATGCTACATGACAACACATGCTTTGGTTAGATATTGAACCTATTTTTGGGAAAATTTGTAATTAGATTGAATTTGTTTTGCTTTTTTCAGCAATTGTTTTTAGCACTAATCTAATTGCTTCAATCATATGATAAAGAATTTTAATTTGATTTGCTCAATGAGGCTATATTGATGTATTGTATTTGTGCAATGTGCTATGTAGACGACAAATACATGGCTTTGTTTTCAGGATGTTTTCCCTTTAAAAGTAATCGGTAAAAACAAAAATATATTCGAACCGATTTGGTTCGAACACAAACTTACGGAAGCGATAGGTTGGAAGAATATCAAAGGAGGATTAAGACGGATGGTTATGGCGTGTATTAGTAATAATGGAGGACTTATCTATTTAAGTTATCTAAATTTATAATATGTTAAGAAAAATAGGGGTCATTTAATTTTACATACCGACTATAGCTACCACCAATATAAACGCACTTTTTTCCAATTTTACTAATCGACAAATGACACTTAAGATATTCTGGAAATTAGTATGTCAGACAAATGTGCAGTTATTGCACAATAAATAAAATTCGTGAAAAAAGTAAATATTTTCCAACGATAAAGAATTGAAAGTGTTGGAGTTTTATTCTTCCTATATCTTTGAATTCTAGCTAAGGTAAAAATTGCTTATATTTACAATTATAAATCGGGCATGATGTAATGAATTGTGCATCTTAAAATATTTCACTGGCTTTTGTTTCTTTTGTAAGGGGTATGTACCTTGGACACTTCAAACATTTGTACCACGGACATATCCAAAAATGCCATAGCCTGGCCTTTACAAATAATAAATTAATTATGTATAGCTGTAGCAAGTTTTTGTTTAGTAACCTGATTTGCGAATATTGTTGTTCTTGGTTGAATAAAAAGTATTATTTAATTTGACTCTATTGTTATACCATCATTTTTTCTTAGCACCACCCTACTGACCATAGTACAGCTGCATGTTGTACCTTTGGCAGCAAGCACGACCGTCACAATTCCTTTCATATATCTTGAAATATAAATTTTTAACTGACTGCATATTCGACTATTTTTCGAAAGGTTATGTGTTAGACAATCTATCTAGTTTTGTCAAAAACAAAATAGGTACTATTTCAAAAAAGGTACCAAAGTACAGCACGTTCCCCTACTGTAATAAAAGTTTTTTTTTTGTCCTACCCTAATTTGCATCTTTCATTTGTATAGCGATCTCATGCTAAATCCCCTCCAACTTTTCTTAGAATTATTTTTGAATTTTATATATGTATAAATGAGATATTAGGGGTAAGAGGAAGTGTATTAAAATGCAAGTCAATTAAGTTGGGACCACAAGTTCATGTTAGAAAAATTTTGAATACGTTTAAATTTAAGTTTCAATTACGGCTAATTCCAGAATATAATGCCCTAGTATTTTTTTTTTAATTCATGGATATTCCAGCTTTTCCAGAAGTTTAGGACCACAACTACTGCAAATAGAAGCAATAGTATTGTCGCAATAGCGTACCCTGTATAACAGCATTAAATTCGGGGAGGAGACATTAAATTAGGCCTCAAATATTATGCATTGGGACAATACTATTTATCCTATTTTCAGTAGTGGTGGTTGTATCTTTTGATAAAGCTGGATTATATATAAATTTTTTCAGATAATACTACGGCTTTAAATTCGGGGAAATAGCATTTAGTTAGCCCTAATTGAGCTCTATTCAAAACGTTTCTACTATGATATTGCGATCACAACTTAATTGACGTTTAAAATTCTCATGGTAGTAATACGATATTCCATATGCCTAGCATATGTGTACCGAACATGTAGTTACATATTACAGGAAGCAAGCCTTTCGTCTAATTCGAAACGTTATGAATCACCGGAAATACAAATAAAAATGTTATGTTAAATAGGTACCTCAAAAGCCTTTTTTTTACTTTCCTCAGAGCAATTAGCAGATGGTAGAATCGGCACCAATATAATTTCCTGCAAAATTTAACACTCTCTATGCCTCCGTCAATTAGATCTTGCGGATCTCTCAATAGAAGCGATAGCCCATGGATGTTAATGTGGAAAACATGTTCAGATTCCAGTTGAGCAAGAGTGTGTTTTGTTTAGATATTTATGCGGTGAATTGCGTCCTTTCTTGATGCCCAAAGAAAACCCTGTTTACAATAACAGTAGAACCACGACGGTGGAAAAACAAATTTCAGTAATACTTTACAAATTAGCATCATGTGCAGCAGAGTTAGAGTTGTTGGAAGTGTTTTTGGGATACATAAGAGCACTGTAAAAAAATAGTGTAGAAAGTTGTAATCTTCATAATATTGAAACTTATGCGAACAAGTATTGTGTTTCCCAATAAAAAGGAAGCTGGTGAAATAAGTAGGTGTTTTCCGAAAAAATTCCATAACCAACAAATTACTGGATCTATTGACGGAACGGACATTCCTAAATTAGCCCCTGCTGTTGGAAGAAAGGACTGACTTTTTGAAGGGAAAGGGGCGAACTTCAATTACCCTGCACGCGGTAGTCGAAAAGGACGTGCTGTAAGTGAAAATTACAGCTAACCACTTATGCTACCTTAACAAATATCTTTATATTTAAGATTTCGGGATGTATTTTTCAAGTTTCCAGGCATGATGCATCTGTTTTCAAAGGTCCATTCTTGTTTCAGAAAAAGAACGATCTCTTTTCAAAGGGTAATTCAAAAGATTTATGATGTTCGGGGTTAAGTATTTAAAACAACTCATCCTCAGGACGACAAATTTATTAACAGATGGAATATCGAATACTATTTAATAGGCGATCCAGCATATCCGCAGCTCCCATACCTTATGAAAGATTATAGTGGCCCCAATCTGCAGGACTTTGAAGAAAATTTCAATCTCCACCTGAGCTCAGCACGTGTACTAGTAGAAATAGCACTTAGATGGAGAATATTGACCAAGCGATCAGATATAGACTGTACGTTTATGCCGAAAATTGTTGGAGTTTGCTGTATTCTGCATAATTTAATAGAAAAATCAAATGCAGATTTCAATATAGAAGCTCAAAATTCTAATTCTATAGCGGATAGTTCAGCAAATGAGTCGCTCGGGCTCGGCCTACCAACTTTCCAGGATGAACAAATCTTTTTAAATGCCACGGAAGTTCCCTCTCAATTGGCAAAAGAAATTCGAAATCATTTAACCCTCTATTTAAATGATAATTTTTCAATGAAAACCAAAATATGCAATTAATTTTATATTGGAAGAATTAATTTAAAACAAAACGAAATAAAATATCAATTTTCACTTTTTTTTTATGGTAATAATAAATTATCATATATCACATCATGTGCATAGATAATTCAGTATATAAGGCACGATATGTAAGATCTAAGACAAAAAATAAACTGAATAATTCAAAAATCTCGATCTTTCTTCGCCATTCTGTCCTCACTCTCCTGCTAGCATCTCAAAAAATCTTGCTGCAGACGAGCTTGGCTTTCTTCCCATTTTTTTGTAGCCTGATGTAGAGCTTTCCCATATGAGTTCCAACCTAAACGAAATATAATTGTCAACAGAAGAAACACGCGTATTTTTTAAATTTTAATACCACCCCGACTCCTTATGCACCCTGAAGTCGATGCAGTTGTCGAAGAAGGCTTTTCGGGAGTACTTTCACTTTGCTCACTGGTAGTCTCTAATTGCGGCTCATCTGTATATAGAAAACAAACTGTAATAACAGAATTATGCTTATATCTATTTTACTTTCCTTGGGTATTGCTGGACTCCAAAGTGAAAGCAGAGCTGAAAGAGATGCTTGGCCGGCATCCAAATATCTTATCCATATGAAGAAAATCAATTCTTCTAGCACCACTTTTACTTTGATTTTGCTTTATATTGAAATACCTTTCCGTCAATTTTTTTAATTTAAGAGCAACTTGGTCCACACTTTTATTTATATTTCGGAAAGCTAATTCATTCGAAATTTTTATAAAAATTTCCCGATTTCTACACTTCTTCCCATCCACAAGTTGTGGAACTTTGTGCTCAATGCATAAATCTATTAAAGTGCATATCTCTCGTCCCCAGCGCTCCGTCATTACAAATTAATAATTTTTATCGGGTGGATTATTTGCTATTTTTATAAAACACCAGATATATCTAGGACACATACAGCAATTTTTTAAAAAAAAAATTTGACTCTTTTTGAGGTTATGAAACTGATTTTGGAGTAAAACTAATTATGTGCTACCAGACTGGTTTTGTCGCGTTTGGTCCATATCAAAATCAAGAACAAATAGGACTAGTTCGGTTTTTGGTTTATCTGTGCGACTGATTTACACATAAACGCGACCAATGAAACATAATTCAGTGGTCATTTTAAAGTTTTAAAATAAAAACCATAAAATACTAATTCATATGAAGTAACATGTCATAGGTAATAATTTATATGAAGGATATTATTCAGTTGTTGAATATTAGTCCATTTCTGATTGATTAAACATGCTGAAAACCGAAAAATGATGATGTCTAAAAATTTCTAGTTTATTTATTTCCAATATTTTTCAGGTCTGGACAGGGTGAGAGCCTTGCTGAATATTATGAGTAAACAATCAGGTGGTTTGAAGGTTTGTATGCTCAATGCACGAAGCATCTGTAATAAGATTGACGCGCTCAGTGAAATTTTTTCTAGTTCAGATATTCATGCAATCCTAATTGGTGAAACATGGCTAAATAATAGTATACCATCATTTCTCCTATCAATCCCAGGATACAGACATTACCGGAATGATCGCAAACCCAGAATCGGGGGAGTTGAGGCAATTTATTTAAGGGATTTTTTCAAGTCTAGACAGACACATTTTTAGCTCGGAGAATACTTGGCTGGAATTCATATGCTTTGAAGTTGGAACTCGAAGCCGAAAATGTGTTCTGTCAGCCGTGTGCTGCCCGCCCGACATTTACAACCTTGATTGTGCGAATGAGTTGGAAATTTTCATAGCTGATACTATACTCACCGTTATTCTGATGTCATTGTAGGTGGAGATTTTAATGTAAATATACTCCGACATAAAATTCTAAGCAACCAGTTTTTGTTTTCTATACAATCTATGCATCTCACTCTGGTTAATTCCTGCCCCATCTATTTTAACACGAAGAATCCTTCGCTGCTTGATCTAATGATGGCCTTAGATATGTCAAAAGTACTAACGCATAACCAAATCAGTCCAATTAGTACAATGGACAATAGGACAATAGACCGTGATATTCTTTTCCTCAGCTATTACGTTGATATATTCCCTGCAAATTCCAATATTTTCTACTCGTATTACGATTATAATACCATAGATGAAGAAGCCCTAACCGAAGAATGTGTTCAGTTACCTTGGAGCTCCATAATCGAATCTATTTCTGTTGAAAATCAAGTTGAGAATCTCACCTCTCTAAACAAATACTTATTTGATAAATATATTCCACTTAAAACACGGCGTAAACGATCTTCCAGCTGCTCATGTTATACTAAGGAGGTTAACGTGCTCATTGCAGAGCAAGAATACTTAAAGTACAGATATCGATGGCTTCAAACCAATACAGCTTTAACAGCTTAGCGTATTGCTCGCAGTAAGACAACTGCAGCAATCAGAAGTGCTAAGTATGTATATTACAACTCAATGCTTAATCCTAATCTCCGTACTAAAACGCTATGGGGAAATCTGCGGAAGGCTGGTGTTTATGGGAAGGATAAAGTCGAATGTGACTATAACCCCCAAAGCCTTAATTCCTTTTTCACTGCACTTAACAATTCCACCACTGAAACTCTTCACGGTCAGTCCAGAAGAAGCAGTAGTAGCATGGCTTTACCTTCAGTCGCATCCCTTATAGGTGACTTTCCTTTCGTACGCTTTTCCTTGATGAGTTGGTTTCTTCTATTTATTCCATAAAATAATCTGAAGCAATAGGCCCTGATAATCTGTGTACATCCGCACTTTATTAAGCTGCTGCTTCTGTATATAGCAAAATACATCTTGCATATTATGCACACGAGCCTAACGCCTTCCTCTTTTCCCCGAAGCTGGAGGATTGCCTCGGTCTTGACAATACCCAAGAAGACGTCTGCAAAAATTCCAAGTGGTTATCGCCCTATCAGTATCTTATGTTTTCTAGCTAAAGTTTTAGAAAAGCTCATGTACTTGTAAATTATCGAATATATCGATAAAAATCGGTTACTTTCGCCATACCAATCAGATTTCCGTTCACATCATAGCTGTGAGACTGCGGTACTAAAACTATCCACTGACATTAGAACTGCCTTTGATGAGGACGATTTCACGGCACTAGTACCTCTCTAGTTTAAGTACAATCCAGAGATTTGTAATTTTGTGTACATTTTCCGAAATAAAATTATTGTTACTTTTTATTGCTAACACATAATTTTTTTTTGCGTAAAAGTAAATAAATGTATTCTGAATAAGAATCAAAATATACCACGAATCACGATTCGTCATCTGAAGTATGAGTGGAACAAATTTATCTTCGAAGTTTTTTATAAAAGCAAATTTTTTTTTTTATCGCAGAAAGAAAAGGACTCTACCTTACTTTTGCAGTGGCCTGACAATAATCGATTGGGACATAGAATGTTTTGTTTTTAATTTATTTCTCAATAATTGCATGAACCAAATCAGCTTTCGCAAAGCAGATATTATGAAAACTTTTCCTATTTCGGTTTAAATTACGCTCAGTCAATAATTTTCACATTTCTAATATCCTCGACTAACTTCAACAAGATTATCTAATTATCCTACAATGTAAAAAACAGTACGACAATTCCCTAAATTTAAGAAACGTTTTTCCTAATAACAAATGTCATTTTCTCTGATAGAATGGGAAAATCAGTTTCATTTCCCCAAATCAATGAAACATTCAATGAATGTAGGTATTTGCCACCAGAAAACCTATATAGTACTTAGAATTTCCACAATGTTAAGCTTTCTCCGATATAATGAAGAGATCATTCAATAAATTTGGTATCATTCTACATTTTTTATGGAACACTTACAAATATTATTTCGTTAATATATGTAATTCACACATTGTGTTTGAAAACAACTCATATATTGTTTTTCACTATTTTTTTTTTCATCGCGCCGGCTGCACAGCGCCCATAATGAAAAAACATGCGGTAGTCTGGTACATAACATTTGAGCTATTCAGCACATTCTTATGTATTTTAAAGGTGCAGCTTATCTATTCCCTACTTTTTAGGGAATATTCCCAACATTTTCGGCGAAAAAAAAAACAAACAAAAATTTGAAAATTCCCTACATTTTAGGGAATTTTCCCTACATTTTATAGAATATTCTCTACATTTTAGGGATAAAAACCTAATCTAAGTTTTCCACGGTGGAGCTTCCCATAATCTTATAGAAAATACAAGCTTTGTGGCACAAATTGTTGCCACTCACTTTAGGGAAAATTTTTTTTACTGTGTAGGTACTTGCAACGAAATAAAGTTAATGTAAGTTGAAATCGACAATTTGCTGCCGTCATAAAATATTACTGACAGAAAATCAATGAGTGTGAACTATCAATTTCTCTTTATTGTGGTAGATGACAAAATTTGCAACGGTTTGAGGTTAAATCCATTCAAAGGAACGTATTTCATCTGAGCAGCCACAAACCGTAATGACGAACAAAAATATACCCATAGAGATAAGATGAACAAAAAAATTATATTTTTGGTATACCTACTAACATTGCCCACCTGCACAGGACATACGAAATTTTTTAAAAATTATTTACAGGTTGTAAGTAAAAGTCGATTTCTATAAATAAGCTTTAGAGCAAACAAGAAAAGAATCTATTTCTAAAATAATTCAAGAAAGAAAGGCGCATTCTAGCATATATATAATTCAAAACCCGAATTTGGCTCCACAAATTATGGTAAAACTGAATGCATATTTTGTATAACTTTGAAATACTTTGAGTGCAGAGCTGATACAAAAATTGTATGTCATATTGCAAACTCTGATATCTGAAAAATATAGAAAAATTCTAATTAATTACATGCCAGAAAAGGAAGGTTTTTAGTTAAAGCTTTAATTGGTATATGGTGCTACATGCTCGCCTTGCAGTAACTATAGGCATTGCATTTAGCATAAAATAAAACAGAATCCAAGCAGTTAATGTCCACAAAAAATCATTCTTTTTCTTTACCACAAGATTACACTTAATAACAATAACATTAATTGAGTTTGATGCTTTACTTAATAAGTTTAGGGTAGTTTCTTGTATAGTCACGAGAATCTTTACATAAGGAGATGTTAAAATTAGTCCTAGTGCTATAACTTGTCATAAATAATAATTATCATTAATGTGTAAGCAGCGGCGACAGAATAATTCGTGGAAAAAGGAGAAATAGGTTTAAGTAAAATGTTTAGCTCTTAAGAAAATATCCCTTCGTATTAATTTTAAGTTTTAATTATTTTATTGCCCTTATGGAGACAGGGTACATGTCAGTGACAAAAGATTGATCGTGGGATGTCTGCACTCTGAATGAACAAATTTCTGTTTATGCGAGTACCCGTCGTAAACAGAAATCTAGGAAGGATTAGAAAAGTATCATAAAAATGATATGTGAAAGAAACGGGAATGGAGTGCAGGTATCTTGGCGGCAGTCTAACGCTGGTAATGAACCGATCAAGATTAATCTGTGAATAAAGCTAAGTTTATACCGAGATATTTTCTAATTTTAAGAAACTGTGTACTGCTGAATTTCACAGTATACGTAAAAAACCTCAAAATTTTCAGGCAGTGTAAAAATATATTGTGAAAAACGAAAATTTTGTATGGGCCCCCGAGGAAGGAGTTACCCGAATTATCCCATTTGTTTTGTTTTTTTTTTTAAGGAAAACCCGTATGCAAAATTCCAGCTCTTTAAGTACGCGCATTCTCGAGATAGCGTTCGCACATACGGACGGACAAACGAACATGCAAAAATTAAACCAACTTTTAATATTATATGTGGGTGTCCAATCCATTTTGCTCTACCATCGTTATTTCTATGTGTTACAAACGTAATGACAAACTTAGTATACATTACCCTAGATGAAATCTTCAAGGGTATAAAAATGTGAATTTCTTCTCGCAATTTATTCTTGTGACAAGAAGAAGAACAAAATCAGAAAAATCCGGAAATCCTTTAGCTAGAGAATATTATTTTGATACTAAATAGCTACAACCGAATATGAGTTTGCTAAAATTTCGTTTTGTTTTGTTAATTCTCTAAATATTAAAAAAAAATGGTGGTATTATGTTAAACTTTCAATGTATTTAATGTAGGTTCAAATTTAGATTTCTCTAGTACATAGGCACATATAATTATATATGTTTTCTTAACATGTACTTACTAAAAGACACTTGTATCTTACTAGTGCATAGCCACTAATATATATGAATACTACTTATATATAAATAAATTGTAAATAAATTGAAATTGAAATTGAAAATTGAAATTAATTTTATTTTTAAATTTTTAAAACTTTGACTAATATAAACTTGGCTTCTAAGTTGTTAGAATCAATAAGTGTAGACCTTATAACGGCAACAGAATATTTACAAACAGTAAATAAGACTTCCAACAATATAGAAATATGTACCTAGATTTCTGTCAAAAATGATGTAGTTCAGATAGCAATTAAATGGAATACTACTCCAATTTTTGTTTTTATTTTTTCAAAAATATCATTTTTGATTTATTACTACCCATAGTTTCAGTCCAGATTTTCCTACGGGTCGAAAAAGACCCCCACTTTGAAATTACCCAATTTTACTAGGAAATTCAAAAGTTTTTTTTAACTATGAAAGTTTTTTTTTTTTTATTTATGAAGACAGTTAAAACACAATTTTTTATAATGTATTGAGCAGATGTATCGCTGGCATCTGTCGCATGGCGAGCTAGTTTTTCTATCTTTGGATCGTAGATCTTTCCACAAGGAACTTCCAACTCTCCAAAATATATTTCGTTTTCAATTAATCCAGCAATCCTGTCCTTAAGTCAAATAGAAAAAGTGATGCGCTCAGAACCTTCCTCTGAATATGGTCTAAGAAGACTTAATGCTAAGTTAAAAAAAAAAACATTGTTTTTTTTTCACCAGAGTCTTTGTTGCTTGACTTTGAACGACGTAAATGTAATAACGCCTTTATTACTACAGGATTTAAGAGGCCATAAAATGTACACATTGGCCACCGGCGTGTCTTTCTTCTTTGTGACACCATTGGTCAAAAGTGTCCACACCACAACTAGATACTACCAATATGTATGAATTGCGAAAAACATTGTAAACTTTTCCTTCACTTTGCGTATTGGGATTTGTTAACTTTCCCTGAAAAAAAATCAATTCTGGAATTTTCCAATTGCGCTATTCTTACTCTGGGGTGGTAAACGTCCGCAGCCCATTTATATATCGCAGAAAAAGGCACCGATTTTTTATATTAGCACCGAATGAATTTCAGTTATCCATGGTACCTAGGCTTTTAAAACAATGAGCGATGAGAATTTTCGCTATTTTTTAGAGAAAAAGATAAATGAATTATTTTTGGGGTCGACTTCGACCCCGGGTAGTAATAATTGGGTTAATGCTGCCAAAGGTCCTCCTGTAACAGTTTTCTCGAAAATATACCACCTCTTTGGTTCTTTCTCTCTAGGCTTGTGAGCCAAAAAAAATATGATTATGTAATTTTTCAGTCATATATGAATGTTATTTCAGTTAAGCTTTATCGTTTTTTTTTACCAAAATTTCGGACAATTTGTATATTTTATTTCATTTTTCCCCAGAAATTTAGACTGTTTCTTTAGTTAATTTTTGAAAATTTCAACTTAAAAAAGCAAACTAAACTAAATCTAGTCTAAATTTGAAGTTAATTCAATGTAAATTGACTGAGTAATGGTGTTTTTGGGAAATCTCGTTTAAAGTATAAATTTCTTTTCTTTTGTGGATAAATAATAATGATTGTTTGATTTTACCTTTATTAGTCGACAAACGCAAATAATATCATCATTACATGGAAAATTATTAATACAGGATCGTAGGACTATACGAGCCTACCTACCTTTTTTCAATTATAATCACAAGAAGATTAAGGATCATAAATATACAGACGGCTGTAGTCTCCATAACTTTTGTAATTCTTTTAAATTGAGCTTAACATTTTATAGGCGCAATCTAGTTCCAAAAAAATTAAGAAGAAGAAATATATACTTTTTTGAACCGTCACCCTGTTGGTTCTTCTTAAGCAATATAAGGCAAATTGCAGATTTTGCAAATTTTATATCTCGAAAAAAAATCTACATTTTAAAATATTAAATACTAATACATATTAATATTCTTTATATATTATAATATAAGTTTTTCGTTTTATGTAATACATTTAAGTTTTCTTACTTTATATAATTAAGTGTTTTTTATTTCCCATATTGCCGAATATTTGCAGTTCTACTACTCTCACTACTATGGTATTATCGCCATAAATTAAAAGTCATAAAATATTTTCAACTGCACAATTAGAACCTTGTCATAAGCGCCAATTTACCATACATTTTCCTTAATTTTTTTCCTTTATTTCACACCCAAAAATTTCTATTGGCTTTAATAAAATTACCCTTTAATGACCTTGGAAGTTTCTTTGGAGTTAGAAGAATATTGAGTGTGCAGGAAACTCTTAGTCAAGTTACAAGAAAATAATTTCTAATGAAAGAATAAAAATTCAACTAATTTTAAAAACAAGTTCCTTTATATTTCAAGTTTTTGCTGCACATTTTATAATTTCTTTTTTATATTAGCTACCGCTTATAATTAATTTTAAATTACTATAACAATTTTAGCACTAGGTAGTACATAAGTCAAAACGAATTTTAAATTGTAAGATCCACATTGTTTCTTGTGTTAACTGATACATCCTCCTTACATGTACGAGTGTTGTATATCAACGCAATCTAACGTTAGAACCGGACTTTCTAATGGTCTCATGTAATACTTGACAAAACTTTCATTTGACGATTAATAATAAATTGAAACCTCCTCTAAGAAACCTTAACAAAAATAAAACAATTCACCCCCGAAGTCGAATGTACCTAAGAATTCTTATCCAGAACTACGGATTTCCTAGATACACCCATTACCTCTAATAAATTTCAAAACTTTGTCAATAAGGAACAAGATAAACTTGTAGAACGTGTACCAGATTGCGACAATATTGTATTCTATGACCAAACTGAAACCAATTTAAAACTCCTTAAACTTCTTACAAGGTAGGAAAAATAGAATTTTATAAAAAATAGCAAAAAAGTTAAATTATGTACTTACAACACTTCGGTGGTCTTCTAGATTCTGGATTATCCAAACACTTCAATATCTCGTTTTTTCCTAGTGTTGCAAGAAGTCTTTTTTTTTTTATTCAAATGTTTTGACTCAACTAATTAATAACATTTGATTCACTTGGCGTGCATATACTTAATTACACAAATTATCACTTTCAATAACTTTTCACACGACTACCCTACCGCAGACAGGTGTTAGAGGAGGAGAAATAAGAAAAAAAGCAATCACTAACAAATAGCGCACGATGAATAGAATTTGATTTTGCTTGAAACAATAAAACCGTAGAACGAATAATCTTGGAGTAATCGTAGAAAAGGCTTACACACAAAAGCACATAATAATCACAGCACAATGTCACAAGGAATTGGCACACTTCGCGGCTATTTAATCAAAAATGTTAAAAAAGCAGTGTTAACAATGAAAAATTTACGTTTAAAATCTTTTTACACACAATAAGAAGGAACTGTTACGCGTAAATCGTCTTTCAGATCCTATAAATCCCCTTGGGAGAAAATGTGGCTAAATTTAAGCACCCCTGGGCGATAATGTGACTCAATCCACTTCCCAGTAGTAGAAGAGCAAAAGAAATTTTTGTTTTTTTTCCCAAAATTCTTTCGAAACCGGAAAATTTCAATCTAAAACCGCCGAGAATTCCGAACGGACAACACTACCTGGGCCCTACAAATACCGGTTGCACTTGCCGCCGAGGAACTAACTGATAAGCAAAGCTCGAGCAATATCTAGCTATGGAAAGTGGCTGCATGGGATGATACTGATTCCATTCTAATAGTGCGCATGTCATATGACTTTGGGGAAACTGGGAACTTCAACTGGTAATGTCAAGACCAAGAGCATCCTTTTTTTATGAATGAATTAACAATTCCACCCTTAGTGGAAGCAGGTTGACTAGCTGGTTTAGGAGTATTATTTTGAATGGATCTTTTACGCTAGCATGTGCTCAAGCCGGCAGCATGGCAGCATGGAGAAGGCATTATTCACTTGTTGATGTCCACTTCACCTTACCAGACAACCCAATTCAAGAAGGTTGCGCCTTTTTCTTGTCAACCCATCCCTTAGAACTTTGCAGGGAATTACAAATAGCCTGCTCTTCTTGATATTTCCGTGTTTACGTGACAGGCCGGGATGTTCTGTTCTTGTCGGTTGATTCTAATAGATGCAGCATTGGGGTTTTATTGATGACAAGGTCATTGGGATTGAAAAAAACTTCTTCAATGATTTTAAATTGAAAACTACTGAATTTGTTGGAGAAAATTTAAAGCTTTTAAGGATTTCCGTAGCAAGAGGGGCGACATTTTACAGTTCTTGCATTTGTGACGAAAAGCTAAGATTTTTTGTTTTTGCGTGTAAGATTTCTTATTTATTAAGGCAATCAATGGATATCTAAATTTTAATATCACACAAATTCTTGAATAGTAATTTAGCAGGGAAATTGAAAACCGGTTTTAATCGTAATTATACTTAAGCGCATTTTTACGTTATTTTACATGTAAAATTTCAAATACTAATTTTGTATAAAAGTCCCAGTAGAAATTGCGCACAGTTTTACCTTGCCTCTTATTAAGTAAATCAATACTAATTTGACTGAAAAGCATCAAGGTGTTTGCAATTCATGAAAAAACATTTAGAAAATTAAGTCCTGATGAGCCCTCTAATGAGCATTCATTCAATCTCATCGAAGGGCTCATTGGATATCATAAACCAGCATTAAAAAAATATTTATACTTGTCATCACCGTGTCCGATAACATTTCTACTAGAAAAATTGTAATTGATTCTGTGATTTATTTATTTAAATTTTTAAATTATTTATTTTAAATTAATTATTTGATTTGTTTTTCCGCGGAAAGACTAGATATCGCATATATGCTGAACAAGACGTTATGCCCAAATCCTTACGCTTCAGCGTCTCAGACTTTGATTTGCAACTGGAGTTTGAATTCGGAAAAATATATGAAATTAATCGTAAAATCAGAACCTCATTTATGAACTCATCATGACACTCATTGACATGCTCATTAATAAGCTCATCGTGAGACTCATTACTATGCTAATTAATAAGCTCATCGTGACACTCAATAACATGCTCATTAATAAGCTCATCGTGAAATTCATCGAAGTGCTCATCTGACATTGTAAAGTGCACAAAAGAGAAGCAAAGTATGCATTTCTAAATAAGTGAAAGAGATGCAATATCTCATGCACATTATCTGTAAATAAGTAAATAAATAATGATTTTGATTCAAAGGCGAATAAATTTCACAGGTCGTCCATCTGATTACTCATTAGGAGCTCATTGATGAGCACATCCTAATTTGTCTACCTAGATGCAATAGTAACAAAACTTGCCTTCATAGCAGCTCATCGTCGTGGTTGAGAACAAATGGCATTTCTTTCATATCCGTTGATTTCATAGAAAATTAGTCAGTGCCTAAAAACTCTTTAAACTGTTAAGGTGCCAATAAGGGTAATGATATTATGTACGGAATGAAATATCACAAGGAGGCGTTTAACAAATTATCGGAAATGAAATATTACCTCTTCAGAATTGCCATAACATAATAAAAATTAAAAATGCAGAAACGACGCCATCCTCACGAAACAAAATATTAAATGTCTGGAGTCTGGATAGTTGCAAATTCGAAGCTCTTACACTCAGGATACAGACATTACTTTTACAAAATTTTTGATTTGGTTATTTAGCACCGTCTGAAGTGTTTTATGTCACTTAATTTGATTTTTAGCGATGGGGCCACGTGTTTGACAACATATTGTACCGTGTATGGCGAGTTTTGTCATGCATTCGTCATTCTTGAGTGAATTCTATTGAAGAAAAGAAAAACAGGTAACAGTTCTAGCAGCTCCTGATATGTATGTGATCCTGTCCTAATGTTGGACAGCATGTTTGACCGTGTGGGAAGAAAAAGCTTTCATGTGTGACACAACAAATTCATTAACACGTTCGCCGTATATGGGCCGCTTAAAGAAAGACCGAATTGCATACGATTTTTCAAACTCACGATAAATTCATGCTTTGATATGGAACTATGTTGAGTGATTGACGACGGACGTTAAGTCCCGACTGCCAGCATGAGCTGACAGATCACTCGGCGGACAGCGTTGACTGCTGGGCGGCACGCTAGCTCGCCTCGGCTACTGGCGGAGTGTGTGGGGAGGTTCCACGAAAACCTGCCGCTACCGCCTGCCATATACAAAAAAATCTCGTGCCTATTCACAAAAAAAACGCCGGCACACATTCGGTCCTGAAGGGACCCTTACGTCACTTACCTACATTCACATTGAAGGCGCAGATGGTCTGCCTTCCTGCATGCCCCAATCACCCAACTGATTCTGAGGGCAGATATTTTCAGAGTCCCTTGTAGACCTGAAAAGAGAGAGCGTAGTGGACCTAGACGACCACCTTCATGTGAGAGGGCTCCAGGAAATTGGATGGAGAAATAAAAGCGTTCAGCACGTCATTGTTACGTTATAATTGAGAGCCCTAAACTACAATTCTTGCTTCTGATATTAATACCTTACACCTTTTTACAACAATTCAATTTTTAAGTATATGCACTTGCAAAAGTTTACAATTTTGTTATTATTATTCCAACCTATTCATCGTTAAATCTTCCTTTATATGCTTCATGTCCGTGTTATTATTAATTAATGTAAATAAATATTTGTTTTTCTTTTTGCTACTACTGATATATCGATATATCGCCCAGCTCTTCAATGTAAGCGAAAGTTTCAGAATAAAAATGTTTAATGAATTGGCGGCAGGTATGACCCCAATTTTCGTAAATTCTTAACATTTCAAAAACATTATTAACTTCAATTTCGAATGAAGCATGCACAAATCTTGAGAAAATTAATATTTCATGCAGCAAAATTTGATTCATGTATATAACTTATCGTAATAAACTAATTAAAAAGAATTTCAAATGAATAATTATCCAACTAGTTCTCAAAATAACGTCTTCATGAACAACTTTTGAAATATATTCAATTCTAGCACATACACGTAAAAATCTTGTAGTATGTTGTAATGTTCCACATAAAACCTTCTTAAAAATACTGCGAAATGTAATTAATAGAAATATGTGTATAATATAATATATATCGCCCAGATTGGACTTCAATATTTGTAGAGCTCGAATTATTCGTTCATGATTTTCACTAAACACATCTGGATAAAAATTTAAACGAGCTCAAAACATTTTGACGTGACTAGTTCTATTATTTAGCAACTGTTGAAGTCTCATTGATGGCTTGTTCCTCAGCTGTAGACAGAGAAACTCTAAACTACTATTTATATCACCGATAGTGTTCTTGGAACTCTTGTCTCTAATCTGATTTAAGAAGCACTACTAATGCTAGTTAAATTACAATTTGTACTACTAACCGTGCGGGTTTATGTGGCCGCTACTGAATTTCCAGTGGGGACATCTTCTCTATTCCAGAAATTTCTTCTGTTACTACTACGGTTCCAGTTGGTAATTTCTGGATTGATGAAACTGTTGTGGACATAGGCACTGATGATTTCGTTAAACGTAATCTATGTTTCCCGTCCACAATATTACTGGAACCACTACTGTTGTTTACGTTTTTTTATGTAAATGAACAACTGTTGTTGTTACTTTTGTAGCATAAATATTACATGCTGCGATTGTTGTGGATTTGATAAAATCACAATCAAATTATTGGAGTGTTTATGGTGCCGATATTGAGGTTGTTGCAACTGTTGCTGTAGCAGTAGCAGTTATAGCAGTTGTTGCGGGCCTGTTTTCCCAGCATAAGAGAAATGTAGATACGAGGAACTTTTATATTGTTGGCAGGAATTATTATTATATTGGGAAGGCTATCGCAGTCGTTTGAGGGACTTCCTGCTGCTGGAATTCTGTTGTTTTCCTATTTCCCCGGATTTCTTGAGCGAATGAGGAGAATATTTTTACTAATTGAAAATATGCTATTAGTAGAAATAAATATTCTTTTGAACTTACATGAGGGGTTGATTTGTTTTCCGATGTCTTTGGAAAATTATAGTTTCACTTTTCGATGTCTACACTGCGTGAAGGTTTGACAAGACAGAGACGATTGTCTTCTTCTTCCTTTTCTCAATTTTTTTTTTGCACTTGTCCCAGTCAGACTGGAAACGTGTGGACGAGTCTCGACAATCGCACGTTCGTCGTGTGACTCACGCTAGGTGCTGCTGCTAGCCGTCGGGTAGCATATTGCTGCTTGCCGTACGCTACGACCATAACAGCTTTTTTGGATAGTTTTCAAGATGTACCACTTATATTTACAAAATATTATTTTTGGTAGCTATATACTTCTCAACTGTCTGAAAAAATGTGTCAACAGAAGCTATTCACATCTAATATGAGACATTCGCAATTGGCAGCCATTGGATTTGAAATATCCAACTTGAAAAAATCTCAAGCTTTTTAGAAACTAGCAAAAGCGCTTAATCTCTAATTGTGTTCTTCTACACTAATTTACATTGGCAACAAATCTCGAGATGGCTGAAAAGCTCAAATTATGTTTCATGCCTAACACTTATATTTGTTATCCTGTTATGCTCTTCCCCTGTTGTTTTTTTTTCTTTTTATTTTAGAAGCAAGCAGTCTGCTGCGAATTTAGCTGTGGAGGATGCAATTTGCAACATTTTGATGGCTTAATTTCGGTGTCTTGATTAGTGATTCTTGATAAAAGCAGTGTTATAAGTAAAGTGAACATCGATATAGAATAAATTCAAAACTTTGAAGTGAACTAGAAAAGAAAACTGTACTATGTAGGTGCAACCCACGATGCCTAAGGGTTAAAAAGCCCATCCAACTGCAGCGGCTTTGTTTATTGACGCTCCTCCAGTCAAAGAAAAAAATGAGGAACTAATGAACAGCTATTTCTTGTACTCGAGTCAGTGTGAGTCAGCGGAGCGGATACTGACTACTACATCTGAAGGCACTCGCCGACAATTAACCGTACATATAAATCTGGGAAGAAGTCATCGACGTAATTCTCAGCAAAAGATGGTGGAATTCGGCCCTAATTCCACGATTCTCTGCAGGAAGGCCAGTCTCTCTGGTTATGGTGGGGTGATATTGAGACCTCAAGATTTTGATTCCAGACAGTACAGCATGAGACTACTGAATGACTGATACGTAAAACCCGACTTATTGAGAGCATTCATCTCCTGTTGACGTAGTGTAGACATGCAGCATATCGGCCGTAAACGGAAATCAAAGGAAGTAGTTGAATCGTATTTGTATGAGGTAGTGGCGTTAGCACACAGGACCAAACTGAATGAATCTGCAATTTTCAATTATATCATCACGCGTCTTGTTTGGTTAATGTCCTGACTGCGGCTAACTGTAGGAACTTGACTGAACTATTGAAACACATAAATTTTATGAAAGTCTCGTTAACCGTTAAATATTGTCGGGATATGGTGAACAGGAAAAAAGCTACCAGGGTTTCACATCAGAACTTTACTCATACACAACAAAGATGAAAAGAAGCGAAAATTCAAAAGAAGACCAATATCTCGAAATTTAATTAATATAGTTACAATGACTAGTCTTTGTTATATATGTATATATTCAGAGTTTTCAGTTCTCCAAGAATTGTTTTGATATTTTCTTTTTTTCGATTAGTATCTTAAGCATCCGCAATGTACATTCGGGAGCATGAATACTGGCCATATAAGCTAGTGCTAGCCATAAGTTTACTGTCTGATGAAAAAATAACTGAATGTAGATTTGGAGGCGCCCTATTTTATGTATGTTAATAATAAGTTATAAGCTGATTGCGTAAAAGTACTCTTATCGCAACTAAATGTGAGAAAAAAATACTAATAAAAAATTAAAGGAGCCAGTAATAGTGGAATATTGTGGTCTTCATTTATAAGTTCCATAAAGTGCATAACTAGAAAGTTATAGCCTGATCCATAAAAACATACCCGACAATCTTAAAGTCCCATTTTTTTTTAAACCGTTAGATATCCTCTTGTTATTATTGTAGTTACTTTGAAAAATTATTTAATTTCTTCTAGAATTCCGTCGTTTTGAGATCGCTGAGAGTGGTCTTACATACAATTCTGCAAAAGCAATACGTATAACATAAATATAGGAATTCTAAAATGAACATATGAACATCAGCTGTGCCGTACAATAAAAGGTAAAAAACGAAACCCTTATAAGATCGCTCCTGCGTCCATCCGTCTGTGTGTCACCGGACGTTTTTCTCAAAAACGACCCGACGCGATGTAGGCATTTGAAATTTGGTGGAATGTTAGGCCTTTATGATGCGCGTATATTTTGCCAGTCAAACGCTTTCAAATAGTTTTTTTTTTAATTTTTAATGAAGTTGTATCCCCTTAAAAACAATATTTATGTTTGTATCCTTAGGGTATCGTTTAAATAAGTTACTTTCTAGGATTCAAAAAAAAAATAATTCTAAAATTTTGTAAATTAGTTATAAAGATATAACCTAATATAAATTGAAAAATTGCGTTTTTTCTTCCAGGTTTCATAAACTAAAATTTTTATTTATCAGGGTAAGTAGACATTGAGCCATAGATAACACGAAAACTGTTGCCTTTTTCTTCAGTCTCATAGTTGGTGGAAAAAAATGTTTTTTGTGTTAAATTATAAAATAAACTCATAAGTGCAACTGTTATAAAATGAATTAGATTTAAAATTAAATTCGGTCGATCGACAGTTCTAATTGCGCGAGCCCGACTAACTCATAACTGAATTAATTTTTCATGTTATCCACGGTTTTCAGTGATTCCTAATCCTCATATAGACCAATCTTAACAAATTTACTTTTCTAATAAGATTTTTGTGATCGAGAAATTTCACTTGCTTTAATTATGTTCTTCACTGACCCCTCTGTGAGCCTTTCAGATGTCTCAAAAAATAGGACGTAACGCTGATAGGTCTAAAGTCATTAGTGTTCATACTCATCATGAGCTCCGGAATTACAATTTCTTTTATCTCTTGCAGGATGACAGAAATATTGCCATTAATACCTGCTGAGAGATATATTTAGGTATATACTTCAAAAAAATACTACATATCCCGTATTGACTCTAAGTTCAGAAGTTACCAGGAAAATGGGTATTCATCACCAGCTCTAGAGTTTCTTCGCCGCTCTAGGTCCAGGTACCATCTTAATGACATTAGATATTTCCTTGAGCTCATTATCTATATCGCTGGCATACAGAGTAATATACCTCATATTTGGAGGTA
The DNA here is from genome assembly GCA_963930735.1 of Dioctria linearis. NCBI lineage: Eukaryota > Metazoa > Arthropoda > Insecta > Diptera > Asilidae > Dioctria > Dioctria linearis. Next base: position 285,585,507 of record OZ005741.1, read on the forward strand.
TTGAGTCACCCTGCACAGAGTTTACTAAATTTATTTCGAGACCGTTTCTAATAGTTTTCTGACTAGTTTAGGGAGTTCGGGTACTTTAATGTAAGACATGACAACAAAAACACTGAAAAACAAGAAAAATGTCACACTAGTCTTATGAACAGGCCATACATTGAAGAAACTAAACAGTAACGACTTCTTGACAACGAAGATTTACATGTAGGTACTTGTTTTTGTTTTATACGTATGAATTTTCATTGCCTATGTGTCATCAACATTTAGTTTGTTCAGTATACGACTGGACCTAATTAAACTTTCCATCTTTTGCTTCACGGAAAATAGCAATGAACCTGGAGAAAAGTTCGTTGTTTGACTTGTTGTCAACTGCTTAAAGGGTGGTTTAATTCGCCTTAATTAATGAATAAATTTTCTTGAAAAGCATGTTATTCCTTTACAAATCTTTTTATCCTTCAAATAATGAATTCATTTCTGACCGTATTTTATATGCTTCTATAAAATGTCCACCAGAAGTAGTTTCACTTCCTCTTTTACTACATATAAATGTAATAAGTGATTTTTATTTTCAAATATAAAAATCACTTCACACCTTCTTAGGGAAGCGACTTCTCATTTGCATATGTCATTAACAAAAATTATGTATATAAGCAATATGTATTACAATTATTGTCATGCTGATTTAATTGCATTCAAATGAAGCTCTGATCCTTTCAATACTAAATATCTCAATGATTATCAATTTAATTATTCATAGAAGTTTGTTTACTGGCTGGTTTTCGTTGTCAAATTAATGCGTACATACTTCATAAACCATTGTTTTATAAATGTCCATTCTCATAAAATACAAAGCAGTTAGTATATCCTGTGTTCACCTGTACATACTCAGTACCCATAATCTAGTCAATTTTAATTGAATATTTACACAAGAGTGCTTACAGTCAAGATAACATACAATTGCCAGGCACTTTGTGGGCAGAAATTGTCTAATATTTCAGTCATGTATCTAAATTAGCTTCTTGTAAAGTTTACCTTATCTAACCAACGTACCTAATTAAGTGAACATTCTGCCAATCTGAAGGTAATTGAAGTGATCACTATAGTCCCAAATGAGAACATTATGTATGAAGTTTTCGAGTAGTGCTCAAGATGTTTGCCACAACAATTTGCTCCTTGATGTCTTACAAAATGCTACCAGTCTGGTGGAATTTATGCTTCAATTCACCTTAAATAAGTCATTAGCCAAATGTACGGAAGGTCTTCTAAAGCATACTTGGGCATATCTGAAGACGGAAGATTATCACTCCTCAAAGCAAATATGAATTTAACGTTTCATTGCGGCTATAATGTGTACCATTTATAGTCATATGCATATCCAGGATCCATTCTATCTTATTAACTGAAGGTCTGGAGATATCAAAGATATCAAGACAATGTCATAGCATAGACCTTAACCACTGCAGCAATAACTAGTTAGTTTTGGCAGCAGCTCGTTAATAAGTTCATTCAGCAATTGCCTCGTAGATGCACAATATACACGGTATGCGGTGTCGCCCTGTTTAGTAAAATGTACTTGTTCATGCTTTGAAAATTAGCACTAATTAGCGTTGAAAGCAAGAACGATAAACAATTTACTTGAAGTTTGCTCTTTGCAATTATTGCCTTTAACGGTGCAGAAGCGCATGCAAACTACATTGGATGTGCTTTAAACGAGCTGAAATTGGAAATGCTAACATCTCTGTAGAGAAGATAATATCTAAAAGAGAATCTGCAGCTTGTTTAAATAAACAGAAAAGTTTGTAAATACCTCTAACCCAATTGAATACAAGTTCATTGAGTTCGGACTAATACTGGTAGCAGTTTTAGGGAGTCAACAGAGCTTGTTCATCAGCATAATCAGTTTTACCGAGACTGCTTCTAATTTTAAAATTTTCATCACTTTTAGTTTTAGCATAGCGAAACTCTTTATTAAAACGGGGTGGGTTTTTGAGAGTTAAAAATAAATAAAATTTACTTGCAACATTTCACACAATCTTAGTATTGTGGTTATATATGATGGAATTCTTGGGATAAGAGTGGCGACGGACTTCCACAAGGCAAGATAATAAGATAATCTCATCATTCCAGTCCTTACTAGGACCTTCTTTTGCTTTGTTTTACTCCTTATTCCAGTTTTTATTCTATGCATCATACTCTTCCAAAAATATATTATTCTATGAAATAAATGACTTTGTGGTGAGAGCTAGATGATACCGCGTACTTGAGTCACCAGGCGTCAACCCGTTTGTTTTAAGCGATAAGGCCGAAGCCTGCAATCCTCGAGGCTTCCTCAAGGCGTTTATTAAAATTTACCAACTCCCTCAGGCCTGCTTTTCATCAATAGAATTTGATTTTGGAACCCGAACTTTGGGTGATCCAAAACCCTCCACAAACACTTCCCAAGCCACGAAAGAGACTCCCTCACTATATAGACCTCATCAATTTATGTACAAACTTTTTGTTTTCCTTTATGTAAAATTAATATACAAAGATAAAAAAATCCACTTAGTTCTTTTTTGTTATTAATTTTTATGCTTAGTAAGTAAACATCACCATCTATCGAAACTATGTTGAAATAAAGCTACGGTCCGTGCAACGGTTTTTGCCGTGCGGTAGTCGGCAAATTTCAAAGACGCCATTAATAATTTTCAAAAGCTCCACATGTTGTGAACATTTGGAACTAACTATGGTTTCGGCAATTTCTTAAAACTACTTCTAAATCCTGTACATTTTTAATGCCCCTGGGTAAACTGGTGTTTTGGGCACTATACGTTGTCGAAAGTTTTTCACCAGATTTATTGATTACTCTTGGATCAAGGAACCCTCATATTTATGCATGAATGGGTAAAAAGTGCGGTTCTAATGCGACTGATAGTCCAGTCAAACATCGATCGTAATTAATTTGTTACAGGCTGCCATTTTGAGTATTGGTGCAGGGTGGTCCTGGGAATATTATCAAGAAAATGCCGCTATCCAAGGCTAAAAGGCCAAAACAAAGGGGTGAAAGACAATAAAGACAACACAGAACGCGTGTTAATCTATTTGCCATGCGTGTGGATCAGAATATGATTCTAAATAAAAGTTCTGCGATCACCAACCACTATCCACTAACATGTGTCCGATTATTTCAATTGTGCAACACTATGATTCAAGAGCCAACAGCCTAAAGAGGCGTCAATTTCTCTAGCAAGGAACAGAAAAATGGGGGGAGTAAAGAAATTGATCGGACCATATATTTCATAATATTTGCGCTCATGTTTTGCTGTGGTGACGTATCTTGAGCATCAAGAGTTTGACGTATCAAAGAGGGGAGAGGTCTGATGCGACTTGCGAGTATTTCTTCCTTAGAATTTTTTGTTTTTAGTTCATATACGACCTTTTGCATGATCTTAATCATTTTGTCGGCTTATTTGACTGGACTATGAGGCAACGAGCTAAAAATAAAAATTCATAGAAGGTAGGCTTATCCGAATAATAAGATCTTCTTGAATATTTTCAATATCAATAATTTCTATTCCAAATTTCATTTTCAGATATTCATAGGCCATTGTTTGATCGAGGCCCTAGGCACAGTGCCTACTATGCCTAATGATTGCATTTGGCTCTGTATCTTCCACGAACTGTAGAGAAGAGACTCCCGAAAATATACCTTCAAAAGAATATCTTGCAACTATAGATGATCAACAATATTTCAATCCTCTACGTTGACACTGAACCGATGCTGAAACAATGTACATTTCAACCTGTATACAAATTTGGCAGATACGTTGTAAATAACTTAAGGTAATTTTCATACTTCTATGATACTTCATCAGCTGAAATTCAGGTACATAAGCAATCTTATCTTAAAATCAGTTGAAGATCAATACCTAACTATATGTTTGGTATTACAAAAAAAGATAAAAATTCGGAGTCTCTAAATCTTGCATAAAAATGCTACTTTTACCAATTATTTTGAAAAAAGATGGAGTAACATTCAAAAAAAATTCTATTATTATAAGAAAATTTTTGTGCGTTAAGTTAAAAAATGTCATAATCGCAAAACCCTCCCAACGGACATAATTATTTCCCACCTTTCGAAAAAATGTTTGCTTATCTCGAACCCAGATATCCCCGTGTGTGAAATATTTTCACCACCTTCTGAGACACCCCCCTGTATATATGTATGTATAAGCGTACTCATCAATCTGTACTTGGTAATCGACTTTAATTAATTTAACTTCGGTCTTTATCCGAAGAATTAATGTTAGTAATTTTTTGTTCTAGTCGTTAGCTGTATTAAGCTAATAAATGCTATCTCCATAAAGCTCTAATGGCATAGAAATTGATCATATTCAGTAAACCATTCAACTTTGAATGAAATCGGTACTAAAATAGATCTCTGCACATCATATACCATAATATAAAAATCCTGTATTCGATGAAGGAGAGAAAATGCCATAAGTTTACATTTGGAGGTTAAAAGTTCATAGTTGTTTCTGAGCTTATTTATAACAGCCTATGATAAACCCTAAAGATCTTTAGTTGGGCTGAAAAAAAAGAGGATTATCATTGTGATTTAAACAAAAAAATAATAATTTTAACTTGTTTCCAGATTGAAGAATAGTTTAAAGTTAACAAGAAATTAAGATATGAGTAACTAGCTAAAGTTGCTAAAGAGCAAGCCGACAGGCTCTAAAAATCAAGTGGCAGTCACCGAAAAGTCGGGAAAAAATGCAGGGCTGAACCAGAGATCTCACCTACCGCCCTCTAAGGTAATTGATACATTGGCTTATCAGAAAAGCCCCTCTCTAACATGTTGGAACTAATAATTGAAAAAAATTAAGCAAATTAAGGCGTTCGAATTTAAGCACGCTTGTTTTTCTCTTTCAGATTAAAAAAATCAAAAGAATTACAAAATATTTAAATAAAATAACGAAAATCAAGAAAAAAAAGAGAATCCAGTCTAAGAACGGGTAGCTTTTGCTAGTTTCCATACAGCCACCATGTTGTATATCGTATTAGGTCCTCATGCATTTCCCTCTGTAAATTATTGCCATTCTTGCCACTGCTTAATAGCAGGGTATCGTCAGCATACATATATATATATATATATATAAAATTCTGCAGTCATATCAGCTTCAATTATATTTTTCGATGTACAGAGAATAGAGGAGCGGATCTAGAATTGATCCCTGTGGGAGACCAGTACTCATCACTTCATTCTCACTATAGCTGTTTTCCATTTTCGTATAACACTGGCTTGCTTGCCGTTAATTACTTAGTAACTGGTTTGCCTTTCCTCTAATTACCAATTCGCTTAATATTTCTATTAATACAGTAAGATTTACAGTATCAAAAGCTTTCTTCAAAGCAACAAATGCTCCAATAACATAATTACCAACATCGATAACTTTCTTAATGAACTCTATTACATTAGTCATAATACTTGTCGTGATGCTTTGCTTTTGGAATCCATATTATTTTTTATGAAATTCATCCATTGATTATGAGGTGACCTCTCATTTATTTTACTGAATACATTAAATTAAGAAACAATTTAAGTCATAAAAATATATAATTTTTTACAAATTTTGACAAAACCGGCACTTTCCTATGAGCGATTTAAGATATCGACTAATTTTGATATACGACGAAAATTTAGTTTACGAGCAATCATACTCAATCAGAGGGGCAATTCTGATCTTTTGTCGTACATTAATATCAGAATATACCACAAAATGAAATGAACTTTTTTACTGCTTTTTTTTTGTGCTTTTACTCAGTTCAGCAAGCCTTGCATTACGTGAAATGATCATTTTCAGTTCATTCACACACACACACACAAACTTCACAAGTTGGTGTCGAATATCATTTCCCATAGTTTATAATTTTTGTCGCAACTTCGAAAGCAGTTGACTAATTTGTCATACTTTTAGGAGCATATTCTGACGTTTATGCAAATTCATTTTAGTTTATTTTGTGGTTGATGAAAAGGATAAAACAAAATGAATATGCTGAATATAATAGTACGAAAATTTGTGGTGAAGTGTTAAAGTGACTAAAATATACGCCTAAACTACGACAAAAGATTAGAAACACTATTCCCCCCCCCCTCCTCCAAAATGATAGCGCCAGTGGTTATTCATAAACAGTGATTTTAAAACTCATTTAAAATATATATATAATTTAATGACTTTTATACAATTTTCAATGTAGACAATTGTTAACAAATAAAATCTTCACTGAAAATATCTTACGGCTTTCTTTTTCTGATACACTTACTAGGAATCCTAACTAAGAACATTGTGTAACATTTTTAAAAATAAGTTATTCCAAATTCCTCCACAATAGAAACAACCTTTTCATAGTTTTCCACCTGACGTTAACCATGCAAACTCTTTTGTGTGTTCATTATGTGGAGCTGATCGAAATGCTCCGACTGATTTTTTTTCGAAACTCATCTCAGTCTCACTTAATAAAGCCTTCGGCTTATACTTAGGTTTTACAGTACGGTGCAATACACCATGCCAGTCTACATTTTTTAGCCAATTATGTGTTTTAATATCATTAGAACCATTCTTCAAATTGCCATATCTAAATTTTTTAAATAAAAAGAAGATTTATTTGAATTTGAAGTCATATTTAAATATACATGTATGTTTACCTCTCCGTAGGATTTGAAACAAGCAGATGTGATATTAGGTGTTTAAGCTCTTTTGTAAAATGTGGAGGAAATTTATACTGACAAGCAGTAATAGCCTCAAATAATTTCATCGGAGTACTCTTACGAAATGGTGCATATCCTGCAACCATTTCATAAATTAAGATTCCAAAAGACCACCAATCGACTGCAGTACTATAACCTTGTAATATTACCCGATTAGAACTGAATAATTCAAAACGAATTACAAAACATTCAGTGGAAAAAATTTCCTCTTACCTTGAGACCAAATAACTTCAGGCGCTATATATTCAGGAGTCCCACAAAATGTGTATGTTCTATGATTCTGATCAGACATCAGTTTTGCAAAACCATAATCTGTTAGTTTTATATATCCATCCTCTTCTAATAGAACATTTTCTGGCTTGAGATCTCGATAAATTACTCCAACAAAATGCAGATATTCTAGGGCCAAAACTATTTGAGCAGCATAAAATTGTGCCAGCTCTTCATCAAAATTGCCCTTCATTCGGATGTGTCCAAATAATTCACCTGGAATAAAGTGTAACTTTCTTAGTTTAGTTAAAAAAAAAAAAAATTAACATACCACCACTAATATAGGGCATACCAAGGTAGACATAGACATTATCGTAGAAAAAAAATGACATGTGCACTAAAAAACGGTACCTAACGGAATTTAACACCCGCATTTCATTCTTAAAATGGTTAACATGTCCAGTTTTTACCAGATGACGTTTCTCCAATATCTTGAGTGCACATATAGTTCCAGTTTGTTTAGACTTTACCTAAAATATTGTCAATGAAATTTTTAGTATCGTAGGAAATACATTTACATATAAATCCATACTAAAACCACCCGTCCAAAACCTCCGCTTCCTATATCCTGGATTAAGTCAAAGTTCCTCAACGAAAAAACTGGTATCAAATCCCTTCTCCATCTTTTTAAAAAACTGCTTTTCAGTGATGGTAAACGTGCACTTAGTTCTACAATGTGATCTTGAAGGGAATGGTTCTCAGAATCTGTAATTTATTTATTTCAAATGTCGAACATTATCTAACCAAAAATTTTTTTATCATCAAACCTCCATATTGAAACTTATATTTGTTTAAGAGATTGCGCTGATGAGATGAGTTGAATAGACTTTCAGAGGAGGACTCTGCTGAAGCACTAATTTTTCTGCTGTTGTCAAAAGAAGGTCAGAAAGGGATGTATCGAAAATATAGTAAAAAAGACAGCTACTTAAATAAAATAAAAATGTAGAATACGTTTTTTTATTTTGATTAATACTAACAAGCGCCTACTACGCCTGTAAAGGCAAAATTGACATAAATCTGAAAAACATATACCAAGAGCGCCAAAAGCCTAAAGTATTTTTTTTTCTATGTGAACACTGACATTTATTTAAAATTAACCCGATCTAAATAAGTTACCTTGATTATCCTAAAACTGAATAATATTTATTAAATATTATGTCAGCTCCAAATCAGTAAAGCCTTAAGCTTAATTCTCATTACTGTCATATACAAGCTTAATAGACAGTTATGGTTAAGTTCAACATTTAACCTATTTAATCTAATAGCTGCTATATTATCAGTTATTTGGTAAAGTCGTCAGTAGGAACCTCTTATCGCGTTAAATTTTATATAAAAATTTACTTTAGCGGCTTTATATTGTGAAATATTATAAATATTAAAAGTCAAGGAAAGAATAATTTAATATTCAGATTCGTTATAATTACGACAAATTCGATCTAAAAAATAAGTTGTGGCGAATAATTAAAGTTGAGCGAAATGTTAGAGGCAGAGGAATTTTTGAAATCATATTTTGTACTAAATGTGCAAATCAATCGGATTATGATATAAAAAGTGTTCTAACAAAGAAAAATATTTTATATATGTGTGATACATGTACTGGTTGAATTGAATATTGAAGAACAGTACTGGAGAATACTGAGTGAAATTACGGGATATAAAAGAAAATTAACCATTCAAGAGTGCGAACTTGAAAAAATTTTAAATGAATTTAAAACTTATTCAAAATCGAAACAACAGCAAATCATAAACCGACACATGCGGGTACATTAAAGTGTGAACCCCCATTGATAATAAAACCAAAGGTTAAACAATATGCAATGAAAACAAAAGATGATTGCACAAGAGTGTTGATCCTATAAATTTGAAATTTACTGGAATGTTAAGTAATCATAGTGGAGCTGTAAAAATGGAAAGTGACACAAAAAAGGAGACTCTTAAATTAAAGAGAGTAGTGGAACAGAAATTAGGTGATGCGTATGAAGTTAAATTTCCAGTAAGTATTACCACAGATAAGTAATACCCAGATTTATAAACCAATGTTAAAAATCTAGTTTTCATTATGTATATATCAGCCAGCCTTAGCTTTTAGCAAAGGCAAAATCTCTGAACATTAATAAGCCTACAGGCCAGCCGAGCAATTTGGTTTCAGCCTGCGCTTGAAATGTAAGAAAAAATTGTGAAAACTATAAAAATTTTGTTGATATATTCACAAGCTTTAGTAAATATTTTAACCAAAAATAATGTACAAAAAACCTTGAAGATGTCACTACATACGGGGCATGAAATGAGTATCCTATCTCAATATATTCAAGATATATGTACCAGGATAGAACATAAATGTGGTAAAAAGGAATAAAAATGAAAACTTTCGCTACTTTGATGACCGATCCTTTATGTAAAACTTTTAATCTATCCTTAAGTACCGTTACTTTTCTTGACTATGTTTAAATCAGTCCCAAACTTACTGTAGAGAATTGCAGACCAATCTATGTGATGAAAGTCGTGTAAAAATTACTGGGTTATGCTGTTAACTCTAAGCTTAATTCACTAGTTAAGGAATATATAGTCCCTGAGTGACATGGCTTTATTACGGGAAGGTGATGTGTAACTAGGGCTGCCATCCGTCTGGGTTTCCCCGGATTTGTCCTAGTTTGGTGGGCGTGCGGGGAGAGTCCGGGCGGGTTTTTCTATATTGTCCGGGTTTTAAAATTTTGGAAACCAATTAAATAAAAATTTAATTTTTAGTGTATGATGTACGGTGTAGTTGATAATGCCGACAGTCAGACCGACTCGATGCTCACTCAAGTTCTCTCTTCTGGTCCCAGCCAGTCTTACATCAGTAACGAAGCTAGCAGTACGACAATTGCTTGTGTAACTTGCCTTGTGTACCTGTGTTTATTTTACGTACATTGTTAGAAAGAAAGTGAAAAAGCTTTAAAAAAATGTATGCAAAAATTTTACGGGATAAAGGACAACATAACAAAGTGATTTTTTTTTCAAAAATAACCAGACGAAAAAATTTCTGTTCTTTAAAGCCATTACTATCCCAACTTGAGACTTCCGTCTGTTCATCTGTCCGGCCGTCCGCGAGTCCGTCCGCACGATAGCTTGGGAACGCGTACATTTCAAGGGCTGAAAATTAGCACACGGGTTTTAAAAAAAAAAGTAAATTTAAGTTCGAAAATGAGACAAATCGATTAACACTTTCCTAGGGTTGCCATACACAAATTTCGTTTTTTATTGTATATTTGCACACTGCCTGAGAGCACGTCAACATAGAGAACTGAAATTTTGTACACAGTGTTTCTGTGAAAATAGTAAATATAATTTCAAAAATAGACTAAATCGGGCAACTCCTTCTTGGTGTTGCCATATAAAAATTTAGGTTTTTTACGTATACTGTGATCAGCCCAAGACATTTTTATTGTACTAAAAACTTCTTAGAATACGAAAATCTATAAAATTGGTTATAATCATTTTTTCTGTCCCACAAAGCGTTCCAGAAATATATGAACAAAAACCACTTCAAAAATCAAACTTGCACAGAAGGGTGACAATACGAAATTTCATATGGGCATTCATCTCTACAGCAACATAAGAATTGGTCTTATACCAATTCTAGCTTTTTTACTTGTTTTTCTTATAAAAGGCATTCTTTATATAACTTTCTCTGAAATAATTTAAAGACCGTGCCTCTGTGATAGGTATTTGGATTCAAAGTTATCATTTCTTTAATATAACTTTCAGGTAGTATGTGTAGTAACAACACATACCAAAAGTTGGAAAATTTTATGGGTTTCAAAGTTAGTGTTAATTTAGTATAATTCAGGCAGCATTCATCACACGACAAAAAAACTTAACTTTCAGCAAAAGAAGAACGTTGGGAAAGTGTAAATTTTGTTCGATTTTCGATGGAATTATAATGGATAAATTAAATAAAAATTAATAAAAAAGCTTGCCAAACTCACTCCACAGTTAACTTAACAGCAGAACACACAATAGTCTCCGGAAATCTAAAGACGAAAACTGAGCAAACTTTGAAGACTAGAGACCGAGCATGGTAACCCGATTGATTTGAAACACTCGACGGGAGACCGGAGCCGGAGAACAAAAACATTTCTAGTAGTTTGGTATTTTTAGAGACTTTTTTGCATCTTCAAAGTGTATGCATGCGTCTCTGGGTGTCCAGAGATCGAGAAAGTGGTCTCTTGAAGTTAAAGTCTCTCCCCATGTATATATTATATGGCACACTAAATGTAAATGTGAAATTGTATTTCTAATTTTTAGAAGATTTAATTATGTTTCTAAATGTAAGAGAGATTTAATTTAGTTCATTTACATCGTTTTATTTTACTGTTTTTTTGTAAACTGACTAATTTTATAATAAATAAACAAAAAAATACACTATGCATAACAATTTCATCGATTTCATTAGTAAATAAAACAGAAAATTATTTGGCAACAATGTCCGAGTTTCAAGCTAAAATGTCCGGGGCTTTCGAACTTGTTGTCCTAGTTTAATGATTTTACAGATGCCAGACCTATGTATAACTAATCTTACTTAGTGCTTTTTAAGATACTGGTCAAGTTGATACTATTTATTTCGTTTCTCATTCTCATTCTTGAAAAGTATAGGCTGCCACCCCTCGTTTTTAAGCTGGATTGTGGCCTATTTAATTTATATAACCGAAAATAATATGTAATGAGTGGCAATATTATATCTGATGGGAAAACGGTCACCGCGGGTGTTCCTCAGGGCAGTCACTTAGGTCCTCTATGGTTTCTGCTTTTCATAAATGATATAGCTTGCTTTGTGTTTGCCAAATGCCTTACATATATTTGCAGATGATTTAAAAATATTCATTAGAATAAACTCTCTAAACGATTGCTTACTACTATAGAATGATCTCAATATTCTTTTTGATAGGTGCGCTAAAAATAATTTACATTTTAAAATATCAAAATGTAAAATTGTTACTTTTCATCGCTTCTCTTGTCCTATCTTTTTTAGTTATAAAATTAATAAAGCAATAGCAAAGTTAACTTAATAACAAGTTAGACATAGAAGAGTTTTCCGATTGTTTTACATTTAAAATGCACACGGCAAGAAAAGGAAGAAAGAAAGAAAAAAAAATCAAAAAAAAATCAAACTCTCTTTAAAAGTTTTATGAATAAAGATAAAAAATTTGAAAGCTCAAATTGCATGCAACGAAACAGAGTGGAAAATGACTCATTCTCGTAAATAAATGAGAAGGGGTGGAGTTTTCACGTTTCACTCTAATAAAATATTCCCGCGCTTTTATGAAAACCGGTTTTCTCTGAAATCTTATGAGAAATATTCAATGTTTTTTATAGCATAACCAATGTTTGTTAGTGTAATTTCTATGCATTTTAAACAGCACGTGCTTCTATTTACATTAGTTTTTGCTCTGAAAAGATTAAATGGGAGAAATTCATGCTCGATTCTCTGATATTTTCGGGAAATATGAGAATTTCATTTGAGAGGAATTTTATATCTCCTTTCAGCACCTTTGCCAAAGCGAAATATATATTTTTCTTAAAATATAGAGGTAGTGTGACCCGACGTACATTATTATGAATATTTTGAAAAGATTTTGAAGGTATTCAAGAAGATTTTATCATTCGGGTAATCCTATGTTCTCTCGATTTCTATGATTAACTCGTTATCTCAGTTGCACTAGAATAATGCAGAGCCCAGTTCTTTTCCCCCATTCACATGCAAAAGACGAAAGTATATGAGATTACCTGTTTCGGTCTAAAAAACACGAAAAATTTCCAATTTAGTTCGGCTGTGTCCTATCTTCTTAATATTAGGTTATCTTTGGCTATAGTCTCTCAAAGAAATTATATTAAGGATTCAGGTGTTATTTTTGTCACTAAATTGGCATTTACCTCACACATAACACTATTATCAGTAAAACGAGACGCATTTTAGGTTTCCTAAAGCGGAACTCCAAAGACTTTCAAATAATTCAAACCTTCCAGACCTTATACTTTTTGCTCATGAGATCCATCCTTGAATATACAACCATTGTCTGGTGTCCATATTATAACGTACATATTGATCATATTAAATCTATTTATAAAGCATTTACAAGATTTTTTTATGGAAAATAAATTACTAAAATGACAACTTCTCATCGTAGGGCCATCCCATAAGATTATTCTTGATGGAGTATGCAAAACGGTTTTTTTGGGAAAAGGTGAAAAGACGCAAAGAGATATCTCTTCCCTTTTCCCTAAAAAACCGGTTTGCATATTGCTCCAAGAATACTCGTGTGGGATGGACCATTCATTGTGAGATGTAAATTGCTTGGTTTGTCAAGTCTGAAACCCGAAACTTCGCCCAAAAGCTTCCTGTGATTTATTTGTGAAAGATACACTTTCGCGTAGAATAAAATCGTCCGAATTTCTTATATCAATTAATACTTATGCTCCTGAAAGACCAATACGTTCAAGGAATCTATTGTATGCATCACAGCATAGAACCAATTATGGCTCTTATGAACCAATATCGAATTGTTTATCTAATTACAAATATTTCTCATTACTTTTAGATCTTTGTATGTCTAGAGAAAAGTTTAAAAGTATGATTTTTGAAAATGCTTTGTCTTTTCGTACTTATTAGATCTTTTTATGACAATTAATTTTATTTGTTAAAAGTGGATTGTGGCAATAATGAACAGTTTTTGCTTACGTAATAATATAATGTAAGTCTGTAAGATTGTTATATTCAATAAATAAATAAAAATGATCTTAACTTAATGAAACTAATTGAAATACAAAAAATTACGAGATATTCATATAGTTCAATAATTAAAGTTGATCATGACAGTTTTAAAAAAGCTCTGAAAAATGAAAAAAATAATATTGGATGGAACGGATGCAATGTTTTTGATGGAATTAATATTAAACGGATGCTCCTTGTTTGGCCAGTATGTCTTCGTTTTCATTTCCATCAACTCCTGAGTGTCCATCCTGGCACCCATTGAATTGTTAGATGGTTTTTTTGTGCCAAGGCTTATTAAAGCTTAAATATATTCCCACATTAGGTTCGTTTTATAATTTATTTTTTCTGTCGGTGTAGGATTAACTGAGGGTTTTTATGCACATCTATCGAGGCGTATTTTCCTAGGCTTTGATAGATATAAGCTCTTGGCTTTACACTGTATATTCTTGCACTTATTCCTTTCTCGGTTTTGGAACGATCAGTGTACCAGATTAGAGATTCATTTCCTATGTTCGTATCTATTTCTTCCCTATTTGGTATCTTTACTTTGAATGGCAGACAGAGATTGTGTTTAACGATCATCCTGTCTAATATCTGATATCCATTATTATAGTTGCTTCTATTCGCTCTATTATAGCGCCTAGGCTGTTGGAGTCCCATTCACAATATCCTTCTATCTGGGCGCTGTACACTATTAGTTCGGTCTCTTTTTCAACAACGTTGCTGATAGCTGGTAGGTTCAATAGTGCCTCTAGAGCGCTGGTAAATGTTGTATGGATGGCATCATTTACAGATAGACAGGCCATCCTCTGTTGGTTGTTTAGCTTCCTGATGGTTGTATTTTGTATAGCTTTTATCTTAGCTGTTAGTTTCAGGCCAAATATGTGATGTCTGCCGTATCTCATTGAAGCCATTTGGATCATGTTATGTTGATTCTTTGCAACAGCGATATTATTTCCTGTTTCTCATTTGCTTACTGCCTTCTTTTTGCAAATGTTTTAAAGCTTTTTATGATTATAATAAGTATCTTTAGTGATTGCATGTAGCTTCAACAGGATATGAGTAGTTTCGAATCTTGGTGTATGGCAAATTCATTCGAGCAGAATGCCTCAAAATGCCAAGAAATACCTTTTTACCGTTTGGCACATTCCATATACTTTCGTTTTATTGTAAGAAATGTTATTGTTGACACACCTTCAAGTATAATTGACTTAGGTGTAATATTCTATAATCAGTTATCTTTTAAAGAGCATAGAGATTTGTAAGTTATTTTTCATAAAGCAACAAGATCGTGCCCCTTTGCTGAGGTCCGAGAAGAGGCTTAGTGTCAGCCACTTTACTAAAATTATCACCACATTCACTTCACACCCCACTCCTTCGAACTCTTCACCAAAGACCACTCTTCCACTTGTGCCATGCTACTACTACTATTACTACTACTCTATTACTGACGTGTCCAGCCGCCCTCGCTGCGATGACGGGCTACCAAACCACCTTTCAGTCGCTAGGAGTTTTGTATCAATTGCAATACGGAGGGACTTTTCCGAAATATATCTTGGCCTACGTTTACAGATTATATTACATCTAAAGCTTTCCAGATACAGGGATTTTTAAAGAGGTAGGACACTTTTAAGATACTTAAACATTAAAAACTTTGTATTTTTGATTAGTATGTTCCGTTCTAGAATATGGATGCCTACACAAATTACTCATCTAAATTAAATTGACATCCTGATATTCACTCCAAAGTACTTATCTTCTAGCTCAGTAGATGGGAGTAGGTACAAAGTTGAAAATATAAAGATATTGAACGCCACGTGATCTTTTGTTTCACACAGGGTAGATCACGAAACATAGGTCACAAAAAAAAACCTAATTATATGCGATATGTTTTTAATAAAAAGTTATAAAACGTAGGTAATCCAAAAGAATAGAGCGAATCGCTACCGCCACTAAGCCATCATATAGTAAAAAAATTGCTTTTATATTATTTAAAGACAAGAAAAATATTCAGTATGTCTTTTTGTGTAAATTTAAAATAGGTACTCAACTGTCACTCCACGGCTCTCCCTGCCACATTGCAGTCAAATAAATAAAACCTTTCCGTTCTTCACGCGAAGTCCATGCCTCCTTATCCGTCCTCTTCTTTTAGCTTTAGTTGTTAACCTTTCTTTTTTTAACTTATTCACTGATAACTTTTAACTAAAAACTTAGGTCTTTATTTTAAAAATCTTTTATCTTATCCTATGTGCTTGTAGTGCATTCAATGATTTTTAAAAGTGTTCTAATAACGAGGAATAGTACACCTTCATTAAGGCATGTTTCCACTGGGTGTAGTTAATAATAATTTTGCCCATTTTATAAATTTATATCAATATTTTACATGTCTTGAATGTTCTTTTTTATACGTTTAATAATGTGTTTACTCCATTAAAATTTGAGGCTTACGACGGAGCAGAACTTATTAAAATTTTGGAGGTCTCCATTGTATGCCTCAGTGTGCCCTTTTGATGCTTTTATTTATTTTTTGTTTATTATTAACGTTGTGTTTAATTATTAATTTTGTTTTGTTTTATTATTATCGTTTTGTTTTACTATCATCGTTTTGTTTTATTATTGATTCAGTTGAAGGAACTTGGACTTGTTTTCTTTGTATGACAACATGCTTCGCGATTATAAAATCTGTTAGCGTGGAAGAAAGGCTCATGGATATCAACGCCTCTATGAAAATTATTTATTATTCTAGGATGGCTAGATGGTTCAGCGAGAACAATTTATATATTTTTGTGCGTTTATAACTAACTCAATTCTTCACAAATTTTCTAGACTTCATGCTTTAAGCTAAATATGGTGATTACACAATCGATCATAGTTTCATATGATTTTAATTTTAAAGATTATGTGGTAATATAAACAGATCAGAAAGGAAATAAACTATGTAATTTCGTAGAAACGGCGTCTTCCGTCCTAAACAAGGATACAAGTGCTTGGCTAGCTGGGCGTATAATAACTGCGTCCTCCGTACGGATGAACAAAAGTGAATATATGTACGTGAAAAGTAGTACATGTGCATGACTGATCCGTAGCTCTATTGATTCTATGACATACTGACTTCTTCGAAGTTTGGTGGATGATTAATCGATCATGCGGACTTCTTTTCTTCTCCTCATCGATAGCGTTATGTAAGGTTCTGTAATTATAATTAAAGAATTCTGGCAGTATCGCGAGTTCAAAAGAGGACATACACAACATTTATTGAATCCACCACCACATGAATTTTGGAGCGTAACAATCCTACTTTGGACTCGTTGTCTTTTATTGGGCTTCCATTCCTTAATCTATAAGAGTCATAAAATCAATTATGTTGATGTACTCAGTTGAAGGATTTCATGTCCAGAATTTTAATAGTATGGATTATCTTTTGAATGGTACACTTCTAGGGATTTCAAAATACTTTATGAATATTTTATAAAGATATTGCCCAAAATATGCGAAAAAAGCACTGTTCCTCCCTGATCTTCTAGGTGTACTTTTTAAATTTTATGCTAATATAATAAGTATAGTCAGATTTTTAGATAATTCAACCTTGCATTCATCGAAATTTTACGGTAGGTATCAAAACTATTTTTCTTTTTTTCGCATTTTGGACTGAATGATATGAGAATACCAGATATGAAATTTGAGCTTCAAAGCTTTACAGACGCCAAGAATAGTATGTCATTGTCCAAGAATAGTTGTAGCATTTCCGAGCACTGTTGTCAAATCAAGCTACTCTGATTCCTCTGCATTACATACATAGGTTAGGTTAGGTAAAAGCGGAGCCGCTCAAAGACTAGCCTGCAATACTTAGACCTCCAGTAGGTCTATTGTGCCCCTTGACCTCATGGTTTAACCTGTTAAACCGCCCTAAATCCATCCTACTTCCCTTAGGAATCTCAGGAAACATCTGAGCTATTTACTTTTCAGCTCCTCCAGACTGGAAAAAAAGTAGCTACCCGATAGTCTACCACTTTTATTCATCAAAGCGGGTCACTTGCAACGAACATATTGGACGAATTTAGTTTCTTCCGAGTCCTTGCAGCTCCTGCAGAAATCGTTTGCCGCTATATTTAGCCTTCTAGCATGGTCTCCTATGGCCCAGTGACCCGGGATGATCCCTACTAAATTCCTAATATTTGCTCTACTGCCATCAAAGAGTTCCCTTGTCCCCCTCCTGTCATATGCAGGCCACAAATGCCTCTTAATATGGCAGGTTTCCCTGCTGGTCCACCGAAGGCTTGCCTTTTGATAGGCGTCCTTGATGATCTCCTCTTTTAAAGCTCCGATTGGTATACTCACATAAGCTACCGCTGCGGAACTATCAACTTCAGAGCTTTTTTTGGCCAGCTGATCGGATTATATATGTATATATGATTTTTGTTATGTATTCAAAACTACTTTTAAGTAGATCAACCATTTACTGTATTACGGTTGAAATTGAACAGAAAATTTCAAAAGTAATTAAAAAGATTACTAAAATATTTCGAAGAAAAAATTTTACCCAAAATTCCTGGTACACTTGTCGCACTGCAGTTTCAACTTGAAAGCATAAAATTCCGTTCAATCGTCGGTTCAGGGAACAACTTTTGTAAATGAAAGTTTATCTCCGATAAAAAACAGCATTATACGGAAAGCCTTACGTTTTCGGCAAAAAATAATTAATCGCACACGTTTTTTTCTTCTTTTTCTTCTTTTTCTTCTATGGATCGATTTGTCTTTTTGAAGAAAAGATCGACCTTCAAGAAATTATAACCGGCATGAGTTCAGTACTCCTATCGGTGATAACGGAGACGCTACACAATAGAAACAATGACCTTTAAGTATACTCAGAAAATGTTAGGCCTTTGGACGCTGTTTTTAGTAATTATTTTGATTTGTTTCCTTTATATAAATTGTGCTTTAATTTATTAATTTTTTTTTTACATCACATTTTTTATTTAGGTCTTCCCTTCTCTTACTATCAAAATGGCGGGGGGCTAAGAACAAAGACTTCAGATATTTACTTATCATTGTTATCTAATAATTACGATGTTGTATGCCTCACAGAAACTTGTTTACAACCAAATATCTTCAGCAACGAAATTTTTGATAAACGGTATGTGGGAAGTATATAGAAAGGACCGAAACTTGGAGCCCTTTGGTATGAAATACGGTGATGGTTGTCTTATTGCAATCAAAAAGTCTTTTACCTCATCATGTTTAGTTTCTCATGAGAATTCGGACGAAATTCTGTGGGCTTCCATTAAAGAAAAAAACTTTACTTTGTATGTGTGCTGTGTATATGTACCTCCATGTAGCACTTATGAAACTTACGATTCACTTTTTTCAAGTATTAACGAAATAATTTTGCGATTTCCTGGAAAGTCTCACGTATTACTTGTGGGCGACTTCAATTTACCATACCTTTCTCTTGGATCAAGTCAATAATTACATGACACCCTCTGGTGTTTTTAGTTAATCTGCTCAATCTATGCTTAACAACATGACCTTGTGTAATTTTGACCAATACAATAACGTCACAAATTTCAACGATAGGATTCTTAATTTGGTATGGTTACATCTACCTCAGAGTAACATTAGTGTTGTAACATCTGAATGTCCACTTTCTAAAATTGACCCCCATTATCCACCTTTAGATATAATTTTAAATGTGTCATTATCTAAGTCTTATCGAAATGAGTTTACTAAGCTGAGAAATTTCTTTTTATGTGATTATACTAAACTAAGTAACTACCTCAATGGTATTGATTTCTCCTCAGTCTTTGCATCTGATGGTCCTCTTTCTTTTAAGAGATTTCACGAAATACTAAATTTACGTATTCGTAATCATGTAACAGTAACGAAAAACAAATGTTTCCCATTCTGGTATAGTCAACAACTTATTAAAGTTATAAATATAAAGGCAAAAGATCGTCGCTTATATAGGACTAATAGCTATCCGGAAATCGATAAAACTTTGTCTTATCTTAGAAACTTACCTAAAACATTAATATGTGCATTCGACTGAATTTTCATTACCAGAAAACCCTAAGGTCTTCTGTGCCTTTGGCAAATATTTCAAGAACTCGAATACGTTCTCAAAAGAGATGGTATATAACGATGTTACCTCATCTTCTCCTAAACGTATTAGTAATTTATTTACCGAATACTTCATGTCGGTTTTTTCTGACAGGAAATCTAACTTCGACTTGGCATCCTTTCAAAATAACAATAACTTAGCTAATATTACTTTAAACTTAGTCTCATTTGAAGAGGTGCATGATGTACTAGATAAACTAAATTGTGATAAAAATCCAGGCCCTGCTGGAATTCCAAACATTGTATATAAGAGATGCTCTAGTATCTTTGCAAATCCTCTACGTATTCTATTTAATTTATCCATCACACATAAAGTATTTCCATCAGAGCTAAAATACGGATTTCTTACTCCAATTTTTAAGTCAGGTGATCCCAGGTTAATTACAAATTATCGTCCTATATCTATTTCGAACGCATTGGCTTTAATCTTTGAAAGACTTGTTACAATCAACTTTTTTTTAAAAACTTTACCTTATGAGCAACATGGTACCTTCCTGAAAGTTCTACAATTACTAACTAAACTCTGTTAGCGACACCATCTGCCCTTGATGAAAGCAAGCAAGTGGACTCCATTTACACTGATTTTTCGGAGGCGGTTGATAGGATTCATCACCAACATTTAACTTTAGTTTCTGTCCTAATAGTGGCGTGGTTTTCAATGGCTCCGAGTCAGACCCTTTCGAAAAAACCTCGGGCGTCTCTCAGGGTACAATACTCGGACCTTTCATATTCCTAATTTATATAAATGACTTACCAATAGATATTACATCGCCTTCTTTGCTTTATGTTGACGATGCAAAATTGTTTAAGGTAATATATTGTTACTCGCCACAAAGTGATACAAGCGACATCTATTGGAAATGGAAACAACAACAACAAGGAGTATAAATACGGCGGTACTCACATCAAGGAGGCGGAGTCTTATTTCAGAGAGTGAAGTGAACGAAGTAAACTATTTGGATTGCGATAATTAGAATTACAGTACTAGCGATAACTCAAAAGAGTTGATTTGATAATTGGTTATAGCTGTTCTAAAAGTGAACAATGAAATTATATAAAAAGAAGAACGTATTATTGATATTGTTTTAAATAACGAACAAATGCCACGCTCGTAACAATATGATGCAAACGATTGTAAATGGCTTCAAGATGATATTGTTAAGCTTGAAGGTTGGTGTAGAGAAAATTACCTTGATCTCAATATCGATAAATGCAATGCAATAATATTTTCTAGAAAGCGTGATACAATTTACTTCAACTAAAAAATTAATAATATCTCGATTTCAGGTGTAAATGAAATAAAGGATTTAGGGGCTACCTTTGATCACAAACTATACTTTTCGCTTCCCATGTAAACCTTATTACTAATAAAGCTTATAGCATGCTGAACTTAATTTTTCGCATGTGTAGATCTTTCAATGGCAGCGCTGCTTTCATTTGTCACTTTACCTCATTCGTCAAAACTACTCTTTAATATGTTTATAAAATTTGGATCCCCTTCTATTCATGCTACAATAATTAAATTGAATCTGTCCAGACAAAGTTTACCAGGATCCTGTTGTTTAAATTTACGAGATGGAGTATACCCAGAGATTATCTCTTTTTAACCTTTTTAACCTGCTTATTTTTGTACAAACTTCTACATGGCTACGTACTATGTCCCCATTTGCTTTTCAAAATCTGCATAAATATCCCAACGAGATACTCAAGACTTTATGTTCTGTTTAGAGTCCCTTTCTGTAGAACCAACGTCCGAGTTAAGTCACCTTTGGTAAGAATGCAAACAATTTTTCATTCTAAGTTTAGTTCTGACCTCCTGACATTTAAAAGATCAATTATAACGGAGATAAAACAATTTCCAAATTCCTATTAACATATTAATGGTTTTTCAAATTAATCTTGTCGTTTCCTTTGGCTTTCTTTGCTTTGCTTTCAATCTCTCATTTCATTTCCTTATATAATTTTGTATTATTTGAATTTTAAGTAGATTTAAAATTTTAGTTTATCATTTTCATATTTTTTTCTGGAATTGCTTTATTTTTATAAGAATTCTTGTATTATTTTTTATTATTCTTTTTAGTTTTTACAATTTTATTTTATCTTATTTTACAATTATTTTTAATTTTTGGTTATTACATTATTTTTTGACTTGGTTCTCATTTTGTAGTTTTAGATTATTTTTCTATTTTTCTTCTTTTTATCTATTTATATTCTTTTTCATTATTATGATTTACTCTATTAATTACTCTCTACTTATTTTAGAACAAATCAATTTCACATTACCTATGTTCGTAATGTAACTATATTTAATACTTCTCTTGGATTTGTTGGCGGAGTTTTATATGTAAGTGATAATAGCTCCAGTAGGATCAACAACCTAAAATAACACGTGCGGAACAGATCATTGGGTGCTCCTTCCATCCGCCCAAATCTATCAAAGACTCTTTTTTAAATCTTTGCTCTCCTCGCATTAGATAAAATTCAAATTTCTCACAACATGAATGAAATTTATTTATAAATTTCTTAGCCCATACAGGACTCGAACTTACAACTTTTAGAATCGGTCATAGATGGAATAGAAGAATTTTTTAGATCTTTATTTTTACAATTCTAAATATAATTATTAAACGCAACAAGCTAGAAAAATTAAGAAATATAAGAGGAACACTTAGGAATCTGTCTAGTAAGAGCAGACAACCCAAAAGTGGAAGTTCCCGGCTTCTAAAACCAGAAAAGACAGTTGCTTTTTTCTCTTGAATGTAATAATTTCTTTTATGCCAACAATGAAATTCTTTCTAAGTATGTTATGAAAATAATTATTGTCAAAAAATATCATTATCATATTAAAAGCATTCAGTTAATTTTTACATCTAACTACCGACTTTCTCGAAAACTGTAATATAATTTTGGCAAGTTCTTCAGCAATATAAACCTCCGCAAAATCAAGTATTCCAGAAACAGATAACTACAAAAGTCAAAAGTAATTTTTTTTCCTTGAATAGTAATAACAACACATCGCCAATATGTAATTACACACCTAAACATAAAATCTTAACGTAATTAAGTCATCATAACCATCCAACTAGAGATGAATTCTCTAAAAATGACAAGATGCTACTCTCACAGTCAATGAGTGTTTATGTCCAGAGCACTAAAGGTCAAACAACGTCTTTTTTTTGTTTTGTACCAATTATTACACCACGTCGCGTCGTCTTCTTATATAAAAAGACCATTTGTTGTGAATGTGACCATAAACGTAGTTGCCTCAAAATTGGACTGCATTAGGCTCATAGGGCAGCGTGACATCGTTTTAGTACCTTACGTGGTGTAATAATCTATATATAATGTAGATATATGTATGATTATATAAATCCATAAAGTATCATTCCAAGGATAAAGGGACTTTCACCACATCATCCACTAAAGAACAGAAAAACAACACCAAAAAACCATAACAAAGTTGATTGCTGTAAGTACCGGGACAGCACGAACATCTTAATGAAAAAAATTAAAGCCGTTTTTCGCGACATATGTGTTTTCGTGTGTAAAAGCAAGAAAAACCAGAATAAAAGTTTTTTATCTTCCAACCAACTTAGGATAGTTAATTGACAAGAAGGAGTAGCTGAAGAATTTGACTCAAAGAACTAGCACTGGAGGAAACCTAAGATCAGCTGGAAAGTGGAAAGAAATTCTGTAAATTGTCTGATTTTTATCTAGGACACTGTTTTTGTCGGTTCATTAGATGGAATTTTATAAAAGTTCTCTTTGATGTCGTTAAGTTTTCAGCAAGTACATTGTCGCATCACTGAACATATAAAATTGTTTCGAAAAATCGATTTCAAGCAATTTTGAAGCAAGTGGACTCTTCATTTCTTGAAGCCCCTAACTGACTCTTTGCTGTGAAGTCATGCACGCACAAGACTATTGAAAATAAAATTTTGCTAGTGGCAATATGGCAGTGGATATGTGTATCTCGGGATACCTATACACAATTGAAATTTTTTAACATGCTATTAACCTTGAACAGATTTATGATATCGGGCTACCATTTTATAGTTATCTTTCATCCAGTCTTAAGGAATCACTTGCTATGTTAAAGGCACAGGCAAATATGAATTAAGTAAAATTACAACTAGGAAAGTAGGGTGAAGGAAGTGTCAATATAGGTAGTTAATGTTCTTCGATTAGATGACGGAAGATGTATTAAAAATAATTGAAATATTTTAATCTTACAAATATAATGAATTGCATAATGTTCTAGCAAGCAGAAGACCTTTTTGTTGTATAGAAATTAGAACTACATACACCACTGCCATTTTGAATTTTTATGGCAACTTATCACTTTCATGTTTTATTATTTCCTAGCTCATAGCTACGTCTTCGGTCAAGAGTGTCCCAAGAGAGTAGACTAAGCGGCAGAACAATAAGATCACTCTATCAAAGCCTATAAAAAGCAAACCTATAGGAACTTTCTTTGAATGGTTCCAATACGCTTGATAAGCATCACATAAAAAGAAGAGCAAAAAAGACAAATGTACTCCAAAATAGATCTGTCAAAGAAACACTTGAGAGATTTAAACCACATTATCTAGACAATCCATTTCTTTTTTTAATAAAATCCAAAGTAATACTAGCCATATTCACGAAGTAGGTAGTCATGCAGTATGATTATAAAGAGAAAAACTACAGTTAAAAATGGCGCTAAAATATTTGATTTATTCAAGCTTAATCAATCAATTTCAATCTACGGAATAATGAAAATGTAAGGAGCATTTCTTTGTAGGAAATGATATTTTTTTTTCGAGGCAGGGGAAAAAAGTACGGGGGCCAAAGCGGCCCATTGAGGTAACTACCAAGTAGGAGAAGCTATAAAGCTATAGCAGTTGACAGGAAAGTAGAGACGAGAATAGCGCAGGATTGTGTCGAGGTGCGATGCGAACCCCGACCCCTGCGATAATAGTAAGCGTGCTTACCAACCGAACTACCGAAACCACTAGAAAAGGATATGCTAGTGCGCTTACAACCAGTTAAAGGTAGTAGAAAATTGGTAGAGCACCAAGCATAAAAACATCTATATCAGAATATATGTAAAAGAACGCAGTTGTCAGGATAACATAGAAATTTTGAATTCTCACTAATCTAATTCTAATTCAAACAAATAGAGTAAAATAGGTGAATAATAAAAAAAAAAATAATACAAAAGAAATTTAAAATACAAGAATTCATAAGTAGAAAATATTTGATTAATATATGCAGTTATTGGCAAAAATGGGAGGGGAATGCGGGGAGGATTAAAGAAAAGGGAATTTTATTTCAGACACTTTTTACTGAAGATAAATAGGTATTTTATAACACCTACATAAATTTATCTTTAAGAACTCGCCTACTCAACGGGACAAGACAGTTTAGTTCATTAGGTAGAGAATTCCAAAGTCTGATAGCATGAACGAAAAAAAACCGTAGCAAGTTGTTGGTGTGACTCGATGTTAGGAAGTGTACTTTATTAATTAAATAATGAGGTCGTCCGGCCCAAATTAGAGAGCATTCCAGCACATTACTAACTACACGTGAGACGTGGTCAAAGCGTTGCAGGTTATACTATACATATTTTAAAGCAGCGTTAAATGCAACGTTCAGACGATATGCCGATGAAGAGTCCAATTTGCAGTAAATAACATCGGTGTAAGTTATTATTGGAATGCTCAAGGATCTTATAAGTAATAACCGTATGTTAAAAGGAGAGTATTGCCTGAAGATGAACATTTAAGCAGCATGCACCATCTTCTATAAGTCCTAGAGGCCGATAGATATAAATTTGTACATCGTCAGCATACAAATGTATGTTTGCATGACGGATAACCTCGGTGATATCATCAATATACATAGAAAATAGTAGAGGTGCGAGTATTGAACCATGGGGGACGCCTCTGTTAAGATATAAAAACTCTGAAAATGTTTCACCAATACTCACCCTTTGGGAACAATTTACTAAAAAATGTCTAATAAATTTAATCGATCTGCAGCTAAACCCAAACTTCAATCTTAATTTGTGACAGAGAATGCCGTGATCCACCTTATCAGAGACTTTTGCAAAATCTAATAATGTTAGGAAAGATACCTCGTCATTATCAGTATTACACCAAAGATCATCAGTTATCTTGAACAACGTTATGATACAGCTATGTTTGACTCGAAATCTGACTTAATTAAACTAAATTAAACTAATCAAACAATTAGGTAAGATCATAAGTATGTCCTTAAGGGAGGAAAATTTTCAAGGTTGGCGAACTTAACAACGAGACTACGGTACGAATTTTTATCGGAGGTTTTACTGAAATCGGTACACCCAGCCTCCATAGCAAGACTACGGAAATCAAAGAATTCTACTGAGATAATGTTTGGTAGTTAGTCGGTATGACAAATAGGAGCAATAAAAGGCGCGGTATACTTATTTCGTTAGCTTATAATCATAAATCACAAAATGATTTCTGTTCGCGAGTTACAGAGCGAGTTGTCATATCCAGACTGTGATGTACTCTCAATATTGCCACTCATTATAATATATATATACGGGTGTTTCCCACTAGGAGGTCAATAGAACGGGAGGTGATAGTACACACCTAGATGAACCAAAAATTTTATGGCAGGGTGATTAGGAAAAAAATATAGTTTTTCACAAAACACCCTATATCTATAAGAGTTCATTGTATGCATGGCTACAGTTTGCAGTTTCCATAAAAAAAAGTTATGCTAATAACCATTTTGCAAAAATAATAGAGGTTAAATTTTAAAAAAATGTAAGAAAATCCGAAATTTTTGTTTAGACAACCATAATTCTGATTGGGAGAGCGCTATGTGGCTGATAGAGCAGTCGTTGGAAAGGTCATGAAGCTCTGCATACAATGAGCTCTTAACTGTGACCGCCTGTAGTTTTTAAGATACAGGTTGTTTTGTGAAAAACTAGCTTTTTTTCTTACTCACCCTGTAACTCCTAAACGGTTTATATGCCCCCCTGCCATACAATCTTTGGTTCGTTTAAGTGAGTAGTATCACCTCTTGCTCTATTTACCTCCTATTGGGAAACACCCTTTATAAGTGACTAATTAGTACTTTCTAGTACAGGCAAGGGTCAATGAACATACCAGTTAATAGTGGTTGATATTTACCTTCTACTGTGTCGTAAAAATCCTTTAAAAGGGCTACACGGAAAGGCAACTGGCCGTTTTTATTATTGTAATAATGGGGGAATACACAGTGTAAATATATAAATTAAGTAAATAATAGACATGGCTCATGGCGATAAAGGCGATACAAAGCTACTGCACAGTAGATTTCATACAGTAGAACAAATAAACTACTAAAAAGTTAATTTCACACAATAACTTACCAGAAAAAAAACCATAATCTCTCTTATAGGAACCACTGAGATGATACGGAAAGAAATCGATGAAAAGTAGGTATTTGCTGCATATCGTGTTTGTTTCGTGTTTGTAACTCTGAAATTTTTATATATAATTCAATGCTCAATTAGAACATTTCAAATAACGTTATTTTTCATTCGAAACGTTCCGCTCCGATTTTTGGTACACAGAACAATCGTAAGATAGAAAACCGTTTCATCCCACCGAAAAAGGCATAAAAAATTTTCCCGAAGTTAATTGAATACTTCATAACTTTTTACACAGCACTATAACTATCTTTTATATTATGTGAGAAAAAGCACATTTAGTTCTTTTAATAATTGTATAAGCGTAGAAAATTTAATAATTTTGCGAAATTTAGTCGCGTGGTTAAAAATCACACATTTAGGGAAATAACGTCTTTTTTTTTATTCTGTAATTAAGAAAAATTACAACTCTAACAAAAAAGGTACTCGAAAGATATTGTTTCTCGCATCAGAAATGTTTTAAAAAGAATGAAGTAAAAATTTGAATATGGACATTAGATCGGTCGGGAGGTTATTTCGTAATTCTCTGCCAGTTTCAGACTTTCAATACACATCGACAATTATTATCGCCAATTACTAATTTGTATGGTTTTAGGTTTTTTTTTAAATTTTGTAAAAGGGTTATAAAGTAAATAGATAAATAAAAGGGCTCCACTCATTATGAAATGAGGATTAGTTTATTCAAGACAAAGAAAACAGTGGTCCATGGCGAGATTTTAAGGGATAAATCTTGAAATTCGAGACCTTCAAAAGAAGAAGCTCTTAAGTACTCACATAAGCTCAGGACACGCCTTTAGAGTCCTATTTTACCAATTGTCTTTTGGGCTTGGGACATTTATGGTCCCCGCCTCCCTAAGGGAAAATTTTGTGTGCGCCACTGTTTCTATTCCTTAAAAATTTGTCTAATTGTAGTTGGACAAGTGGCAAAACAAAAATCTTTTTTTCCATTAGAACATGAAGAATGAATTTCAGAATAAAAATTCGACTCGGTAACCAAAAGAGTCAGATATTTCTTCACTACTGCAGTCAGTAGAGAATACAAAATCGAAGAATTGTTAGATTCATTCTTCACGTCAAAAATCAAATGCTACAGAGAAAAGTTGAAACGGTAGTAAACATAAAAAAAAATTAAGCCAGAAAGTTGCACAAGGCAACATAGCATATGTTGACTTTCCTTTTCATTGAAACGCATCCTGGTAGTGAAGTAATTACGATATAAATAATTTTGTGATGCACTTTTAGGACCATATAAATGATCTCTAGTTCTTTTACACTATATATAAATCAAGTTTCTGTTGGACAACTCACAGAAAACATATTTTTCGAGATGATACTAAAGGAGAATGTTTGAAGTTATTGGAGACATTTAATAATCAGGCAAGCCTTTGAGCTTGAGTACGTTTTAGAAAATACCGATTTACACTTGATGCCGTAATTTCC
This sequence comes from Dioctria linearis, assembly GCA_963930735.1. NCBI lineage: Eukaryota > Metazoa > Arthropoda > Insecta > Diptera > Asilidae > Dioctria > Dioctria linearis. The sequence goes on from OZ005741.1 coordinate 285,614,283, forward strand.
CTTAGAATTGGGTTGGCTTTCCTTCTGTTCAGCATTTCAAATCAAAACTGAGACTTAAACTTATTTCTGAGCCATATTCAATTTTGTATTAGAGTTTAGAAAATATACTAGATTAAGTTTTTCGACTTCTCACGGTTATTTTGAAAATTTATTTTCTAATTGTTTTGAAAAACTGCCTTAGCATTTCTGTACCTACTTTATTTTGTTCTACTGAATAAATGAAATTTGGTGCAGATATATCATATCACCAAAGCATTTTTTTTTGTTTTTGTTTTCTAGATAACTAATTATTTATGTATGCATTTTTTACTGTTGGTATTTTTATGGTGTAGCGTACCATATTACTCACAATTATTCAATTATGACACTTGTTATATTTCAATTCAAAGTAATTTTGAAAGAAATATATAATGCACACAGTAATACTTATCTTCAAATTTTTTCCAGGTTCAGTATTCCTCTCTCGGATTCCTCGCTCCTACTTTTGCATCTATTCCGTTTTTTCTTCTTCCCTGAAGCCATTAATCGTATTGACTTCTTTCAAATTATACACATTCCTCCAGTACTGTAGTGTCAGAACATATAACAAACGGATATCATGTAAAATTCGTATACAAGAGTGAAGCCAAAAAACCGTCATAATATCTCAAAGGAGCAAGTCTTAAGAGGAGTCAGTAGGTACTCAGCAAAAGTTTCAATCTAGATAACAGCGAACCTGTAGGTAATAAAATTTACTATACGTTGGTTTGTGTCCTGAAAGTGAGAAAATTCATATAAAATTAGCCTAGACCTAGACCACAGAGCACATTAGAGACACCTACCGCAAAAGACAGAAACCCAACATCCGACAAAACCGTACAATTTAAGACGAAAAATGTAAATTTGAATTAACTCTCCAATATCTCCATTCCAATACACTTTCTTTTAATTTTTGCCGACGTTATTTACTAGACTTCTTCATTACCATTAATTTAAGATATAAATCATTATTTTGCTACAAATAGTTTGCCAGAAATTCGAATTGAAAAATGTTTGAAACTTGCAAATATGGTACTGACAAGCACAAAAATCCAGAGCAAATAAAGATGCAAGCACACGGAATAAAAATGAAGTAACAAGTTGGACCATCGATGATAAATCAATGGGCACTCTTACTAGTTGGTAATATGCTCCTTCAGGCATTCTGCTAGCTGTTTATACCTGCACTGTGCTCTTACACCTTACACTAGAAACTTGAGCTCAACACACACATTGGTAAACCTTCACTTAATTTTGCTTATAAGAATTCCTGTTTGTTATAATGTTCTAAGACTGCAGCACACTGCAGCACTATAGTCCCAACAAGTTTCACTTTTCAAAAGTCTCCCAATTTTCTTGCTGCCATTTCACAAAAGTGTTTTTCCTGATTTCATTTATTTTCCGCTAACGACATAAATACTCTGCAATATGTTCCGTACATATTGAAAAATACATGCACCTAATTCCAAGGAATTTCCCAATTGCGAGAATCGTTGAAAACGAAAATAAAGTTTTTTTTTGTCAGATTACAATAATATAATTCAAGACAATACGTTTATTGAAGTACACAAATTGTACAAATCTTTTATGAGTACTAGTTACTATAATTGGCACTCTAGAGCTGAAAGTATCCGGATAATTTACTATCCGGATAATCCGAGATAATTAGGATCCGATTCATCAAATCCAGGTATCCGAATAGTCCGAATCCTAGCATCCGGATCCCAACTATCCGGATCCGTATCCAAACTATCCGGATCGAGACTAAGCAAAAAAAGGTAAAAATTTCCTCCCGATTGATTGTTGCATTGGGAAAATATAAATTTCATGATATTTTCATTTTCTCAATAAAACAATACAATTTTGGAACTTTTTTGTCTGATAGTTCGGATCCGGATCCGGGTAATATGGATCCATATCCAGATAGCTGAGATCCGGATCTCAGGAATCTGATAGTTCGCAGATCCGGGTATCCCGATATGCGGATATTAGCAAGTCCGGATCCAATTTTCACCTCTAGATAGAACGTATTAAGCAAGTTTAATCTACAACAGCAAATTAGCAAGTATATATCTAATCAGATTAGTTTATATGAATGTAAGAATTTTTATCAAAAACTAAAAGAATTAAATGTAACTAAATTTACAGAAATTACAAAAATGCAAAATAAAAAATACAAAACTCCAAAGTTACGGATCTGCAAAGTTTTAAAGTTTTGTGGTTTCAAAAGGTGATAAGAAGGAATTAAAAGAGAAGCGAAAATATGAAAGCAATTGATGGAGATAACTAGGCCAGATGAGATTTAATAAGTGTCCTGAATGCACCGACAGTACTCGCAGATCTAATATCGGATGGTAAGGCGTTCCATAAACAAATGGTATAGACTAGATAAGATAATAGATTTCCGAAAATGAGGTACATTTAGGTTCTAATTTCTCTGAGACGTTGTAAATTCGAAAAATACTCTCAGATAATCGGGTTTGGCTGACTTTAGGAGATTATATAAGATTATTAGCGCGTTTTGGTTTATATAATAATTCAACGAGCAACCCAGTACTCGGGATCGTAGATGTGAGACATGGTCGAATCTGCGCAGCCCAAAAATGAAGCGAACGCAATCGCCGCATCTATCTTGCGGCGACGGACACTATCTAGTTTGGAAAAAATGATCCTACCATAAGTAAAATAAGTTGACAGAATATTAGCTGAAAGCCAAATTCTTCACAAGCCACTATAGACTTTTCCCAGCATAGAGCTGATATAGTCGCAGCAATTCATCTTTCCATTCAGCACAAATCCCAGATTAGTTACTTTCCTTGAAACGGGTAACGTAAACTCGTTTAACTTCACTGTGACACAAGTAATTTAATCTCGATTGTTACAGTTGCAAGAAAACAATATGCACTGCGACTTAACTGGATTTAAGACTAGTTTATTATTTTGGGCCCACGAATTTATTCCAAATAGGTCGTCGATTATTCGGGCCACGCAATCATCAAGAAGATCGATGAGCCTGCTAATACACAGTAGCAAGTCGTTAACGTACATATGGATCCTCACATCTTGTAATGCATTTGGAAGATCATTTATTTAGGAACTGAGGAGCAGTGGGCGGAGGATTGATCCTTGGGGTACTCCACATATTAATGGTAGAGAAGGTGAAAAAAAATTATATATTTTTACACGCTGGCTGCACCTCAACAAAAAATTGCGTATCATAAAGATAGCTGACGTACGTACTGAAGTAAAAGCTGATCGACAGCTTCTGAAGCAGAATAATATGGTTGACACTATCAAATTACTTGGAGAAATCGAGAAGAACGAGGGCAGCACATTATTCCAGTTCCATAGAACGTCTAATATCGGTGGAGATTTTAAGGCTTCGCTCTTACAGCTGTGTGAGGAGCAAAAACCAAATTGCCAACATGACAAGAGATTATTATTCTCGATGTATTCAAACGTACAAAACCTTCTCCAATACTTTTGATAAAAAGCACAACAGACTAATTGGACGAAGGTCAGACGGTTGTGTTGGAGAATGCTTTTTTGGAATGGCAAGTATCGTGGCGATTTTCCAGCTGATGGGAAAACACGACGATGTTATGGATGAATTAATGACATGTAGGACATATTTGCTGATTTCTGATAATAATAGCTTAATAAAACGGTGTGATTGATTGTCTGGTCCTGAGGCGTCGGATTTTATGGAATATGTCGATTGAATAAGCTCATCGAAGCAGACCCCGCGTAAAGAAAAGGGATCGAATATATTTGGATGTAAAGCACTGTTTTTTCGTCCTAATGATAATGATTCCTCGCTATGACCATACGAGGTATTGCGGCTTATGGAGGTAAAGTAAGCATTAAATTCATCCTGATTATAGCTGTAGCTAATTTGGTTCTTTTCATATACTCCTGCCTCTTTCAGATTTTGCCACAGAACCTTTGATCGAATATTCGTCTTATAGTATCGGCGTTTTGCATTCCTTATAGCAACATTGGCGCGATTTCGAGCTCACCTTATAAAGTGAGCGAGCATGTTCGGTTCTTAGAGCCCTATAATGTTTGTATAAATATTGCCTTTCTGTAATAAGGGATCGCACGGTGGGAGAGAACCGTGGACAGCGAATAATGGATACTGTTTTTGTCTTCAGCGGGACATATTTTTCGGAGAGGTATTACATCAATGAGACAAAAATTGCTATTTGGCCACCCACCTCAATGCAATGAAATATGTCATCCTATGTCTAAAGAAGGCATTCGCTAAAAAGGGACTCAACATCAATACTTTCATAGTCTCGGTATGGGACATGTTTATAACGCGGTATCGCATCCAGCCTGAAAGCATAATTAAGAAATAGAATGTCATGGTCAATTGTGCTGAATGGAAGGAGCTGATTTTGCCCATTGGCTTTATCCCAAAACAATTATAAGATCAAGGGTCGAGGGGTTTGATGTATTAAAAAAAGTAGGCGAAGTATTGACAATATTGAGATGCAGAGATTGAATAAGATTAGTAAATTGGTCTGTTAATGCTCTGCGATGAAGGAGATTTATGTTGAAGTCGCCACCAATCGCTACATTTTTATAATTTTGAGTAACGTGTGATAACGTATTCTCTAACTCTCGAACTACATCATCACTAAACTGGTTAGGTGGAAGATATACCGAGGTTAAGACACCTTTATCGTTATTGGAGCTAACTTTAATGCACACAAATTTACACGACAGAGTTTCAGAAGAAGAAATACGTTTGGCTTTAAGTTAATTCCTAATAGATGGCTAAACCTCCGCCAACACGGTCTATGAGATCCTTGTGAAATACGTTAAAAGGCGGAATGGAGACTTGAGATGATGGGATTGCAGCATTCAACCATGTCTCTCGGAGTCTGTAAAAATTAATCGAAAATCGTCAATCTTGTTGCGAATGCTTCTCGTGTTCACAGTACATATATTTATGTAAATTCGAAAATTGATTTCCTAGTATTTTTAATAAACTTCTTACCTGGTCCACACCCGAGAAATTATCCATACTCATAGACGTACAAAAAACCACCGGTGCACTCAGTCACATAATTTCGCAACACTACAACCATCCCAGAATGAAAACTTCATTCAAGTATCCGCAAGAGAAACCACAAATTAGTAGAAAAGAAAAACAAAAACAAAGTTTGAAACATACTCAAAACTCAATTAAAGAAATTTCCATAAGGACCTTACAGGAAAGTCAGAGTAACATGTAAATTTTAAATAGAATAAACTGAGTCCATTTGTATAAAAACGAAGATTTCATTGTGGTAGCTCCACAGAATTAGCAGCATATTAGGTTTAGGCACGCAAAATCGAACTTTGTACAAGGTTATCTAACAGATCTCCTCGGGTGATTCTCAGTTCATTACCCTCTCGACAAATTTTGACATATAGCAGTTCATTTTTTACGAAATTTCAAAGCTTCACGTAAGTGTGAGCTATTTCTGGGGGTCAAGCTCTCATTTATATAAATTGAAGAGTCTGAAGAAAAGTCTTCGAGATCAGCAAGCCGGATACCCGTTCGACGACGATATGATGACAAGAAAGCTCTTTGTTCGGTTGGGTATGAGAAACGTACTACGATAGGGTTATCATTGCGAAGAGAGTTTGTTTTAATGCAAAAAGCATCAATGTATGGCGAAATTGGATGGTCGACCACTGCAGAAAATATTTTTACTAGTGTTCACCAGATTTTCAGTTTGTTGGTAAGGTATTCCACGTCATCACGTTGATCTAAAAGAGACTTCTTGTTTTGTATGACTTTCGTTTTCAGCTTTTCACAATCTTTAATTCTCTCATCGAAAGAGCGTATGCCGTCATCAATTTTCGCAGATATTCCTTCGTCGACTTTCTGCAAGCGCAGTTTGATCATGGACATAAATCTAGTTTCTAATGTCTGAATTATTTTCTCGACAATCGCTGGCGAAAGCTCTGTCATAACGACACCACTTCTCGTTACAACTTGATAGCCTGCATCAGGATTCGAAGTTTACAGGCTGTTCTCTTTTTTGTTAACTTTCACCACAATAATGAGCAGAGAGGGCAGAAATTAAGATAGACACCAACACCAGAGAAGCTCCCAGTTGCAGCAGCAACACTAAACAGTTTTGGTAATTAATTGAATTTCCACTAAAATCAATCACCGCAAAATCACCAATCAAACACAAAATTGCTTGCGACATGCTATCGGAAACCAAAATGGGACTTTGCCAATTTCATACACGAATATATTGCTTTATAGCTAGCCAACTCGGGAGCCACTCGAAAACACGTCTATACTCTAACGTATATTACTGTGAAACTGCCGGCGGTAGAAAAACAAGTTTGGTTCTGGTTCCAGGTATATGGTTCCTCTGGTCCAGTCATATCTATCTTGGGAGTCCGACATATTCAAATAGGTAGAACCAAATTTAGACATAAATTATTTCTTTTTGTCATCTTTCCTTTCAGATATATATTCAGATTCGCTTACCTTGGCTGCGAGATTTCATTCTCTGTAAAAATACACTGGTCTAACTCCAGATATGGGTTTATGGTCCTTTAATATAAAGAGAAAAGATTTTGAATGAAAGCTGTTGCTAGTTAATAAAATATTCATTTTAGGCTTTAGTCACAATTAGCAACAACTATAGAGTCAGATTTACAACTGTATACAAATACAGTATTGGAAAGTTTGTGAAACGATATGAAGATGACATAAAAATATACATTATATGAAAAAAGTGTGAATGCAGATTTCCAAACTCTATTGGAAGCATCGATGGAAAAAATTTTACAATCAAGTATCCTCAACGAAGCGGAACCATAAAGTTTCCATATTTGAAAAAGTAGCGATTCAGTAATTTTTTATATACCACAAATACATGTAAAAAAAAAAGTAAAAAAGCTTTCAAATCAAACCGTACTTTTGCCGCATGTACCAACTGACTTGTGACAAATGCTTTTCCTTGACGACGCGAAGCTATAACATCCATTTCCATACGTAGTATCAAGATCCGATACAGGGAAAGAAAATATCAGAATTTTCTGTCCAGGTCTTTAGAAACTGACGTCAAAAGTCCAATAAAAGCAGTTAAAGCAACTTTTCTGTTACACAACTTTTTAAGACCGCAAGCAGATAAAAACAATTTCCTTCAAAATTTAGATCCAACAGAGCCTCAAATGAGAGCATTTATAAATAATTTTGATTTATTTTAATAGTCAAAATGAATATATAAAATAAAGATATTGATATCCGTACCATTTCCGTTCATTTCCCTTTCATTTTCGTCCCATATTTTATCTTTTTCTCCAATATTTTTAGTAGCATATAACTTTAATTAATTAAGTTCAATTAATTTTAATTCTAATATTATCTATTCTAAATTACAACTGTTCGCCTAATTAAAATCCATCCAAAGAAAAATTTCTTGTAAGGCCACAATTATCCCAAATCTGGGGTTAATTTGAACCGTAATAAGTAAAAAACATTCCAAAAACTCATTCAATATTCCACGCTACTTACGTAATAAAATTTATTAAAACAACGCCCAACCACTGCCCAAAACGAATTGAAAGAAATTTCCCGTTGTGTTATAAATAACTTTGGGATACCTTATCCATCCAAAATCTGTTTAAATATCTTTTCCTTTGGATCTTCTGTTTAAATGTGCAAACTTTCAGTTTTTTTTTCATTTTTTACTTGTCTTTCTCTCTGTCAAGATTCACTTTCAATTGACTGACCACAGACAAAAAGCCTGATTATTTCTGTGTGATACGTCAATTTTTTAAGAAGAGTAATGAGGTAGTTTGGCAGTTGTTGGCAGCTATTGGCTTAACTAATTTGACTGGCAATGGCTTGATTATTTGCAAATAAAAAATGGATATAGAATCCTAGAAAGAACTTGTAATGCAGTGCACTGCACTACACCGATTAGGCTAATTTCTAAAAAACTGCACACTACATCAGTTGACATTTGTTAAATACCACAGAATAGCAGAAGTGCTCAATTTTAAATTGATTAATTAATATTAAAATGACTATAAAGGAAAAATGGGTAGAGTTTTCTCAAAATAATAAATTCAAAATACAAACAATTTTAATCTTAAAAAAAAGATTGTCAAAGCACTTCACTGCTTTCAATGTGCTTTACAGTGCAGAAACACTGCTCCACTCCAGCACTGCACTGTATTGCAGTACAATACGCTGCACTGCACCACATTGTGTTTCAGGCTTAACACTTAAAAAAAGTATTAACTATTAAGCAAGAAAAAAATCTAGAATTAGTCTAAGCAATTCTCACGAGACCGTTGTAATGATATCGCCTTCTTCCATGATCTGATTGGCTGATGGCCAGGCGAGATCACTCAGCCAAGGTATGGTTGTTTAAGATCTGGCGTCTGAGACTGCCTATAAATGCTGATCAGCGTGCAGGTGAGATAACTCAGCTGAGGTCTATGACATTTTCCCTAAAGACGTTTGCCAAAAGGACGTTTGCACTAAAGACGGTTTACAAAACATTCATTTCACAAAAGCAATCTTTCCCAACTTAGACCAAAGACAAAAAAGTCTTTTACCAAAAAGTTCTTTGCCAAAAAGATATTTTTCTACAAATGGCAAATATGTTTTCATGAAATGAGCTGCGCGCGAATTAGATAAATCGTTCGGGTTCCAAAAATAAAAAAAAATAAAACAATCTTTCTTTATTACTTTCGTAACCGAGGTCAGCTTTTGCCAAACCTTTTCCGTCAAAACTTAAGTTAGACTAACTTAATTATTCGTTCATAATTATTTTCTACAAATCATCTTTACATATTTTGTCACGTACAAAAGTTAAATGTGATCGCTAAGAACGGCAAGGCAGGATATATTCATAAGAAATATGTTGGGCAAAGCTGTAATTAGATCGTAGTTTTACTGTGGGAAATTAAATGTCTTAAGTTTGAAATTATTTAATTGTGGCAAAGTGGAATGCTTTAAATTTGTTCATCTTTTGCTGATTCTACATATTTCTTTGGAATTTTTGGAAATTGGTGTCTTCTATTTTGTTAGAATTAGACCATGATCTAACTCGCGCATCTCATTTCATGCAACATATTTGCCATTTGTAGACACCAGAGCTGGGCAATACTTAAGTAAGTACATTTCCGTTACTTAAGACTTATTACTCAATACTTTTGAAATGCCCCTACTTAGTACTTGAACATAAGTTCTAGCGTCTATTTACTTGTACTTAAGACATAGTTTTGTAATTAAGTACCAAGATTTTTACTTAAGTATTTCTGAGTCTATTAAGTACCTACAAATATCTAACTCTTTGTAGAAAAGAAAACACAATCTCTAACGCAACTGCTTTTTTGTTGAGTTTTAAAGCACGCAAAGAACTGTTAAGGCATGTGCCACACTCACGCATCAAGGCAGAACCTTAAACGAGCTAATAACATACAAACAAGACTGCGCAAGTAGTCCAAAAACCAGTAACGTTTCGCTCGAATATAAAATTGACGATGCCTCGACTTGATGACATAACCACTGACATGTATAAGATGGACTGACTGCGCTCATAGCAATACACTGCAGAAAGTGGGCTCACTTCTATATTGCTGACTCCTTCGGTCTAAGCTCCAAGTACCAACTGAGAGAGAACTGAAAACAACAAATAAATTAGTGGATTCGTCAAAATACATGATTTTAAATTAATTCTTTATGGATATTACTGAAAAAAAAACTGTTTTACCAAAGGATATGTTCATAGATCCTCAAATTCGAAAGGTTTTATTAAAATCACTTTCCGAGCTGTGTGCTCACTTTTCAATTTTCCGCCAATTATTTTTTCAATGTTGGCACTGACGTAAGAACTCTTTCTGATACAAGCAATTGTGCCCACGTGAAATAAAAAAGTAAGCAGTCCATATTATATTCGTCAGTGGACCTAACCAAGGGTAAGCAAGCAATGCCTCGCTCCACTATAAAATTAACGATGCCTCGACCTGATGTAGGCAGACCCTCAATTTTTTCTACGAAATTTACTGGAAATTTTTTCCTTAGAATTGTAATGTATTATTGGAGGATAATAGGTGCTTGGGCGGACCTCTAATGGTTTTGATGAGTGTAACAATGACAGGTGAAGATTTTACTCTACCTGCAGCGCCGAAAACTATAAGAAAATATAAATGGTAGCCACTGGTTACTATACATATTATAGTTTTCAAAAGGTATTTATTTATTAATATATATTAACTGAACTCGATAAACTTCATTATATTACTGCCCACGTACTAAGTTTCTAAAAAAATACTTTAAAAAGTACTTTAAAAAGTACTTGAAAAAGTACTCAGTACTTTCTGTAGACTTAGTACTTATGTAGTTACAAATACTTTTCATACATGCGGTACTTGTACTTACGGTGAAGTTCTCAGGCCTTTGGTACTTGTACTTGTACTTAAGTACTTTTTCTTTGGTTTTTGCCCAGCTCTGGTAGACACATACTTGCCTAAAACATATTTGCCATTTGTACAAATTAAAATTTCATTATGGAATTCGGTATCTTGAAATTCAAAGTACAAGCGTTTTTCAAATTCATGAAAATCATAATTATATTTTTAAAAGTATATCTCTGTAAGGATGTTCTTGATAATTATTGGAATATAATTCGAGCAGGTAGATGTGTCATTCAAATTTTTAGCTAAAGCAAATAATAAATCACATTATTCGTAGTCGGATCTTTTGCTCAGGATTTTTTTGATTCGCTCATTTTGTAAATAAATTTTTTTTTCTTTAAAACTAGATGTCCACTTTTTCAATTTTACCTTTAGCATAAGCAATTTATTTTTTTATTTCAAATTTTTCAATGTTTTGGGAAATGTCCATTTGCTAATAATCTTTTGGTAAAGATCTTTATTTGGCGATCATCTTTTTGAGAAACGGCTAGTTTTGGCAAACAAACTTTGGAAAAGCGTACTTTCGACCTAATCGTCTTTAAAACAAATGTCTGCTTGGGAAACAGAATTCGGTCAACTGGGATATTCCCCTCAGATGATATATGCACTAGGATTATATGGCGTCAGAGACTGCTTAAGCTTGCGTTGTTATTAAGGCTATTCTGCCAATCAAGATCCGGAGTGGATTAATTAAAAAAAGGCCTGCTCTGACTGAATGCGTGTATGTAATTTTGAAGGTGACCCCACATTTGATTGTTCAAGTAATTTTTCGCATATATTTCTATAGAACGGCTAATTAGACAGTAAAATTGGTTATAACTAATTTCAAAGTATATTTTATATACAGAAAAATCAAGAAGACTTTTCGTAGAAAAGTGTTATCACTTTAATAAATTGAAGACAAAAAAGATTATTGCTAAAACTGCAACTGCAACTGATGATGAAAATGACTCGAAATGCCTTTTGCACTTTCATCAGTTGCAGTTACAGTTTTAGCAACATTTTTTTTTTGTTACTATTTTATTAAATTGATAACAATTTCCTACGAAAAGTCTTCTTGATTTTTCTGTATGAATTTGTCAGTCCCGCTTAGGGCTAAACTGCTGAGTACAAAGTAAATACTTTTAGTATTTTCCCTCATATAATTCTCACTTAGAATTTTAACTGAGTGCATATAAGTGAGGTCAACTTGGCTTTTTCCAGGCACATACGGCAAGCAAGAACCAGCCGTACTGAAGAGTATTAAGTTCTTGCCGACACAAAATGCATTTTTCACTTTCATATATTTTATATTCCGAAGAGCTTTCCACTAGTGAAAACATCTAAAACTGATTGTTTTCCAAGTATGTGTAAGATACCTCAACTTTTGTATGGCAACACAATGAAAGGATTGCCCAATTTAGTACCGTTTTGAAACTGATAGATAGACATACGGTTATGCAGAAATCAAAATAAACTGAATGACAAACTAATAATATTATATTTTATATGCCTAGCCTATAGATTTCATTTAGGGTATTAAAATACACTTAAGTTATTTTACAGATATATCAAAATTATTGTCAGAGCTTTATATACTTAGTTCAATTACATTCTATACACTGGTTAACTACTTACATGCCCTTCGCTCTTTTATCCCTGCATGCATGACCAATGTTCCGATTAAATATCTAATCTGATCCCCTCCCCCCCAGAATGCGGACTGGAAATTATAAAAATTCGTAAGTCGTACACTCTGAGATCAATGTTCCGATTAAGTATCTAGTCTGACCCCCCCCCCCCCCCCCAGTCTTCTGCCCACATTTATATTTATGGTGTTAAAAGAAATTGCTTCAGGAGAGATTTTCGAACATGGCACTCATAAACATTGGAAATGAGATAATTAAAAACAAACTAACAGCGCAATAGGTGCTAACTAAATAAGTTTGCAGAAAAAAAGCCCTATACTAAAGCGTATACAGACTTTAACTATCTCTTTATTAGTGCTTAATAAAAACGTAAATTATTGATCTAAAATGTTTATCTAACCGCAGACCTGTAAAGTACTTAAGTACATTTGTAATTAAGTATTAATACCAGTACCAGGACCTGGAATTAAATGGTTTTAACTACAAGTACAATTCCCGGTACTGGTCTTCAAAAGCTTCTAAAGTACAAGTCGCGATACTGGTACTCAACGCACTTACTACAAATACCGCCATAACGCGAAGTATTTCAACTCTTGTAAATTTTTAAATACGCCTACTAATAATAGAGGTCATATGTACCTCAACAGTGCCTCAAGAAATCTTACCGCCTTCAGTAAAATAGATAGAAAATATCTGCGTAATTATCTCGATTACTCAAATTTAGTTGGTTTCATAAATTTCAAAATTCAATTACATCCTGCCGCAGTGGTGTGTCTTTCAGTACTAATTAGGCCCATAATAAAAATATTCAATGGACATCTGTTCATTTTTTATTTAATTTTTTATCGAAATATACAATATAATTTATCCTAACTTTTTATTTGGTAGGTATATAATCTTAAGGTAAAATAAAATTAAATATCGAAGATAAACCTATGGCAATCTTATATTAATTGCAGATAATTAGATAATTAGTGCGCGCGATTCAAAATTCTATGTACCTCTACCCCATCCACGTAGCATGCCGCATAGGTGTACTGCATAAATTTCTAACCGAACCAATTTTTTCAGATTATCACAAAACCAACAATATAAACAGTTGGATTTCTAGAACACCCAAAACAAAGGCCAATTTGAGTCAGTTTTTTTTAAATCTTCATAAATATCCTAAATAAACTTTTCATAATTTTCTTGATTTGAGGAGACCAAAATAGTTGTTCTAGATATCTCTAAGTATTTTGATAGAGTCTGTTTTCCTACCCTTTAGCTAATCTTTAAATCCTTGATTTTTCCCCTCCTCTTCTAGTTTGAATGGAAAGTTTTATGTTCCGCCGTGTAATATGTCGGGTTAAACAGCTTCAATTCCTTCTACATCAAATATTGCACTTCTTTGCAAGTTCCACATCTTATCCAGAATGGAACAAAAGTCGCATATGGTTAAGTTGTCCAAGAAAGAGACTTTCAGTTAAAGAGTCATAGTCACATGAAATTACAGCACCGTTTTAATATTACGATCATTATTATATTTATCTAGTCTCCTTTGGATTGATGTCTAGCTGGAATACTTGAACTGCAAATTTCGGCCATTCCTTGACCTTCCAAAATACTTTCAACCATAGAGTAAAGTTCCGAGAGGTTTTTTATTCCAAGGTAAGCGAATATGCAACAGTTTACTATCCTTTGTGCTTCTCCGCACTCACAACCTGCACAATTTCAAGAGTGGCAAACACTAGTACCTCCACCAAATTTATACTTACATCCTACGTTTACATTTATTTTAATACCTCAGTCGGCTGATACATACCAACCTCGTGTGAAATATAAATACTTGTAGCTAGTTCAAGGTCAATACACATCACTTCGAAAATTTATTTAAATATGTGCTTACAGTTTAAAACAAAATCAAATTTGAAACTCTAACGCACGAGCAACTAATATGGAATAACACTTTATTATGTAGTTAACTGACACAATAGTTTTGTTGTTATTTACTCATCCAATCTAGCGCTTTTCATACTCACAAATCATTTATTTGCTCTGCTCAAACCTTCAGACGTCCTCTTTTGAAAACCATGTAATTATAGTATAATTTATATAATAAAAGTTAATTAACCACATCGGAGCTGATGCATTCACTTACTCTCAAACAAGTTCTTACGTAAACTGCATTAAATGTCCCGCAATAACCAATATAAAAACCTTCTCTGCTGTACATCACTAAACTAAAAGACTGAAAGCGTAATACTTTCAAGCTCAGGGTTTTTATGTTACTAAAATTGTTGGACATTTAAAGCTAATTGATTGTGATAAAGCAAGTTAATATGCGACATTACTCATACGAATAATTTCCTCTTTCACAGTCATCCTGAATAAAAGACAACTTTTTATAGGAAAAATTAAAACAATTTATTTACAAAAAACAAGACTATATACAATGCCGCAGCAGAATGATAAAGCGCGAGTACAGAAAACGCTATCACCTGCAAGTATCTTACTTACGAAGCACTTAAGAAAATTTATATGAAAAAGTCGTATTTATTCAGTCGTTCTCTTGTAAGGACCAGATTTTCCTGGAGGTCCATAGCTGCCGGATGGAACAGCAGCAGGACCAGTTGTATGCAGACCACCAGCACTTCCACCGTGTCCTGAACCAACTCCACCATGACTATCTAATTCAATGCCATGACCCTCTGAGCCGCCTCCAGATATACCACTTCCTTCAATGATTCCTCCGTGACCTCCATCGCCTAATCCACCACCTCCCAAAAGATGATCACCAGCTCCTCCTCCGATTCCAGTTCCACCAACCAAAAGGGAACTTCCGGCACCACCTAAGATACCTCCAGCACCACCTCCAATGATACCTCCTGCACCACCTGCTAAGATACCTCCAGCGCCACCAGCACCTCCGGCACCACCTTCCCGTCTTGCATTGTATTTGATGAAGTAAACTTCTGGTTTGCTTGGTGAAGTTGGGATTGGAGTTGGGATAACAATATCTCTAGGTTCTTCGGGTCTCTTTGCCAAAACATAAATCAATGTCTTTTCTTCGTTCTGTGGAATTGGTGGAATGATTGGTTGGTGAGGAGCAGGAGCAGATGGTGCCTTAATGAAGATAATTTTGTAGTGCTTTTGTGCCTGTGGAACATGAACTTGTTGTGGACCGCGTACATCTTCAATTTCTGTTGGTGGAACATGTACGTAAACATGCTTATGTACAGATTGTCCACCACCGCCAATGAATATTCCACCGCCACCAAGGCCGCCACCACCACCACCTAATCCACCAAGGCCGCCTCCGACACCCAAACCACCAAGTCCGCCACCCAATCCTCCCAAACCACTTAGGCCATCAAGGCCACCGAGACCTCCAAGACCTCCAGCACCGCCATGTCCTCCACCTGAAATTAATCCAGCACCACCATGCCCTCCACCTGAAATTAATCCAGAGCCACCATGTCCTCCGCCATGTCCTCCTCCAATTCCGGATCCGTGTCCTATAGTTACAGGAAAATCACAGTTATAACACAATTTGCACATTTTCACAAAATCCGTCCGCTTACCAAACCCAGCCCCACTTGAGATAACAGTAACACCACCACCTAATCCACTATGTCCTCCAGATGATGATGGTCCATTGTAAGAATATCCAGCTTCAGGACGAGCACTTGCCACCGCTAGACAAGAAAGTAAAATAAAAGCGCGCATCTTGAATCAAAACGGTAATCTGACTTAAACCGCGGAATGATAGTAGTGAACTGATAACCAACCATCAATTCATCGGTCAATTTATACCTGGACCCATTCCAGAACGGCCTACTACTGCCTAAAAAAAAGTGAATTCGGTTTTCCCTACACTTAATTTTCGCATAGCGATGCACTTCTTCCAATACATAGGTACTAGCGTGGTGCGATGCTGTACGAAAGGTGTCTTTACCACCTTTTCACAGTCCGCTTATTTTAATAAAAACGAGTTCAACCAAAATTAAGCAAAAAATACGTTTAATGAAAAAAAGGAAGTTAAACACTCTCTCGTCGGTTGTATGAACGCATCATGCCCAATGGACCATTGGAGCCGGTCAAAACTCATAAAGAGCCAGTTTTGATCTCCCGTTTCAGTGAGATGATTGTCCGGAAGGTAATCATGCTACGATCCCCCAATTGACAGCATGACGGAATTTAAGTTTTTGATTTTTTTATTAATTATGCAACCACTTTTGTCATCGTAATTGGACCAAGTCTATATCTTTTGCAAAATGATGAAGACGTACAGAGATTCAACTAAACTCTTCACCTAACGCAATCTCACTTGTAGTAATCTGATATTGCCGCAGCTGCTTCGATTCCACCACCACCTCCACCCTAAGATAAATAAATCTGCTGAAGGCTCTTTAGGCACTCATTAACACTGCTCGACCAGCGAAATGGTTCCACAAAACGTTTTGAGCCAGTTTTAATGGGCTCATTATTCGCTGAAGGCAGAATGCTAGCAAATCCGCGTCAGATTGCTGGTCAGGAATGACGAAACTGTGTCGTAATAAGCAAATAAAAGTGAAGGAGATAATTGCTTTTTTGGGATGGTTGGGCCCATCGAATGAATACCTCTCGAAATTTCTTGGATGAGCGGTGCGGTAGAATGTTGTAGTGCGCAGATTAAAAGAAAAATTGTTTTGAATTGTTTATCTTTTTTTTTTTAGGCAGTTTTAAGTCTTAAGAAATTCTAATAAGTCTTTTTTCAAATCTAGTTCATACGGAAGTGCGCTCAAATTGAGTTGAGATATTTACCCATGCGTGGAGGTCTTATTTTTGTAATTTATAGATCCAGCAATACGCTAAGAATTATATTTTGGAAAAAGAAAGCGTGATTAATGCTTCGTAATATGTATATTAGTTGGCTTTAGTTAAAGTTGTAGTCCTAATGGTAAGGTTCGTTAATCTGCAGAATATCTAAGTGCAATTGATATACATTTCAGGGCGAAAAGAATTTTTTATGAATACAATTATAGTGTGAATGATAAAATCAGAAGATGAGGCTATACCAAGGCAAAAATTATTGGCTAACAAGACAAATATGTAGGCTCGGTCAACTATTTCGTAGGTTTCCCAAAAATCACAATCTTTCATGTCTACGTCACAAAAAGTTATTGGGAACAAATTCAGCCAACCTCGGTTTGTCGGTATAATTTGAAATTTTGGTTACAGCTGATTTATAAAAATTTTAAATAGAAGTTTGAAAGCGAACATATTCGGGCAGAATCTTCACTATTTATGTGACCAAATCTATTTTTGGAGACACATTATTATATACATCGGGGTATAGCTTTTAGAGAATTACATAGAACTTGTTCTTTGCAATTTTTAGATTGTAAATAAATTAGGCACCACTATCACTTGATTTCAGAAACATTTCATTTAGGGTAAAAAAATCATAAAAAATAATAGGGTGCTAATTAGGTCTAAGTTCATTTATTAATGAGTTCTCTGAATGCCTACATTTGTGAAAGAGCTGGTCAAGATTTACATTTGCCAAGTTATGTAGCAATATGATAGAGAAATGCCAAGGCAGGTTTAGCATAGTTCTTAATAATTTATTTCGAAAAATTTGAAATTTCTTTAAGTGATACGTTGCGCACTTACACCAAACAGGAGTCACGGAAAGTAGTGTTGCTTGAAAGATAATTTTAAAAATAGTACTCGTTTCTGATAGAGAGCTCGAGGCAGGTTGTTGATTTTATGTACGGTAATGGAAATGTATTTTTGAAACGTTAGGGTTTTATCATCTAGTTTAATTCCAAGGTATTTTAAATTCTCTGTCCAAGGTATATCATGTCCGTTTAGGTTGAATTTATTTACAGGAAGATTTGTACTTTTACGTTTCCAGGTAAAAAATATCGCTTGCGTTATTACTTGTTATACTGCTTATTACTGTTGGTAGAACAGATGATAAATACCTACTTATGTATATCCCTGTATCATCGGAGAGTAAATATAGTGATATTGCAGTTGCTTAAGGGTGGAAGGTCAGCTGTAAAAATTTAGTGTATGATTGGATCAAGTACGGAGCCAGCAACAGGGACTATTTTGGCGGCAGAAGAAGAATTTTGCACAACACCTCTAAAAGTTCTACCTCTCAGAAAACTATTTACAAGAGCTATTAAATTGGTTGGCATTGGTTTTCATAAAAATAATAAATACAATTTCAAAAATGGGCTAAAATTGGCTTGTAGGTGTTGCCATATAAAAATTTAGAATTTTTACGTATACTGTGAAAATGATCAGTCCTAGACGTTTCTATTGTACTGAAAAGTTTTTCAGAATATGAAATCCTATGAAATTGGTTATAATTATTCTTACTGTCCACTACACTTCAAAAATCAAAACTTGTATAGATGAATGACCATATGACCTGACGAAAATGTATGGATAAGACGGTGGTTGGGTCCAGAAAGGAAGCATTACTTTACCTACCCCAACAGATTTCGTACGGCAGAGGCAGCGTACTGACCTATCTAAACTGGGTTATATGGGCAATCATCTCGGGTATCATAAGAATTGGTCTTACAAAGACCAATTCTTGCTTTTTTACTTGTTTTCTAACAACCGGATGTATTGTGCTATGAATATTCCTCATACCGAATTGCTCATTTGATAGAATATCATTTTCATCCAAGTAGTTCGATAATTGGATATTAATCTGCTTTTGGGCAATAAGAATTAATATCATCCGTTGATTTGCCAGATTTTGGGACTGTAATTACTTTAACTTCTTTCGATTTAGAAGGAAAATGTTTGATGAATTAATGCAACAATTGAATATCAAGCTAAGGACGTTTAATGCAGCCTGCGGTAAAGTCTTGATACAATTTCTGTTAATGTTATCGATCTCGCTTGCTTTTTCAGATAGAAGCTATTTGATTATATCTCGGACTTGACTAAGTTCTAGGTAAATTTCCTGATGCCTTATTCACAAGAAATTCATTAATCATTTGCTGGACTAACATTTTTGTATTATTATCACTAAGTTTTGTGCTATATAGTGGTTATATGAAAATAATTTCCTAAAACTTCAGATTTTTCCAAATTTGTAATAATTTTTGTTGTTTTCATATTTTGTTTTTGTTTTTAACAAGTTTTGTTATATTCCAGAAACGCTTATTAGTTTTGGCTAAAATTGCCAATTTATTATTCCAACTTGTATTTATGGATTTGATTAGTTCCTTAATTCCTCCATAATTTTTGTCCAGCCATATTTCTAATCGGCTTCATATTAATACATAGCTTATTTTTATTTTAAAGACAGCGTGATTAATCGTCTCATTAACCTATTAATGCCTAACTTTTCGTTTCGGGGGTAACTTGCAAAATGTTTTTTAAGTATTTTTCTATTTTTTTATTTAGTCAAAAAGTTTAAAATTATTACATTTTGCAAATTATTACATAAGCAACGTCGGACGTTAATCACATAGAACTTTTAATTATTGATTTCTTCAGTCTGAAAACAATTTTATGTAATAAGTATATGATGGTTTAAAAATTAAACTCTCAAATTATTGAAAGAAAACTTTATTCATAAGCTATATATAACAAAAAAAAGAAAAAACAAATATTATATGTAGGCAAAAGTCTGGTAGGGTATAAGGTGGATGTGAGATCTGTGCTAAAGCTAAAGGGGGGTGCTGGTTGTGGAAGGATAAATCAACCTTTATAAATTCAAATATAAAAATTTTAATTCGATATATTGCTTACAAACTATTATCACAAATTCAATTTTCTTATAACTAACCTAACTTACTACTATACTTCTAAGAATTCAAAAACTTATACTATCTTAAGCTAACAATTCAACATAAATTCATTAATTTCAAAACAATACTGCCAGAAAGATTTGCTCCCCTTATTTCTGAAAAAAAGAGAGAGAAAATCCACTATTAATACAATAGAAGTTTTGTGCTACACGTATAAGCACGGTAGCATTAATGCAAAAATAGTTATAATGGCAGCAAGAGTAGATTCCTGCTTAGATGAAATAAGTAGGAGTAAATTCCTACTGAGATATCTGATAGAGATTAATGCAGAAGTAAATTTCTGCAGTAGGAGTAAATTCCTACTCAGGTGGGAGATGAAAAAATAAGCAGAATTAAATTTCTGCAGTAGGAGTAAATTCCTACTCAGGTGGGAGATGAAATTAGCAGAATTAAATTTCTGCAGTAGGAGTAAATTCCTACTCAGGTGTGGGATGGAATTAGCAGAATTAAATTTCTGCAGTAGGAGTAAATTCCTACTTAGGTGTGGGATGGAATTAGCAGAATTAAATTTCTGCAGTAGGAGTAAATTCCTACTTAGGTGTGGGATGGAAACAAGATTTGGTTTGGATAATGTGGAAAATCAGAGTAAATTCTGATGTTTTCAGATCAAATTCTGAATTGGGAATGGGTCATTCTGCTGCAGCTCGTCGCCTTTTTATAGCCGCAGCGAACCACTACGTTTTGGCTTCATGATGGGTTGCCTTGGCAACGTTCGTTTTCAAAGTTTGTTAAACTTTGACGGTGGCGGCGTCACACACTGACGTCATTGTGGGACCATTAACGCTGCACTGAACTCTGACTGCGGCGAAGGCGAGAACATATGGTGATATGTTGACATTTTGACATGTCAATGTAAATAATCCGAGGGAAGTAGGATTTGGTCAAGAAATGGTAAGTTTTTGGTTAATTATTCTATTTACTAGTTATTTATAAGAGTTTTTGTTTATTTTCAGGTGAAAAAATAGTGGAGAAAGTTTTAGGACGGCGTTGGATTAAAGGGAGGAAGTTCCCTTATATTAGATAAGCGCCTTTTTTTTTAAATTATTTTAAGATAAAATTCTTTGTGTTTTCTTTTTTATCTCTTTAGGAAGCATATGTTGGGGAAAAACCAAGGACTCATCGCGGGATTATATATGTGGACTGAACAGTGGACTATTTCTCGTTCTACAGCAAACTGCAATTCACTGAAAATAATTTCAATGAATTTCTAAAATGCATTCATACTGCAGAAAATTTGAACTTTTCGACCGAGCTATCAGAGAGGTCTCATCAGTATGGTTATCTCTGATCGCCTACCATAGAAATTCGATGATAGGGTCACGATCACCCAATTGCTCATACAAATACTTTTTATCAAAGCAAGTGTGAATCATATGGTAACAAGATTTCTCATTGCAATTTTCACATTGGGTGATTATTCCCCTTGTCGCCATACGGTACTTGAATAAATCAAGATAAAGCACTCAATACAGAGCCCTACATTGCGCTTTAGACACATAGCGCAACAAATGGATTTGCATTTGTTAGCTGCACACTTTTTCCGTTGTCAATATACTTCATCAGATATCCTATTCCATCAGATTTTACATTTTCGATTGTCAAGGCTTCTATCTTTAGTGACCAAGTGACCAAGTATGTTTGGACGAAACAACGCCTGAAATCTATTTGATTCCTAAATTTCTTGCTAAAACCCATGCATTGGTGATCGCAGCATCTAATAACCAGGTAAATATTATAAGCCACCAATACTTATTTCGTATTCCAATACGATAATATCCAATGTTTTCTTCCAATTGATCTGTTCCTCCTAATGCTTATTATATTCGCCAATGTGCTTATGACTAGCAACTTTAGTTCTGTGTTTAGTGCTGTGACTAAACAAATATCAACCCATTTTCATATTACAATGCCCTCGTCTTTGCTTATGGTGAAACGTTAAGCTGCCCTCGGTTTGTTTTTTAACTCTTTCGAATTTGGAACCTATCTACGTTTTCAAAAACGGGTTTCTCTCACAGCCCCAGTTACCCTATAATTACGATGTTTTAAATCCGTTAACAGCTTCATTCCTGTGATTAAATTATCCATGAATAACTGATTCAACCTTTTTGCGAGCGGTGCAGAAGCTTTTCCGTAATCTGTAACATACTCATCGTTTGAATTTCGGTCCTTACCTTGATACAAGTCAAAATCTATTAGGTAAAAAATTCTTTTGTTCAGACACCAAGCTTTGAGCACAAAACAAATGGGCTTGCTGTGACGGCCGTAGTAAGCGATCATACTTTCTCGTAATTCATATATGCTCTTCGGAATGGAAATTATTCTTGAATCATAAGCGACCGAAACTTCCACATTTTACTGACTAATTTCGTCAATTATTGTCGGGACTGTGAAGGAATCTATATATATATATATCTAATAATCTGTTACGGTATTTAGCTTGGCATACTAATTCACTGGGAACATCTGGCTCATCTTCCCAGTAACAGCGTTTTGAAGAAACTGTCTTTTATCCAGATAAAATGAAAATTGCAATTACAACCGTAATTTCTTCCTGGCTGACGTTCAGATTAGATTCATTCTTGAAAGACGCATAGCTGTTTGTTTCATATACCAAAAGTTCCCCAAGGTCGTTATCTAAAAATCTCTTCACAATTTCTATGATTGATTGACCGCTTATGTCATCATATGAAAAGTCAGGAAATATTGTTGATGTAGTTTCAAGGTCTTGGTTTCTCCACAGCTTTGTTGTTAATATTTTATGTTTTTATTGGGGGACACTTTTTATTTCCTCTTCACAAACGTCTTCATTCATCAACATTTGGAGTACACGAAATTACCTAAGAGTTGTCGTCTGGGCAGATTGTCCGTCCGTCATCTTCAGCTCCAGAATCCTCATCACTCCTGCATCGGGCAGATCAGTAAAAATATTCTTCAATTCAATTGTATCATCCTCAGTTATCCATTCTATAGCTTCATGAAGTGTTATTCCTTTAAAATTACAATAAAAGGAAAAAATCGAATTACATCGCTGCCGCCCAGTGTAACATTTATATGCAACATTCAACATCAAGTGCATGAAAGGTCCCCTTTGAGTTTTTTTTTTTCATCAATAGCTGTAACTATTGTTTTATCAACTTATCATTTATTAGAAAACGCAATTCCCTCAACGTTTAATAAAATATTTTGAAGTTATTGCAATACTTAAGAAAATAAGGCTGCTTAAAGTAATTTTCTTATGTAGCCGTTCTCATAATTTCTGTCTGTCAAGTGTGGCAACATTAATACATAAATATTTTTTGTCATAACTATACATATTTTTTTAATAAGGGTCATATAAAATTTCGACCCTTAGTTAATGAAATATTAATAAAATTAACAAAAATTATCTCTCTAAATTTTTCGTGGAATTTTTGCACAATTGGTACAAATTACACGGCTTGGATATTAATAATTTATTCCCTGACTATGCCAAACTGAACCTTTACATAAATTTGAAAAATAACACCTCAATTTATAGGATTTGTAATTACATGCTTCATATCTTTCTCTGTTATTAACATCCCGGAAAAGATGTTAATGTCTTCATTTAGGTATATCAGAAAACGTAATTTTTCAACAAACTTCCAAGGCTAACGTACATTCAATTATAACATCAGTGGCTCTGAGGTATTACCATTCCACATTCACATTCAAAACAAAACAAAAATCGTCAATTCTTTACATTCTCTCAACTTATGAAGTCATCCTCAGTGAATGTCTCAAAAAAAACATTAATTAAATAATATAAAATAATTAAATAAAAATATTGAACTAAAGTTTTTTTTGTTTTAATTATTTTTTTACAAAACCCTAAATTGATGATGACCTTCATTGTAACAGTGGCAAGCAATAAGATGGAAAATTTCCTAAATATTCGAGTAAAATGCGTAAAATTTTATTCATTTGAACTCAAAATTTGTCTGCCAATATCTTAAGTCGGTAACCCTGTCATCGCATTTATGTTAACGTTAACTTGGTTTGTAATGCCATCACTTTAATCTTAAAAAATTAAAACCATGATAATGATTCGACTTTACTGATACTTTTTATCATGATTACAGTAACAATATGAAAAGTGGTAGATAGATAGATAAGTATGTATTTTAAAATGATCAGCCATGAATCTTTTGTTAGTAAGTCAATTCATTCAAAATAGTCAGGCCGAACCCCGATGTTTTGATTGAGTTCGAATTGACTTGTCATAATATGTAATTGCATAATTTTATCCGCGTTTTTTTTGTTTCCAGTCAAATTAAAATTGAAAGTATGCTACAGAAAGGAGACAAGTATATTTATTGGGACACACAAAAAAAAATCAAGAGGATCACCAATCGTAATATGACTGACCATATCAGATCGTTCATCGTTGTAATCTTCTTACTTAACTGAGTCAGTCAGACTGCGATCGCGCATAGGTCGAGTTTTAGTGGAGTAATTGTCTTATGAACAAGTAAACACGTTATAAGTATGTATATACATACATACAACCAATTTTTTTTTCTTTATTTTTGAAAAAGGTCAGTACACCGACAGTTACACTGCCACTCGAACTTTCAATAGCGGAGAGTGGCCAACTTGACTTGTGTTGTTTTATTTTGCACAGAGGCCGACCACCATGATACCATGGTATGGTGAAAAGTGGCCCAACATTATTACTTTCATTGAATTCGTATATATTTACTATATATGAATCGGATTATAATCTTCTTCTCCCACTACTTTTACTTACTTAGCTTTAACCGATTTGTTTTGTAATGTATAAATAAGTGATGCCCAGAATCACTAGACCGATAAACGGCAGTGAAGCTCTCCAAGATAATTTTAATTAGCACTGCATGATGCAGTTTTATGGGGGCCCATTATGAAAGGTAAGACATCTTTACGAGCGAAGAATCGCATAACCTGCATCAGCCAGATGGAGCTTTCTCGGGTGAATTAAGCAGGTGTATAAGAAAAATTGGGATAAGCATATAATATTATTTTATTATCTGCAGAGGGTTACACTTGTCTTTTAAAGTAAATTTTTTTTATTTGCTACTATTTTTGTGAAAAGTGAGAGGGAGTTACGTGATCAAGAGCTGTTTTAAACGGTTTATAAAGATCAATAAAACATTCTGATTCTTTAAAAGTATCTTATTGATCAAGGTGATATTTACAGACCTGCATAAGTATACATATATGCATGATATTTCTCTCTTGGTCAAAATCAAGATCAGATTTTTACATGCATTACATCTTGTATTCGTTTTTTATCATGCTTCTCGAAACTCTCAAGAGATATAACTTAGAAACAGCATTTTCAATTTTTTGAGCTTGTTTTATGTGAAAACCTTCAGCTGTATCTCAAGATTTCCAATTAACTCAGCACCATTCGTCTTTAACGTGTAAATAGAAATGTTTTTATTAATAATTTACTTTAAGAACGGAAGTAATTTTATCAGAACTTTACAAGAATACTACTATTATCGCTCATATCTATATAGCTCCTTAATGATGTTCCTGATATTAATGACAGCGACATTGCTACCATAAGGAACCGGGGTCCCATAGCTAAGAGAGCCCTTGACCAACCCTGAAAGTCTTACTCTATATGAAATTCAGAAATTAAAAATTTAATAAAAATTATACAATTAGTAGTTTTTATTGTGTGCTATTTTAATTATAAAAATAAGATGATAGACCAAAAAAATAGAAGTGTCTTTAGTCAAAGACAAAAACAATGAGCGAGAGATTTTTATTAAGCCTGCTACAGCTACTTCCGAGAGCGCAATTCCTGTTGAAAGACTATATCGGTTTCTACATTTTTTTTGAAAAACTTCATAAACAACAAATTAAGTGATAAAGATAAACGTCACACTAACATAATTAAAGTGTTCAGGATCTTTTCGAAAAAACCTCCACCAGGACAACAAGTGTTTCTTAGAATCATGCTATATTTCTACCATTACAAATGGTCCAGTTAGTCTGTTTTGACTTCTTGTTATTCCAAAATTCTACCTACCCGTACAACAGAAAATTACCCAGGGCATGTCATTCTTGTCTTACAGATCCCGTAGCTCTCCCGGGATAAACAGAACCTTATTTCTAGGAGTTATTAGAAATTTCCCATAAGCTATACCCTGGAATATTCTACAACTACTCTCTATGGGAGCATTCTCAGTATTTTACAGACAAATACATACGGGATGTGCAGGACAATTTTGGGACAGATATGAGAAAGTCGTTTTCCCCCTTCCAAAATTAATTTCAGTAAGTTCTCTGGTTCTCATAGTTCGCGTGATTCTCTCGTGAAAGCACTAATTTGTTGCTTAATGTGCTTCAGTCTGTCGTTTTTGGAAAGCAACAAAACATGTATTGAAAGAAGCCATATGAGAACTGTGTTGCTTAAGCCAGCAACATGCGTGAAGCTATATGAGAATTCTATTCGCTTCTGTAATTACTTATTGTGTTGGCGAATTTTATTAATTGTACATTTCAGAAAGAGATTTTTTATGAATTTTGTCATAGGAATTCCATTTGCCTGTGTTAGAAATGTTTGAATAAAATTTTGTGCAAGTGCATACACCTCTGCAAATACTTTCCAGCCATTATGTACTTTTTTTTTTAAATGCATACCGATAAAAAAATCTACAATCCCAGAAAATCTCAAACCATATCCTCAGATATTTCAACAAACTAGGACATCCGTAAGACGTCCTCGGTACGCTTGCAGCGGGAATTTTACATTATTCAATGCGTTAAGTACAAAGTACAACCACAGGAAATCCCGTGGGAAGGATATGGGATCTACCACGGACATCCCAACCCCCCACATGCGTCACTCCCAGGGATGTCCTAAGTTGTTAACTGGGACCGGACGGGATTTCCCAAGGACAATTTATATATCCTAACAGGATTTCCCAGTAACATACCACGGACACATTTGTGCTGTGTCGGTATTATTACGTATTTTTTGAGGCCGACAGCATTTTTTATGAGCGTAGTCGCGAAAATATGCAAACATTTTTTTTTTATTAAGAAATTTACTGAAAATGTTGCGGTAGAATTTTTATTCACTTTGGTGGCCGGGCGATTGGAGTTATTTTCAAATACAATACTTTCATTTGTGCCTTTGTCGGCCTCCAATTGCCAATAAGCATTCACTTCATCTGCCGTTGTCAACCTGTCCTCCAATAATGCAAAAAACTTCTAAGGAACAAATTTCCAGTAAATTTCTAAGAAAGAATTGACGCCTTCCTACATCAGATCCAGACATCGTCGATTTTATATTCAAGCGAAACGTTGGAAATTCTTTTAATTGACTCGCAACATGTATCTGAGTTCTGGTTTTCAATTTTCCTATTCAATTCGTTATCTGTATATTTGCTTATTTGTGGTATTATCAAGAATATGATTTATGGGCATTCGGAACTGGATGTATTTATCAGATAGAATTATACAACATAATTTCTCGAATGACCAGTATTGTTTAAGATTTCTCGATAGTTTCCATTTCTCGAGAAAAGAAAAAAAAATCGCTTATTTCTCAAAATCTCGAGAATTCTCATATAATATATACAAAAAACATTTGCCCGCTTGGATTTAGTTTAAATGGTTATTGAGCAATGAAATATCACTCTTTAATAGTGAATTCATATATTTTATTTATTATTTTACACAAATTAAAGTATATAGATAAAATAAATATTACAAAATAAAATTTAGCTCGTTTTTCCTTCAGCTTTGAAATAATTTTTAAAAAAACATAGCGCATCCAAAGTATTGGACAATCGATTTCATTTTGTAGCAAAGTCGTTAGCAATAAAAAAATTACATTCATTCTATGTAGACGTAGGCTTTATTGTGGACAAAGCAAGTAATTCCAAATTTGTTGTTCTGCACCAGTTGTTTGAAATATATGAAATCCTTGTCTAATTGTCTTATATTTTTCAGTTACACCAGGTTTTACTTCTCGCACGCTGTTTCTTATAATTATATTTGATTGTTCTTTAAGAGACAAACAATGCTTCATTTTCATTGATTGGATGGAACTTCATTAACTTCTTCTTCGTTACCATCAAACTGTTGACACTAGCAAATAATCTATTTAACATTTCTTTTGCAATTTTGTGAATTTCATTTTTCGAAACTGGTGTAATGAATGTATCCGTTTCTTCGAAAATGGAGTTTTGTAAAAATTATTACAGATACAATTTCTTTTTCAAGAGAAATACCAAAACCATTTAAATTTTTTGTTAGCAAACCCGCGATGATATTTTCGACAGAACAATTACCATTAATCGGAATCAATCCAAGATTGAATGAATGTTTAGAATATCTATACATGTGAATATCCATGTGTCTTTTATTTTTAGTACTAGTCCATTCGTCAATAGATACACACCATTTTTTTTTTCATCTTTTAGTTTCCTTATGGTCTGAACTAACTCTTCCATTTTGGCGTAATAAAATTCTATCATCAGTTACCTCACTTTTGCAGAATTACGTGGCAAATTAAATCCCCTTGCAGCCATGCTCTGCCGTATAAATTCATAATTCTTGTTGTTCAGATACAATACTTTCATTTGTGCCTTTGTCGGCCTCCAATTGCCAATAAGCATTAGTTTCTTCTGCCGTTGTCAGACTCCAATAACACATAAAACTTCTAAGGAGCAAATTTCCAGTAAATTTCTAAGAAAGAATTGAGGCCTTCCTACATCAGATCCAGACATCGTCGATTTTATATTCAAGCGAAATGTTGGAAATTGTTTTAATTGACTCGCAACATGTATCTGAGTTCTGGCTTTCAATTTTCCTATTCGATTCGTTATCTGTATATTTACTTATTTGTGATTATAGCTATAGCTGCTTTTAGCTGCTTTTCTATGCTTTTGCCTGTCTAAAGTAATTCGAAAACTTCTTTTTCTTACTTGCATTTTGACATTTGTTCTGTCAGGACTCCTGACTCTAAATAAAAAAGCACCTGTGGTACTTAAAAATGTTGGCACTGGAAAATAATAATAAATTTAAAGCTTCTTGAACCATTTGCGATAGAGACAAAATCAATATTGCTGATTGCTTATTATAATTTGGGTAGCAATTCAATATAAAAATTCGCATTTAATTAGAAAAAGCTTTTGACAATTGTTAACTCAATTAATTATAAACTCTGCTTTTCTAAACCAACCCACTGATGTGCCTGTCTCCGTAAAATCACGATCAAGACTACTCACCCTGACCAAGATCCTACCACACCAGTGGGCTGCTTATGTGAAGCAGGTAGAACAGTCATACCTGCGTTAATGCAAGCAGGATTTCCTCGCACGCTTTTATGACCCCTTAACTACCCTTCTTTTATTACCTTACCTTATTTCTGCATATGGTTGCTTACACAATATAGATTACAAAGCATAAAAGCAGCTTTTGGTTGTCCAAAATCTCGCAGTCGCAGCCGCTTTTTCTTGCTATGGCTAAATTTGACAGTTCTCAAAGTGAAGGTACTCTACTATGATATCAAAGCATTCATGGTAGTAATATTGAACATATCCCACCTTACACTTAATTTGACACGAGAAACGAATGTGTAGTAAAATTCATAAGAATCGAAAACCAAAAATGAATAATCAGATTTTAGACTAAAAAAATTACTGAGAATTTTGTGAGCATTTATCAGAAGGAAAAAAGAGAGGAAAAAGGTCGAGAGCTCATTTACGTAATTCTCTGTTTTTAGGCTGAACCACAATAGAAGTAAACGTAAGTAGAATTACTTACCTAAAGCGAACGCGCCCTTTAATTTAACAGGCGTACATAAATTAACTTTAACTCGTGTGAGGGGAACTTTCGTTAAATTTAAAAGTCAAATTGCAGTCAGTAAAGGTGCGGTAAGAATCGCTCATTCCGCTCATTCCGTAAGAACGCGATGTGTCAAACATTTAATTTATTACTAAATGATTAAAAGTGCAATGTAAAACTTAAAATGGAATAAAAATGGTACTGTGAATTGATAGAAAGCACAAATCTTCAATTAAATCAACTTCCAATTGTTAATTTTTTATACTTTTACCACCTTTTAAAATTTAACACATAAAATGTCATTCGGGCACTGCGAATTAATAGAAGGCACAAATCTTCAATTACATCAACTTCCATTTGTTAGTTTTTTCACTTTTACCACTTTTCCAAATTGAAAACATTAAATATCAAGATAATAACTCATTCCGTACGAGATATATATTTAGGCTAAAAGTATCAATTTTTCGTAAGTTAACCTCAGTCTCGTTCAATTTCGTACAGTTATTTACGTCTATTGTGGTTCAGCCTTTTATTGCTGTTGATTTCGTTTGTTACGTGTTCCTGTAATACCTACATATTCTTGCCAGTTACTCTTACTAAGTTACGTGACTATCAGAGAAAAGAGAATCACAATATGTTGGAGCTAGTTGCACACTGGCGTAGCTGAAACGGGGAAGACAAATTATACTTTTTTTTCTAGAAATTCTCACTAATGACCAGCAATAGAAGGATGTGCTGTTACGAAACGTAGCAAAGAAGTAAGACAAGGAACTTCATAATGAAAATTCCAAAGAAACAGTTTATTAAATAATCCAGACTTATACCTATGCGTTATAAATTGACCTCTCGTAAATTTTATCTGTCCTATTTTTGACTCCAAAACTTCAACGACTGGAGATATGGATTACATTATTTGATAATTTTACTCCTCAAAATAAGGATACGCAGTGTAGTTTTTTAGCGTTTCATCAATTTTTACCATTAAAATTTCTAGGATCCCGGGTAGCCATGTAATGTCATCACAAAATAATGTCGAAAATTTGTCACAAAAAAGGGGAAATTATTGTGGTGCTATGCCATTTTTTTTTTTCACAAGAAACTGTTAACAAAATGTTGCAAAACTCCGTTGTATAACTAATATTTTGCTAGAATAACGTGCGATTACTGACAAATTAATCGGTTAGAAAAGTAACGCCGGCGTTTGTCGTGTTATTAATCGACTATTGGAAATCGAGAATATGCATTGAAAAAAAAATTTCTTGGCAAAAATATAGGTAAATTGATATTATAATTCCAGTTTCAATTGTTTTTATTTCTTCCTGTTTTCAGATATCGTAAAAGTATTCGCAATGAAGATATTGTTGAGGACTATCCGAAATTAAATTTAAAAATTTTAATAAATAAATAACATTTTTTCAAAGATTCGTGTAATTTTTTAAACTTGAGTATTAAATACCTATATGCAATTTAGTATAATTTGACAAAATAACGACATTGAAATGTCACAAAGCCAAGTGGATCAATTGTCACAGAATTTATTAACATAACTGTGACAATCTTAAATATTGTTTATGTGACAATTGGCGTCAACCCTGACCACAGTTTTAAATCATATTTGTGACATAATTTTGTCGACAAATGACAAAAATTTGTCGTTGGTTTGTCGCTGATATGTCATATCTGGCTACTCGGGATGTTCCACAATTTTGTTATCATGTTTTCCCTTCTGAATTCCGAAATATTTTGTTTTTTTTTATATTACTTTCTTGCACAACCTTAGTACAATAAAGTTAGTAGCCCATGGCTACTAAGCCATCTGGATTAGTTGCCTTCATTTAAGACCTCTTCATTTTTGGATACACACAATATCTGAAAGATTTCCTTCCCCTTATCCAGCCTCCACATTTATAAAATACCTTGTTTTCTTTTGTTTTGGGTTTTTTTTTCGATGCACAATTAATGTACACACCTCTACTTCCTGTTATGCTTAAAAATTTCCTCTTTTATTTATAACAATGAAAGTTCTTAAAATTCTTCTATTCTCCATTAAAATCTAAATTAACAAAAAATAACAATTCAGGGGCCAAATCATGTAACTCGATATCGAGTGAAAACTATCGTCCGTCACTAGTTTTTAGATTATGTAACTCGATATGTCGACTAACTTATGTCGAATGCTCGATAAAGACAGTTCGATATGACTTTTGATATCGAATTATTGTTTTAGTTGACGAGCTGTTAGTTTTGGCCGCAGATTTTGCACAAATTAACCGGGAAGTACGAATATGTAAGTTTAAATTTATAATTTTGATTGTTGTGCCAGCGATTACTATAATAATTTTTAAAGTCTCAACAAACTACGCAGGTACAACAGAACATGCTGATAAAATTCATGGAAAAACATTCGCTTGTGGCAACAAACAGTTTGCAATGGAAAAGAAAAAAAGAAAAAGTTATGGATAAAAATTGCAAACATGTTAAATAGTAGTGGACCACCTTGGCAGAAAGTATGTTGTATATTTTTTTTTAATATGGCTTTCAGGTATGGACTGATTATAAATACAACTTAAAAAGAAAATTGGCTAAAAATAAGAAGAGTATACTAATAACAATAATTATGCCCAAATGTTAATGCAAATGACAGGCCGTCAAAAGAATTAGCATTGCATATGCAATGGTTGCTCGATAGACCAAACGACATTCGATGAATCATTTTACATGAAGCAAAAATGTACTGTCGAGCTGACGATATCGTTTTCATTCATCGAGCGTCGAAATACATGATTTCGCCCCAGATCTGCGAAAATAATTTGGTTGCCAATATATACACAGTCAGAATTTTCAAAGCATTAACTAAGAACTTACAAGTTTCAAAGGTTTTCAAAAACCGAGTTCGTATCGTATCCTTCAATTGGTGTTGTTATTTTTTTCTTATATTTTTTAAGGCTTGTGTAAAAGTGTGTCCTTTTAACCACTCTCCCAAAATAAAGCTTGTACTGACCTTGCGTATAATGTAATTAGAGGTGCATATTTTGATAGCTATTCTTATTATTAAATAGCTTAGTGTTCAAAAAACTTTGATCTTGTTGAACCTAGAGTTCAATTCTGCTTCCTTTAATTTTCAGCTACAATATCTTCGATGTTTGTTTTAAGTTTGGAGACTTCTAGAACCTACACAAATATTTTTTGTTTCTTCGGATAAAATGATTATCTTCATTTCTAAGAATAAAAAAATACGGAAAGGAGTTTAAATTAGGAAGAAATCAGTAGCAATGCATATAGAAGAGGAATATCTGTATCGTTTGTAGTCAGTAAAATTAACAGATGAACTGAGTACTGCCCGTCAGTTCTACCTATGCATAGAGCTGAATGTCTTCAAAAGGAACTGAAAGATTGTACAGTGGGTCCCAGAAGAACTGTGTAATATGGAAAAGTAGAGGTGATTTGCAGTCGAAAAATCCAATATAAATTATTTTAAATTTCAAAGATTTTTATATTTTTAATTTTTTTTTTAAATTTAGTGTCTGCGCTTCGTTGTTTGTTTAACAACTTTTTAACCCAAACATTTTTTCCGGTTATTTCTTTTATAAATTGTCAACTAATAATTAGCTTTTATTAAGGTAAATACCCATTTACAATTCATATACCATTTATGATAATACTTTGCCTGAAAATTGATATCAAGGGCTGCAACAAGTTGTAAAATCTGAATTAAGGGGAAATTTTTCCGAAAAAAACCAAATGACCTGTTTTAAGTACTTGAAAAATATCTTCATCGAATGTCCTTTTTACGAACATGTCGCTTTTAATCATGATACAAAGATAACAAAGTATGTCCGATTTGAGAGGAAGTTTTTGTGTTGTTACGTCATGAGGTGACTAATGTCATTTCCAGCGAATTTGTTTTGAGTTTTTCGTATTTTATTGACTGAAATATGTTTTGAATATATTCAAATATTTAACAAAACATTAGTTTCTTCATTTAAATCACTTCGGGAAAACTAATTATGTGCTAGTGGGAAAACAAAGAAATTTCCAAATAATTTTTTTTTTTTCACTGTGATAAAGTCGATTGTAATTGAGACGAACAAATTTCTGACAATTGTCGCCAAAGGAGGCAAAAAATCAATTAACAGATAATTCGGCCATTCTTGTTAATTTTTGTATCATGGTTTTTAAAGACATTAATAGATTATTATTATTAATAGATAATGCGACGAAATAAATTAGGATGTTGATCAGATAATGAATTTTGAGAAATTTTGGTAATGTACGAAAAAATAAAAAGTAGTTTTTAATTTTTTTTCTATAATATTTTATATATTTCCTGTTTTTTTTTCTATTATACATTAAGAAATTATTAATACAACAATTGATCAAATATATTACAATTAGTCTCAGTACATTTCTTACTCTCTTTATAATTTTTTTCTTATCGCAGCCTGTTGTATTTCCTGTAATAGTTAGTTAGCTACTCTTTGAATTCGATTCATCACGGGACGAAATTTCGGTTTCATCTTCATAAGCTCATCTTCATTGAGCTCCAAAATTAGATATTCAGCGGTGTTAAGTCTGGAGATCATGGAGACCAAAGAATTTACCACCACATCCAAGCCATTTAATTGGGAAGAGCCAAAACCCTCGAGAAATGTACTTCGTAGGCCACGAAAAGAAATCAATATGTGTTCGCGCTGGACCAATTCTCTAAAATGTTCTATATTGACATAGGCGGTGTTAGGCGTAGGCGGCGTGGTCCACCGCCTATGGCCTCGCGGTTCGAAGGGCCTAGCGCCTCAAATATGCATAACTCGGACGCAACGTAAAAATTTATTCGTTATAAAACGATAAATATATTGACATACCAAATTTGTTTTCTTTAGGCTTGCAACATTTGTTGGCGTTGCGTTGCTGTCGCGAGAAACGAACGGGGAAGCCCCTCTGATAAATTTTGTTTTTTTTATTCTAGCAATGTTTGTTGGCAATTCGTTGCTATCACGGGGAACCCCTTGTGGCCTGACTTGGGGATTTCTTTTTCTGTTTGTAGTTTGTCTATGTAAGGTACTTTCAAACTCCAGCCGTTCCTCAAGGGCTAGAAAGAGTGTTGCCACTTTAGCGACTTTATCGCTAGATCCAGCGGATTTTTGAGGTTTTTAGCGACTTATTTTCAAGAGTTAGACCCTAAACAATGTTTCAGCTA
This sequence comes from Dioctria linearis, assembly GCA_963930735.1. Taxonomy (NCBI): domain Eukaryota; kingdom Metazoa; phylum Arthropoda; class Insecta; order Diptera; family Asilidae; genus Dioctria; species Dioctria linearis. The sequence continues at coordinate 285,649,190 of OZ005741.1, forward strand.
CTTTTACGGACGTTTTCATGACCAATCCTGTAAATATTCTAAATAAAAGAAAGGAGCATTGAAGAATGTGTCCATTATTGTGTCCACTTATTGTAGGCAATACACAACGCAACATTAAGTTAACTGGGGAATTCCCTAATGATGAATTACTCACTTTTTCTCGTAAAACATTTACATTGCTGTCTCGCTTTACGCGCGTTAGTAACTATTAATAGGTAAATAAATTCCCTCATTAGCTCCAAGTTGTCAAGAGAAACCGGTTTTTTATAATTGTGATTGATTTAAATACACCTGCACACTACAAGAACTAGTATTTATTCTAAGCTGTGATATAAATTTTTAAAATGGATGTGTCATTAACGTGAATCTTAATAAGAGAACTAATACTAAAAAATTTAACGACTTCTAGGGGATTTTTAGGAGTTCTCTTCTGAATAAAAATTTGGGGAATTTATTTTTTCCTAAGCGGCAGCCCTGGTTAGAAAACCAATCAGAGTATCGCACGCAGTGTTCCGCCATATACGTACATATGTGATATTCGTGTATTTCTGATAGTGATGTGTGAATAAGTGTGGTGTGGTCCATTGTTTGAAAACGATTAATACATAAGAAATATATGCGTTTATCGACCAGTCCGATACACTGAACTAATATTATTTAATAGTAATAGCTTTTATTTGAAGTTTGTAGTTGTAGGTAAACGCCAAGTAATAAGCAAAGAACAGTGTTAGTTCAAAACTTTTTAAAATTTTGTTTGTTATATGATTTAAAGAATAAAGAAAATAACAGTACCTGTCAAAAGTTACTATATTATATTTTGTGTTCTATTTTTATATTTTTTACAAGCTTTTATTTAACTTGCAATGTTCGTATACGTCTGTAACTAAGTAAGTTGTCCTCTACAAATCTCACAAGTCAAATTTGACTCACTTCCCGATGTCCGATTGAGCTGAAATTTGGCATAGCTATGTAAATTTGTTGACAATGCAATAATATAGTACCATGGAGCTGATTGATGGCGCCGGAAGGTGTCCATAGAATCTGCGCTCTTGCAAACGTAATCGTATCGGGTGTGGGTTCATTAAACTCGTCTCAATTAGCAATTGATTCATAGCTATGCCCAAAAAAGTATAGTCAGTGAAAAAAGCCTGTCTCGAAAATGATTTTTTTAACAAAAACTTATTACGCATAAGTATACTACTACTACATATATGTATATTATATAATTATTATATACATAGTAAAAAAAGTATTATATTATAATAATCCGATTGTATTGTCAGTGTACTAATAGTAGTTGTACAATAATTAATATGTTGGTACTCAAGCAAAGAAAGAGGTACATATCAATGTTCTTATTGTTTTTGTTTGCAGGTTACACCTACAATCTACGACATGTCAGGCAAGCTAGATAAAGATATCGAGAGGAAATGGGAATCGGGATCAGCAAAAAGAAAAGCTGAAAGTCGTATCAAACCAGGCTTTAAGTTCAGGTATGATGATGTTTCTTAATCAAACTAAATCCGGTCGTATAAAATCATCTCGACTTCTAAGATGCTGGGAAGTACTTCACTGAATACTGATATCGATAAAGAACCACAGTCGGAAAAAGATCAGGGATCAAACTCAAACAAGTGAATCGAAATCAAACGCTGATATTCCTGATCATAAAGAACAAATTGAGTTAGGTTCTCTCTAGCAAGCATTGGTAGTTTCGGATCAGGGAATGTGGACGTTTCCCATAGCGACATGATATAGTGCAAAGCGGCCCGTCACTGCAGCTCAATAACAGTGATGAAGATTATGCGAAAGATGCCGATAAAAGGCAATTTTCCAATTTTCATATTACAAGAAAATTAAAAAATGTCGAAACTCAACATCGTCTGGCTGATATACTCCAGAAGTCAAAATAAAGTTTTCTGCTTTCCATGCCGACTATTTGGCCATATCGAAAATAACTTGAAAGAAATTTACCCAAATATTTACATTGTGTATCGAATTTTGCTAACGATACCGGTAAGTACAGCCTCCGCTGAAAGTAGCTTTTCAAAATTAAAACTTATAAAAAATTATTTGAGAAGTACAATGGGTCAGGAAAGACTTTTAGCCTTGGCAGTTTTATCTATTGAAGCAGACATAGCATCTAAGCTTAATTACGGTACAATCATTAAGGAGTTTAGTAAGCCTAAAACAGGTAATTTCTCTTTCTTTAATGTTATTCTAAGAAAATAGTTTGATTGCATTGTCTTTATTATAATAATGTAGTAAAAAGCTATTTTTCAACTGTCTTTTAATTTATAAAATTGCTTCTTGCGCCACCGGAGGGCATCGCTAAATGTACCTCGCCCACATCAAATTTTGGTCTTGCCCCGCCACTGTATATTGCTACTTATGGAAAAGTGACTAGACATTGATTTTATATGCGTATGCCATAGAGCCTAAACTACAGGAAAATTGTCTTTCATCTTCCAGTAATTTTTAGATTGGCTCCATACCATCCCAGAGGCTACACTTACTATATACCTTACTTAAAAAAATAATAAAGTTTTCATTAAAATGTTACCTTCCCATTTTACGCTCAATAACTCTCAGCTGAGTAATATGTAGTTGGCTGTATAGGTAGATTCATCGAACCACGGCATATTCACATATGCAATTATTACTCAGGCGAGAGTTTTTATTTGGGGAATCGTAGTCATTTGGTTAAGATAAATTTTTTTGAAAAAGTTTGTTAAGAAAGATATAAAACATTTATTACAATTGAGAAGACTTAAGACTATCAGAAATCCATTTTTCTGTATGAAGAGTAGTTTCAGACGCAGGAGCTATTCAAATTAAACTTTTGTTAGTTTTATATTAAAACACTACAAATATTTTAAAATATTTTGACAAAGTTAGGGCTCTCATGTAGCGGTGAGGGAGTCTGTTTCGTTGCTTGGGAGGTTTTGGAAGAGCTGATTTAAATATTTCCTCACTCTTATATTATGATGTGCTGGCGTACGATCATGTTGGAACCATTTCTTAATTACTAGTCTTTTTCACACATCACAAATTTACAACTTTAATGACGATTTTACAGCTTTAAAGACAAGATAGCAAGTTTCTAGGAAAAATATTATCATAAATAATAGGTGAATTAAAAACCACAATACAGGCTGATTATTAGTTGACAAATTATAAAGGAAATTACCGAAAAATAAAAATTGGGTTAAAAAATTATTAAGGAAAAACTAAGCGCAGAAACTAAATTTTGGAAAAAAAAAATGTTAATATAAAACTCTTCAAAACTAAACCGAAATTTAGAAAAAATTTATATATAGGATTTTCTCCTGCAAATCACATCTACTTTCATTTATTTCAATATAGCAGAATTCTTTACGAATAATACTCTGTATATTGTAGAAGAGACTACACGACAGACTCAGTACCGAAAATTTCTTGAAACCCAACTTTTCCATTACTGAATTACTGATTCCCTGATGAAAATTTTGTCTTCATTCAGGATGGGGCACCTTGCCACGAAATTGTAATAAATTTTCTTACAGAAAATAATGTAGATGTCCTTCGCTGCCCAGATAATAGTCTAGATACATCCTATTAAGAATCTTTGGATAATTGTAAAGAAAAAAACTAAAGAAGAAGACGATTACACCCAGGAGATGATGTCGTCACTCCTTAATTGAAAATGGAAAGAATGGAATATATATGGTGGAAAAAACTGTGAAACTCTCATGGACAGCATGCCAAACCGTAAAAAATGATGATACAGAACAAAGGATACATTCATCTAAATATAAAAAGTTTAATAAAACAGGCTCATAGAAAAAAATTTGACTTTGCTTTAAATTCCTTGTTTACGTCTAATAATTTGCGCACTAAACATCTAAAATCGTCCATCTTCTTTACTGACTTGGCTGAGCTCCTTCATATCTAGGAAAATTCTTAATAATTGGTCACTTTTGTTTTCCTACCACCAGTCAGAATCATTATCAGTCAATGTTTAAATTTACACCTTTTTGCTTCATTTGACTCAATAAATTCACGAGGAGGCTTATTTTCTTTGCACGCTGTGCCTTGGTCTTTTAGACTGCACTTCTTTTGAGAACATCCGTAGCTCGGAAAAATAGTTTGATTTTTTTCAATAACAATATAATTTACTTTCTATTTTAACACTGTAATAAGATCCTGTAAAAGCCCTTGTTCATAGAAAAATCGAATAGTTGGTTGTGAAAGTGCATATACGACAATAAACTCCAAATCACATAGTTTTCCTTTACTTCGTTTTAAAAGTAACCACATGCAGTACTGAAAGCATGAAACCACTTTCAAATTTACACTGAATGATCTCGATTCAAGTAGCAGATAAATTTATTTTTAAATGTATCTTTCGGTAGAATATTCACCTGTGGGCCAGTGTCTAATTTAAATTCAAGCAAGAGATCTTCAAATTCAAATCACTCAGTCCAGCAATGTTTTTTATTGCCTTTAATATGAATACAAATTGAGTCTATATAGTAAATTCAATAACCGGTTTTGCCAAACTGAAGAAAATTATTTTTTGCCAGATGCCGATCACTTGGTTCTTGTTTATGAATAATTACAATGTTTGCATCTCTGCATTCTGTCTCTAGTTCAGTCCATTATTCATTTTCATGGAAGATCTAGAAGTTAACAGTTTTATGTCATTAATCAATTAAACTAACTGCTTCCCATATATTTTCCCAACTATACTGTAAATGATTGTAGTACTTAGACTGTGATATCATTCTATATAACTCTACTGTGCGTATCTGATATTTTTGCTGGACCACAAGTTTCAATGACCTTTTCCATAGTCAAATCATTGATCTAAAAGTTCAATTTATACATCTCAAAAATTTTACTATCTGTATCCAACTTTTATTTTTGGCCTGCAGATAGAAGATGAACAGCAGTTCTTATTACTTTACTACATCAAAGTCCAGTGCAGAGTGAATACATGGCAATATATGAGTGAATCTATGCAATTTGAATATGAATCTTACATTATTGTTATATTTTCAATGCAAACTGAATCAAGTTTAGTAAAGGCTTTGCTGTCAAATATTAAATCTAGCAGAACGAATGACCTTCGCAAAGCTTTGAGAAGTAAAGTCTCGAAAAAATATTTGCTGGCGCTCATAATAAATTGTCGTTGGCGACCATAAAACTCGGTCATCATCGAAGTTGTGTAATCGTAACATGAAAAATTGGAGTTTATCATTACACTGAGATCTCTAGCTTTCTGAGCCAAAGGTAAAATAACGAATAACGCTAATTAAAATTATCTGAAGTAGAGAGTCGATTTCGCTTCTCTGAACAGCAAGTAATGTTGATTTACTTGCGTTTAAAGCCCAGTACGCTGTTCAAGCGAAAGTTTCGCTTGCATTCTGGGCATATAATTCTACTCGGAAAAAAGTTGTGGAGAAAATGTAAAATCACAAATTAAACTGACTGAAGTAATATACGTAAAATCACAAATTAAATATATGTGCCAAAGCGTCAAACAGTAACAATAATCAAACTGTCACCTTTTCCGTGCGAAATAAATGTCTGGATATATAAATCGGTGCGAAAATATATCTCCAGTTCATATTAGCCCCATCTGCATTCCACGACCTAAACCAGGGACCGGAAGAGTTATGAGAAATATTTTAAAAGTCTGGTTTCAACACTTTGTTATTGATATTTTATATTTTATCTTTTAATGAAATAGTTAAAAAGAGCATTTTTTTTTCTTCTGAGTAAATAACAGTCTTATCTTAAGTTTTATATTCCTCTCTCGGTTTAATATTTAAAAATGAGTTTTATTTTTTCTCTCAAAAAATAAAACTCATAATTTGAGTTTTTCATTTTTCTCAGCTTTTATCTGTTAAAAATGAGTTTTATTTTTTCCTCAAGAAATAAAACTCCTTAATTGAGTTTATCATTTTTCTCAGCATTTAACAGTTAAAAATGAGTTTTATTTTTTCCCTCAAGAAATAAACCTGTCCGAGTTAAAAAAAAAATGTAAATTTAAGTTCAAAAATAGGACCAATCGGGCAACTGTTTCATACGGTTGCTATAAAAATTGTTTAAAAAATTTACAAATTCTATCTTCTATCAAATATATGACAACAAAATAGAGAACATCCACTGATAAGTTTTATTTCCTGACGAAAATAAAAAACTCTGATTATGAATTTTATTTTTTGAGGAAAAAAATAAAACTCATTTTTAATTCTTATAATAGACGAAATATGTAAAACTCTGGCGAAGAGTTTTATATCGCTGTAAAATAATATAAGTATTTTTTTTAACAGTTAAAATTTAAATATAAAAAATGTGTCTTACAATAACAGTTAGGATAGGATTTATATATTAAAATCAAAACTTTCTTGATTTTAACCTAGGCAGCTAGTCTAAGTGCTGCACATAGACCACCCACTTTTGTACTACGCTGCTTCCTAGAAAATTTTATGAAAGAGTTTTTTCGCTCACAAAAAAATAATAACAGTTATTTTCGGTCCCTGACCTAAACATTGATTTTTTCTTTCAAACAGCGTACTACTTTACGAAATCTCAAACCGAAATTTTCGTGGCACTTTTCGCCCACATTTGTTTTACATAGATTTTGTATAGGAAACGAAATTTTCGCTTGAACAGCGTACTACGCTTAAGTTTATAAAATTACTTTGAAATTACTTGAATAAATATTCGTCACAAATTGTCGTTAATTCTGACTATGTAATCATCTACTAACTGATCTATCTAAATAAATAGGACAGAACTACATACTTTTCTAATAATTTGTATTATTCGGAATATCAAATTTCACTTCTCTACAAACAAATTCCAGAGTCTACTTCATAAGTCATGACCCATGAATTAAGAGGACAAAAATAGAAATGGTCCCAATACGGAGCCCTGAGTAATACCAGACTTAAGTTGTACTAGAAATTTGTTGAAATTATACATAAATGTGATATAATTTCAAAATTTAATTAAATGTACTCTAATGTACTCTAGATATCTTTTGTGCTATAGTGTAATATTTAGGTAGGTACTCATTAAGTGAAGGAATAAATTATTTTCTATTTTTTAGTATCTATGTATTTTGAAGCAACGATTTATAAAAAGTTATTTTTTTTTATATATTAGGTTTTTTTTTAGTCCTAAATTATTCTCAAAAATTTTTAAATAATATCATAAGAAATTTTCAGTACAAGAACAATTTTTTCATTTTTTGTGATTGAAAGTTAAAAAAAATGCCGGGTATTAGTATATTGATGAAAAGTAGTATGTTGAGAAAATCATCATAGCCAGGGTAATAAAAATCAGATTCCGGTTTCTTGCAAACATTTAATTTAAAACAATTAATGTTGGTTGTACATATATTAACCCTACCTATGTAATTAGCACTCCTCGACAGAGCATTTGCAACACTAGTCTACGAGGCTTCTCTTCGTTTTGGAACCGTAGGAAGTGTTGTGAGAAGGACAAGTACTACGTTAGAGATTTTGGGCTGGAGAGATGATAAGGGCAGTTCGTACAGGTCTATAATACTACAGGCTGCTCTCACGGGACTCTATAACGGTATCGCGTAAATTTTTTCGTTCGTTCGATTTTATATTTTTGATTCAGTTCCGGTCTCGGTGCAAAATTGCAAAATGTATATATTGAAATTTCGATCTTTTTAGACAATTTTTGGAAATTTTGAACTTCCTGGATCTGGCACTTACCCTATTGTCAAAATAGGTACAAGTAATAAATTTGTTGTTTTCATCTTTTAGGCATTGTTCAAAATTTTTGTATCCATTGTGTTAGTTTGTTCTTTTTGTTAATGCTAGGTTTATCTTATTGTTTTACTATATGTTTGTAATTGTTTAGATTAGATAATGCCTTCTTTTAGTCCCTTTTACGGACTTTTGTTATTTAATTACTCGAAGTCCCATTGTTTGGCACCAGTCACGAGCTATGTTTACGGCATTCAGCATTAGATTTGAGAATATCCGATCATGTTTGCCTCTAATTGTAATGACCAGGTCATCTGCATAGCCCTGATTATCATAGCCAGAGTTGATCAGCTTCTGTAGGAGATCATCGACAACCAGCTACATACTATAGTAGAGGGGACAGAACCCCACCTTGGGGTCATTCCTTGGCAGCCACTATTGTTATAGAGTTCTCCCTCAGGTTAGCTGTAATTCTCCGGCTTTCAACATTTTATGAACATGCTTGGTAAGCATGTTAGTTTGGGTGTAGCGGTGACCGCTTGAGTGCACCGCTCCCAATATGGTTGTCTAACACTTTCTCCATTGTTTTGAGGAGAAATGATAGACTGATCGGACGGTACAATTTGGGTAGTGTGGGTGAACGCCCTCCCCCTTTACCTTAACTTCACTCCATGTCCTTGGTATATACTCTAGAGTATACTTACGGGATATATTATATTATATTAAAGTCCGGCGATATCTCGATGCTAATGAATATTTCATGCTGAAACGGAAAGAGAAAACAATACAACTAATGGTTCAAGCTTCAGGAGCTGATAGAAATCGTTGAGTTATGAAAAACCAAAATGCGTCTTTTAGGAGGGAGAGGTTTTTTAGGATTTTGGTATATTGCGCTTAACATCCTGTAACACTCTTACTGTACACCCATAAAGGAATTATGCGAAATGATGAATAACTGTCCAAGCTTTCCAAGAAATACTTCACACCTATTTTTTCCTTCTTTTTTTTTTATAAATTGACCCCGTCTTCCGCCAAACCGTTTTGATATTTAACAGCGCTGATGACCGTCGCATTGTGTTTCCCGCTTAATATACCAAGTGGCAATACAACACCGCAGAATTGTGAAAAGTAGCTTTTAAACTTGCTGCTCATTATTTATTGTATAAATACATCTCGTAAAAATATTCATACGCACACGTATTGTTTTATTACTATACCTGCCTACAGAGGCCTCCATTTGTAAGAAATAAAGATAGCTTGTGTCAGAAATGTGTTTGAAGTATGGAGATTTGTAATATTTTGTCCTTCCCGTTCACCGAAAACTGATCATTTGTCAGTGTTAGCAACAAAACACTGACTTTTTTATCCCTTTTATTGAAAAAGACAAGATAAAAATTTCCCTGAAACCAATTGTATATTTCTAAACTTTCTTCACCCTCCAAAATTATTTTTGATATCTTAATAGTTGAATTAAATAAGGTTGGTTATACATAGATTACTTAATAGCAGCTATCACTATTTTTCTGTGTATTCCATAGTTTTCCGACCTACCCCATATTTTAACAAAATATTGACTTTGAATAGTTATTGTTTCCCTCATTAGAAATGTTTTAAATACAATGGAATATAATGGTGGGGGGTTACTTCTATTAAAGTTTAAATAACGAAAACTTAGATTCCTTGTTTGCAGGCAAAACTACCTCACGAAATGATCTTGAACGACCAGATTAGCTTCTGCAATACTTTAACGAAATTCGTAAACAATTAACTTAATTGTGACGAAAAGGTACAGCAGGAACTTATTTAAAGTAATAAATACCCCCACCCCCCTAGAACAATTGTTAAAATCCCATGCTATTATTAAACAAAACTTTTAACTTTTGTTGTTTTGAATACTATGATTAACAAAACGGGCTGATACACATTTAGACCTCAACTGGTAAAAATGTGAAAACGATTAAATTTATATCCTTCACTAAAATCGAGATAAGAAAACATTTTTTTTTCTATCTAAGTATCGCACAAACACCAAGTAATTTCCAGGAAAGTTGTCGCAGCAAGACACTTTTTATTTCTTACTCCCTCTTAACGTGGCTAATGAAATTTTCGGTTTTAGATTCTAATTTCATTTAAATATGACCCTTATCGGATCTAGAAAATGAACGGTGACTTCTCTGGTCCTTTTTCTGACCACTTATTGTCTCAAAATTAAATAAAGTCTCATCATTTTACAAAAATATTTAAAAGAATTAGTTAGAAGTTATATGTTAGTAATCCTATGCTTCTATTTTATTTGTTTCATTGGATCCAAGACTTGTTCAATTTCAGTTTAGTGTTTGTTCCGAAAACTTGAGCTGAAAGTCGCAGTCTGCTAAAATTGGTTTAAACTTTACCAACGATATCAGAAATATGATCACAGCACGGCAATCTAGAATTGAACCTTACGCCGAGATTAATAGTAGTGTTGTGATAGAGCTTTGTCCTGCAAGTAATACTTGAGGGATTGATGCTAGTAAAGTACTGGGGTATACTAGTATAATACAAGATATTGAGAGTTATATCAAAAATACTACAACATAAAGATATCGCACAGCGCATGCTATGCCTGTGCTAAAGTTGGGTGAAAAAATTTGTGTTCGGGTTTTATTAATGGAACCCACGTGCCTCTTAAAATTATACCAACGCTACGCTACTGAGCACAGTTGTCAGTGTTCTCGGTGTGGGTCTAAGCTGTCCCAAAATAGACGTAAAGAACTTTATGATTTTGAACGAGACTACGAGACTCAGGCTTACTTACGGATGATTTGACATTTAGACGTCACATTCCGTAAGGGAGATATTTAATGTGTTCAATTTTACAAAGTGGTAAAAGCAAAAAAATCAACAAATGAAAGTTGATTTAATTGAAATTTGTGCCTTTTATGGATATTATATTAAAAATATAAGAAGAATCTGAAGAATAATCTGAATAAAAACCGACAGCACTTCCAGAGCAATATCTCGCTTTCTTAGATCTTTCCCAAACTTTTTTCTTAAGGGATCACCGTTTTTCATATTTTTCTTCCATAATAAAATAAGAATTTTACCGATTTCATTCTTATTTCATTAATACCATTAGATAAACAGATGAGTCCTTACGGAATGAGCGACTCTTACCGCACTTTACTTACGTCAATTTGACTTTTAAATATAACGGAAGCTCCTTACCGATACCTTAAAATTATGTTGGGTACATCTGTTTTATTTAAAGAACTCGTTCGCCTTACAGACCTCTATTATGGTTCAGCTTGATGCTTCGCTCCATTATGAAATCAACGATGCCTTGACCTGATGTAAAAGAGGCCTCAATTTTTTCTTAGAAATTTTCTGGAAATTTCTTCGTTAGAATTTATATACATTTTTATGAATCCGAAAACTGTTGGGTCGCTAACAATTTCTATGAGTGTAGACGCGTAGATGAGCAATAAACATTCATTTCGGCTTAGAAATTTACAAAAAATATTTCGACAGAGTTTTTATTCACTCTTGGTGGCCGAATGGAGTTATTTACACATAGAATACTTTCATGAGTGCCGTTGTCAGCCTCAAATAATGCATAAAAATTCTAAAAGCAATTTGAAATCAAAAACAAGAACCGACAAAATGTAAACCGAAAAACTCAATTTATGCCACTTTAAAACGAGATTCTTGCTCCAATGATAAATAAAATAATGGGAATAGGATAAACTAATAATTTTAATAATAAAATAATATTTATCTCAGATTTAAAAAAAAACACACACAATTTTTAGGTTTTACCGACCGAAAAACTTTTTGTCCCGAAGAATTCGTTTTGCTCTAAAGAGATTAAGTTGGGGTAACTCGTGTTAGATTCTCTGATGCTTTCATTACAGTTAAATTTGAATTCATCTTAATAACAAATTGACAGATGTCACATTATCCGGAATTTCAGTATACAACTTAATTCCAGAAATTCAGATTACTGAATTCCAGAAATTCAAATTACTGAATTCCAGAAATTCGGATTACTAAATTCCAGAATTCCAGTAATTCAGATTACTGAATTCCAGAAATTCAGATTACTGAATTCCAGAAATTCAGATTACTGAATTCCAGAAATTCGGATTACTAAATTCCAGAATTCCAGAAATTCAGATTACTGAATTAAAGAAACAAAAACCGAAATACACAAATTGTCTTTATTCAAAACGTCAGAACGGCTCTCTAAATCTGAATTTTCTTCAAAGGAACTGGCGAATGTGTAAACAGATGGCTGGTGTTGTTCAAATATCATAAGATTACAGCAACAAACACTGGGATAATTCTTACCATATTTCAGAAAAAAGTGTTTTCACAAAAGCGCGGGAACATTTTAGAGAATAAAAACTGAAAACTCCGCACCTTCTCACTTATTTACGAAAATGAAACAAAAACATTTGCCATTCTGTTCGTAATTCGTTGCATGTAATCTGCGCTCCGTTTTCAAATTTTTTTCTTTATTCGTAAAATTTTTAAAGACAGATTGATTTTTATTTTATTTTTTTCTTCTTCTTTAAAATACAGCTATAAAATTGATCTAAATTCTTACTCTTATACAATTCATCGTAAACGTAAATTACAATCACTTAGTGAAGTGTGCTGCTTAAGTAAGGAAGTATTTTCTAGTGATTTTCTTTGAGTGAACTGTGGGTAAAATTATTTGGTATTGGATAAAGGACACGACAATGGATTAAAGATTAGAATACGAAAACGGATAGGGGATTACGATAATATAGTATACAATAAAATTGAGGACTACGATAACGAATAATCGGTTACTATAACGGATTATTTGAAAATAATACATCAATTGAAAGTAAGTACCTTACTTAACCTATTTATTCAGAGAATTAGTATTTATTATGTGTCTACATCTGTAGAAAACTAGGAAGGAAGACAAATATCTTGGTAAGAGATTTTTTCAATTACAATAATATTAACGATGAAAGCATATTTAAAACATGTGGATTGTCGCTGAAGGGTGCATATCCTACTAATTTAAAGAGACATCTGCTTTCTAAGCACTATGAATTATACTAAGAAGGAGACGAATCAGGCAGGACCCAAGAAAATAAAAAAAATTAACGTAAAAGTTTCCGGATGGAACTATCCATTGACGAAGTACAGGATGCATGTGTCGATCTTGTTACAAAATAATCGCTTCTATTTGCTTTATTTGATTCCAAAGCGTTCAGAGTGCTTACAGAAGGAATATTTCAAAGATTAGAAATTTCCATCATTAATTCCCAAAATATTGCACATCTTATAATGGCAAAGGAAGAGTTTATTAAAGGAAACATTATGGCTACTGTAAAAGGGGAAGATTATTTCTTTGAAAAATGACACTGCATGTGTCGACTGTTTTAGGTGTTAATATCCAATTTATGAGCAAGAACACAACTGTTGTTTATACTTTGGCAGTCTTTGAATTAACGCGGCACCATACATCAGATAATGGTCGAAATGTAGTAAAAGTAGCGGAGCTTCTATTAATTGCATTGATATTATAAACCGTGCTTGTACATTAGTCAAAAGCCTAAGAACACTGACTTTCAGGTATGGCACCACTTTTATTGTTTGTGGTTTTTTTTATTTATTTTTTTTCACAAAATCCTAGATGCAAATTTTGGCCTTTAAGCCTAACTAGTATAGAGTTCGAGTAAAATGTGACATTTCCATACAAATTTTAGCGTTGGTAAAATCGCAAGCAAAAATTTTACTGATGATTTTACTAGTGCAGTACGGAGTCCACTGGTAAAAAGTGAATATTTCTCCATTTTAAAATAGATGGCGCCTTGTATGTCTCCACTTATTTTACTGAACATTTTAATGCGGGGAGCATTAAAATACTGGTTAAATTATGGCATTTCCTGTTTCTATGACATTTTTCAAATTATTATTTGAATTTATTGAAGGATTTAATATTAATTGAAAATTTTCAGATTGCTTTGTTAATTTATTGATGGATTTAATTTCTCTTACCAATTTTCAGATTAATTAAGTCTATTTTTAATTGTAACTTGTAAAAACGGTTATCTATCTTTATAAACAAGTTGAAGTTTTTCAGTGATAAAGTTTTTAAACATTTGTCACTTTGTTTTCTCCGAATTTACATACGTCAAAATTTTACCAGCGATTTTAATGTGAAAAATTTGGAGACCACGTTAAATTTTACTTTGCCCGAACTCGATACTAGGCTTTAAGTATTAAATTGCTTTTAAAATTATTTATCCAAGAAAATTCTATTTCAAGTCTGTTTAACTCACTCAATTTTTTGTTGCAGTTACCTTTTGAGATAGTAGCTCTCTGTAGGTTATCTAAAATATTAATTTAGAACAATTTCGTGTTCATGTTCCAGATAAATTACGAATAAAACTATAATTTATTATAACGAATCGTGAATATATAAGTTTAATTTTGTGTGTATTTATGTACCAAATTTCGCTTTTAAAATTGAAAAAACTGCAGCTTGACGTAGTTACTCGCTGGAACTCTACTTACTAAATGTTACATAATCTTATAAGTTTAAAAGATTTCTGCGATGAACATGTTCAGAGGGAATTAAAACTTTTGCCAACGCAATGGAAGGAGATAGAAGAGCTTGTTGCCGCATTAGCACCTGTAAATTCAGCAACATTGAACCTCCAAGGGGAACAGCTCCTCCTCCGAGATTTTTACAAACTATGGCTTGAGCTTAAGCTGAAATTGCAGAGAATGAGCAATGCCATGGCAAATATTTTATTGCAAGATTTGGAAAAAAAGAGAAGTAAAGTTGCTGGAGAATGGAACGGTGCTTTCCGCTCTCTTTTTAGATCCTAGGGTTCGCCGACTACTTTCAAAAGAAAAGAAGGAAGTTGCGAAAAAACATTTAAAGGAGCTTGCTTTAAGAATTCATTCTTTAAATAAAGTATGTGTAAAAAATACTATTTAAGTGAATTATCAAAAAATCGAAAAGTCCATTCGACATTTTAATAAAACCGTTGCTTTTTCATGTTATTCTAAATACAACAAAAAACAAGTTATACTGTGACTGCCGTGCTTAAAATCTTTATAATATTTCCGATAGTTTGAATAATGAATATCCATTCTTTTATTATTGTTACTTTGCTTAATTAATATTTCGTCCTCAAATTAGGTAGACGAAATTCCTTCTTCAACTTCTACAGCGAGTTCTGATCCACTTTTCTTGGATAAGAGTTCAATACAACAGACCACCTCTCTTCTAAGAAATTCAATACGAGATTTAGAAATTGATGATGAATCCACTGACGAGAATGAATATAAATCAGAAATTAGTTTTAAAATTACGAGGAAATAGAGACTTATACAGCGAAAAGAATTGACGTCGATTCCAACTTATTGGATTACTGGCAGCAACAGAAATATATAAAGTCGACATTGTATAGACTTGCATTAATAGTGCATGCTGTTCCGGCCACACAAATCTGTGTGGAAAAGGCAGTTTCTGTATTGAAATTAATACTTAGCGATTTTAGATGTAATCTATCGGATGTTAATGTTAGAAAAACACTTTTTGTTAAATTAAACAACGTGTAGTGCAGTAATAAAAACTTTAACGAAATTTTTATTTTTGGTAATTAATAACAAATATTTGAAGGTTTATTTTTCAATTTACTAGCAGCACATAGTTTTTATTTATTTACTTAACTCGAAAATCATCAGATAATTATGTGATTATGAAATTACTTTTATTTCTGATTAAAAAAATAAAAACCAAGAATAATTATTTTCTCTGATCAAAAAAATAATTATTACCTTCAACTATAAAAAATAAAAATTAAAAATAATTATTTTTTCATGATTTTTTCAATTTGATTTTGAGAAGGGGCCGTACGGGCTCTGCTAACAAATCCCAAGAAGCAATTTTCTGGTACAAACCAAGCATGCGACATCGTTATGTTATATTATTTCTGGTTATCAAAACGATGTAATGGGCCTAGGACAGATCCCTAAGATACCCCAGTGTGCAATGATAGTATATCAGAATACAAATCATTTACATAAACTTACCTGAAACCATCTATTAAGAGAGTACCCGATCAAATTAGCTACTGAGGATGAGAAAATAAGAAGAGAAATCAGATTACACTTATCAAAGGCTTTGATCTTTACCATGATAACAAATTTGCATTTTCAATAGCACATAGAAATCTCAGTACAAATCTCCTTTTCGGAGAATTTAGATAAAAAACACAAAATGCTACTGAGGCAAAAGTCAGCTGGACCAGCAATCATCTTCTGCACAAAAGGTATAATACTGTAGAACAAAACAAAAGACTGAATCAAGAGTGGGTTTAATACATATAGAATATTTTTTTGTGATATAAAGCATTACTATCCTGAGAAACCTTAACGAGATCCTGTCCGGTCTAGCAGTATCCGAGCGCCAAGAAGTTCATCATAGTCAATACTGTTTGTACTGTACTTCAGTCCAATCACCTGTAGAAGACTGAAGCATGGCATTTAACTCAACTATACAGGAGTTAATTATAAGAAACCATCGTGAGGAAATATGTAAAGCATATGATGAAATCAGCATTAAATGTGGTACCAATGGCTATCGCATTGCCTTTAATGATGCCCCCCCAAACATGATATAAATAATAAGGAGTATCAGATTACCATGAAGAAATTCAGATGAGAGAGAAAAATCTAAGATAAGTAAGGCTATATATGAGAATTTGGACTGCAGTTAATATAGAAACACTCATCCTTCTTACCCCTATAAAAATCATGTAAGGGAATTTATCATCTCCGACAGTCAGGTAGCAATTAGTGGTAAAATCAAAGCTCACCTGGAAATACCAAAGCATCCTTAACAAACTAATTAAATTAAATCGAATGAGTCTGATTTGGATCCCGCGACATCAATACTTTTCTGTAAATGAAAAATCTGATGAACTTGCTAGATAAGCCTCAGCAACATCTCTTGTTAATCCAGAGTCAATATATGGCTTTCTTCTGTGTGGAGCAGAGGAAGCTATATGCAAATTCGCATCAGAGTCCAGAACGTATACAGAAGGATCATCGCGGGACAGAGCCATGCTAAGCGTTTTAATGGCGATTCCGTCTATGGAAAAGGCAAGGGATCTTCTGAAGTATCTACAACAAAATAGAAGATGCTACAGACTTAACTGGTTTGATTCTAATGGCCATTGTCAACTCAGGAAGCACTTTGTTTGGTACTTTTATCGTATGCTCTTATCCCACCTGCAGAATGTGTCTGAGGTAATATGATGAGGCAGTTTTTAACATCCCTTCTCGGTTAATTTGGAAGTTAGAATTTTAAAAATTAAGTTTACCATTACTATTGCTGAGAAATATAATTATGCATCACAATTACCATTACTTGGCATTTGTAATTAAAAATTTTTATAAGCATTTTTCAGTAATAGCGATTGTAGTTGATTGAAATTACAATTATTTTACTTACTTTTAATTAGGTTTCATTGTGAGAAACGCAAAGGCTATTCTCTTCTTTTACATTAAACTATTTTTTTTTAATTCTCTTTATTTCAGTTACAATTATCTACTAAGTAAGGGTAATAAAAATGTTTACTTACAAAACGAAATAATAGCAATTGTAATGCAAAATTTAAATCACATAATAATGGTAATGAAGTGGTAGGTAACTATTAACGTCATAGCTCTGTTGAAAATTTCTTTGACATTACGTTCATTATGAAAAAAGATCCAATTAAGGGCATATAGCGAAAATTCAAAACAACTAATGCTTCTATGATTTTAGGAATACAAGTCAAGTTAAATAAAGGAATACAAGGACTACATTAGGAATAAAGTCAAACTAATTTTTTTCAGGGCGCAGAAGCAGGAAAACCAACACAGACTGAATACATTTAGAGCGGTAATAATTATAATTTGCAAAAAGTATAGCAATTGTGTTTGATTGCATTTATAAAGTTAATGTGCGGTAAGTTATCTGAATAAGGGCGGCAATAGTTGGCAGAACCTCATTTCGACTATCTTAACTTCCAGGGGTCTAAAATATCATCCCAACCCAACAAAATTCAGATACCTATACATAAATGTTTTAATTCAGATAGGAAACAGTTTTTAGGATTGACAGACAGATGAGTGCAACAATATTTCATTAAAAGCTACGTCAAGGAAATAAAACTTTTCTCTGATCATAATTGTTTGTAATAAGTCAAGGAGTGATGGATTGGAAGCATAAATAGGTCAGCTATTGATAATAATAATTAAATACGACAGCACAATAAAAAAAAATTACACAATATAAATGTTACGAAATCACAGTCAAAATTAAATGAATTTCTGATTTAATTTTCACGGTGATTTCGTACATTTCGCGATTACAAAATATTTCGATTTGGAGGATTAATGTCAGCAGATTCATCGTTTATCTCTTATCCTCTTTAACCCTGAACTTCACCGAGAATTGATTCGATTTGAATAAATTATTATCAAGCGAAGAAAGTGAATGACCATCACCGGTTAGCATAAATTGTAAATAATAAATCGAACACATCCAAAGTGAATTAATTCTTAATCTTATTATGTTTATGCACTAGAAGTAATCAAGGAATATTTCCAACTTGCATATAGCTGCCCGTTTGTCCGCGGGCGACACAATAAGAAGATAACGAATTAGTCTGTGTATTTCAGCTGAGATTTAACTAAGAGCTTATGCATAAAATTTTTAGATACAAGCTCGAAAATTTACTAAAGGGACTACTGCCTGCTACTTAAGATTACAATACAAAAATATTGCCCAAGTAAAGGGTTTTCCAATAAGATGTGTCGCTATTTCGGTGGATGTCACTTTTGGAGCTGTCATTTTTTGACATTTGACAAGTAGAAACTACGCCATTTATAAAAATGGAACGATACACGATTCAACAACGCATTGAAATTATTAAAATTCACTATTCCGGAATTCCGGAATTCCATCGAAAACTCATCTTGAGTGATGAGGCCCATTTCCACCTCGATGGCTTCGTCAACAAGCAAAATTGTCGCATCTGGGGCTCGGAAAACCCAAGAGTTATTGTTGAAAAGCCTCTCTATCCTCAACGTGTGACTGTTTGGTGCGGTTTATGGTCCCGCGGGGTCATTGGACCTTACTTTTTCGAAAATGAGGCTGGAGCAACAGTTACGGTGAATGGATTGCGCTATCGACAGATGATTAATGATTTTTTATGGCCGGAATTGGATGGTATTGATCTGGACAACGTTTACTTTCAACAAGACGGCGCTACGTGCCATACAAGCAACGAAACCATTGATCTTTTACGGGAAAAGTTTCCGGACCGTGTTATCTCTCGAAGAGGTGATCACAATTGGCCACCGAGATCCTGTGACTTTGACCTTGCGACTTCTTCCTTTGGGGCCACGTGAAAGAGAAGGTCTACGCCAACAGCCCAACGTCGATTCAAGACCTCCAAGATGGAATTCGTGAGGCTATCGAGGACATAGGGCAGATTTGCGATTTGGTTATGAAAAATTTCATGAAGAAGATATGGTCGTGTAGGCGTGGTCGTGGTGATCATTTGGCTAATGTTATTTTCCATTATTAACGGCATACCTTCTTCTTTATAATGAAATAAAGATCCGATCATTTACCTCAAAAAATGGCATTTTTCTTTGAATATCAAAATAACACCTCTTATTGGAAAACCTTGTACATACATACGAGTAGGTTATATTGGTCAGGGAATTATTCAGAAGAAAAATCAATCTATAGATAAAACTGTCCAATTTTGCCCATTGCCCATTTTCAAACGTAGATCTGAAATGTTTACCGAAAAAGCCATGCACAACATCTTAGCTCTCTATGTCAATGCGCTTTGACAGACAAAGTGCCCGATCCAGGAGGGGGAGGGAGTCGTGAAGAAAAAAATATTTAATTAATTGAGTTATTTGAAAATATATATTTTTTATTTTATATTCTTTTTATTTATATAATTCAACTTCAAAAAAATGAGTTTGAAACCCGAACTTTGGGTGATCCAAGACCCTCAAGAAACACTTCCCAAGCCACGAAACAGAATCCCTCACCACATCAGAGCCCTAACTTAGTCCTAACTCCTAACATTCTAAAGTATTTGTAATTCACTGACATATATAATATGGACTGACTACGTCCATTTAAATACACTGCAGAAAGTGGCCTCTATATAGCATTCTCTTTCGGTCTAAGCACCAAGTACCAACTGAGAGAGAAAACTGTAAGCAACAAATAAATAAGTGGGTTCGTCAAAATAAATTTTTTTAAATTATTTATTTGAGTTAATTAGTGATAAAAAGTGTTTTACCCACTTCAAAAATGCCACAAATATTGAACAGGCTGTGGAAACCCTTTATTTCGTACAATTGCAGACCCGATTTATAATTAATTGTTACTTGTCGGTTGAAAACACTTAAGATTTTATAAAATAGTATTGCATTAAATTAAAATTATTTACGAAGTTAAACTTTTTTTAATTAACACAAAAATTAATTTTTAATATTACTGAAAAATGTGCTCCTCTGCAGATTTGATGTCAAACTTTATTGAGCTTGTAAGAGATAGACGACATATATAAACAATATATTTGTCTGAATTTGTATGCCAATTCCAATGCATTCCAATTAATACAGGCGTACTGTTTCCAAAATTGGTTACAGTTCAGGGTACATTTTGAGCTTGAAAGAGACAGATAGTTTTTGGCCAAAATTTGTGTCAGTTTTGACTATACGAAATAGATAGGATGGCTCAGTCCATTCTTATTAAATGTCAGTGGTTTTACTAAAGGCAATATATTCATAGATACTCAACAGAAGCTCGAAAGGTTTTATTAAAATTACTTTTCAACTTCCTGCCAATAGTTCTTTCAATGTTGGCACCGACGTAAGATTTATTTTTGACACGCAATATTGCACCCGCATGAAATAGCATTTCGAGCATTCCGTATTATATATGCCACTGTGTAAAACTGAGAAAAGTTTGGTTTGAATGACATCTGAAGTTTACACCCTAACTACTATACTATTAAAAAAATGACTTTTTGTAAAAAAAAAAGTATACTAAAACATGACACATCATCCACACCGCTTAATGCGGAAATCTTCCTAATACTGCAGTACTGCGCTTTTTTTTTATTAATTTAATTTGTAGATGACCCCGCCCCCCCCCCTCCTAATTTCAATACTATATCGGTGCCTGGACAGACAAACGGCCGGACGAACGGACAGACAGATATAAATGTAGAATGCATCAATACAAAACAATTTCGACTGGCTTTTCAAGATAAAGGTTCATTTGACCTTTGTTAACAATTTCATGGCAATAATCCTCACGTTGTTATTATTTTGATGGAGGGAGGCAGGGGGCATGCCTTAATATTAATTCTTTTTCGGATATTGCAATACTGAGCAACAACTTCAAGATTTTTAACTAGATCGCAACCCTGATGATTGGTTTGTTAGTTAAAGACAGACACTAGAAGTAGTAAAGTAAAGCGGCTACTGAGGGGGTCTATTCTGCTAACCCTTCGATTTCCTTAAAGTAATCCAATTCTCTTGAGGAAGAATCCACAGAGTGGTCTGTCCTCTAATTCGCTAGTATCTAGCAGTGGTTTGCCAAAGGTTCTTGCAGACAAAGCGTGCTTCCTCAGTTGGCAGTGATCAATACTCAGAATCGGTTAAAAGTCTAACTACCTTCCTACTGTACCTTAGAAGCTTCTTTGCCCTTTCCATAGACAGAATCGATATGAAACGCTGAGAATGGCTCTGGCTCTGTCCCGAGATGGTGCTGTAGTACATACTGTGGCCCTCAGATGCACGTTGAAGTATGGCCCGCTTTGCTGCACACATCGCCTCTGCGCCGACCAGAGGTGTAACTAAGCATTATCTAGCAAGTTTATCAGCTCTTCTTTTTCATTGCCATCAATGCCTTGATGTCCTAGAATCCAAATTAGACTCACCCGATTGAATCAACTCAGTTTGTTAAGGTCATTTTAGCATTCCAAACCAACTAAAATAGCTCTGATTTCTGTCTGACTGTCGAAGAATATCAAGATGGTTTTATTGCTAACAGATTTCTTCATACTCACCTCAGCTTATAAGACTGTAGAATGACCTTCAGTGATTTCCCAAATCTGGCTGCAATGTCTCACACTCTGGCCCAGATAACCATTCCAGTTTAAAACCTATACGTGCACCAGACAAGTTCTCCGCTAGGCAACCCTGATGACATTCAAAAATTGACATTCCTAATCGTTCTCATTCTGAATTAATGTGAAATAACTTAAGAGGAAAAGTACTTCACATCGAAACTACGTGTATTCTCCTGGTAGTCTTTCTGCCTTAGGATGTAATTTTAATTGCTCGAAGCGGGCAAGAAACTCGGATAATGTTGTAATCTGAGATGACTTCAATCATCCTAACGTCCAAAGACCTGTAAAAATAATTTCATTTGTATAAATAAAATGAGTAAAAAGGCTATTAAAAGCTCACGAAACTCAGGGTCGCTCACTTTTATCAGCATAGTAAAGTAAAACCGACCAATAGCAATAGTGTTACGCCGTGCTGACAATCATTTGAGCATTTCAAAGAAAAGGCTTTTGTCGCAGTTCCTTCTAGTCCAGATTTAAACCATCGGGTCCAGCAATAACTAGAGCTGCTCTTTTACCATCTGGGCTTTGATCAATGCTATATAACGACGATGTTTCCGTATTCCCGACTGCCCCTCGGAAAATGCACGCCTCCTTTCCTTGCATTCTATGATAGAATCGCCTTCGTTTCTTTTTTAGCTAAATGAAGATCTTCTTGAAGCTGGTCGTTACATCGGATGCTTCGAGATGTGTGGTTCTTACGCTATATGTCATTGAATCCTGTAAAAGCATACTTTGCACTTGATAGTGTCATTGATAGTGAAAAATTCAAAATGATGTATTTAATTTTTAATTTTAATTTGATTTTTTAGAAGTACATTTTTCTCTTAATACTGCATTAATACTTATTGCAAAAAAAAAATGTCTACCATCCGAGCAGTTTTACAACATTTCTGTGATACTTTTCCCATAGCTAACGTATAAGTCGATGTTGGCATTTTAATGAATTTTAATTTTACGTTCCGAATTAAACTTTTGATGTTTTTGGGCGGAAAATTATTGGCCTATTCCAATGAGCCCAGAAATCTTCAATCGGATCGGACGCAATTGTGGGAAGTTTGGCCGATTTTTCATCTTCGGACTTATGGGACCCCAATGTCCAATGTATTTTTGATGTAATGACTGGAAGCCAAATTAGGCCCAAAGGCTTCGCTATGCTTAGATTTAATAAAATTAAGTACCTTCGGCAAACACCTGTGTGTCACCACCGTGGTGTTAAATATTTCGAAAGAGCATTTCGTGAATGAGCAGAGCATTATTATAACTGTTTTCTTGGATATGAAAGGAGCATTCAAAATGGTGGGCAAAGTTACAGAAATTATAGACATATGTGTTACGGTTGAACAGAAGAGAAAGGGAAGTTATTTGCAAAGTAGAACTGAATGTTAAATGTAACTTAAATGTTAAAGATATTGTCGTACCTACTACAGTCATGTTTACTTTCAGAACACCCAACTTAATCTCTGCCACTTTGAGCCAGTTCTCTCAAAGGAGGAGGAGAGATGAATTTTAAAATTGTGAATTAGGCATAAAGAAAGGATGGCTAGGTACAAAGGATACCGGATCTCAAACTCTTCAAATAATTAAGTAGAACATGAAATAGTCATTTGAACTTGAAAAGTAGTATGAATCTGAATTTATTTAAAGCACATAAAATAAAAAGGGTCTAACGCAAGCCTCAGGCGTAATATTCATAATAGCTTTATATTTATCATTTAAGCTGTATGAACTTAAGCTTTCGTTTCAGCCTTAAATGAACCATTCTAAATTTTTCTGGCCTTCAAAAAAAAATTATGCTAATTACAATAAAGTAATCAACAAAAATGGTACGATCATTACCTACCTTTGACTTGCCAACAGACATAGAGAGCATCAACTGAAAAAATCAAAACGAATGTTTAAATAGCATTCGAGAAAAGAAACGGTCGTGCACTAAACTAGTACACTCATATAAATGGGCTACCATCTAGTATAAAGTCTAGTCCGACCCGTAGACTGGAAAGAAGTTTGATACTTTTTTATTACTGGTTGTGCGGCGGGTGCTGTCGATCGTGCAGATGGGTTTTGAGTAAAAACGAATTCAGACTGTTGGACAAAAAAAAAGCAGAAACTTGGTTGCTGGTCTAACCAGTCTATTGTATTGAAGGAATGCAGTAAAAAATGGTGGTGCCGAAGATCAGATGCACGTACCATACAATACAAATATAACTCCTTTTTCCATTAAATATTTCCCCTTCTTTTAAAAATTGGTACGTCCATGTGATGTTTGAAGTGGCACGAGATTTACTTACGCGGCTCCTTTTTTTGTGTCACAGATTTCGTTTTTCTTGTTTTGACTCAGCCAATTTTCCCAATTAATTATAGTCATGTGATGTGAGTTCCTCAGTCAACAACAAATCGAGGTGGGACCCATAACTTTTGTGGTACGTTAAGTGAATTATACATATAAATAAAATCTACCCCATCCCCACTGAACTACAGGGCAATCTATCTAGTCTAATCCCTTGTAGAGTGATTCCTGCACGCAAAACTCGCACATCCTTTTAACCTTCAGATTACTTTCGGCCGTACAGTAAAATTCCGTGATGCTTTTTTATCCCGAACAGTGCGAATGAGGAACAGTTTACCATCTTCTGTTTTTCATCCGACATACAATCTGCGGAAGTTTAAGGGCGACATACATCGGCTCCTCCGCAACTCTCCTCATATTCCCTAATCCATTCCTATTTCCTTCCTGCCATGCTGTGCTTTGTATCATAGGGTATCACCTGAGCTTGGCATAATAATATAAAAAAAAAGAAATCGTCATCATAGTCACCTGCTCTAGAAAATGAAGTTATGTTACATATGGTGTGAAGGATTACTGGTGCGAGGATTACTTGAGGAACAAACTGCAGAGAACAAAAGTTAATGTACAAGTTTCAGAACCTATAGGAATCAAGGTAGGCGTTCCTCAAGTATATACACTGAGAATCATATTTTTTATACATGATATATAAACTATAAAGAGACTTATACCTTAGACACGCAGCATGATCTAATGAATCATTAGCACTAATTATTCAGTAAAATGCGATGAGTCACATAGTATGCATAATTATCGCTCGAAAACCATGAAAAGATTAATCATATATTAATTAAATATTCTACTGCTACTAAATCGTTATGCTATTAATACATTTATGACATAAAAACAAATTTTTGTTTTTGTTTATATTTTAACTAATACATATATTAAATTAAGACTATCTACTAAAACCCACCATTTAAGCACTCCCAATATGGAGAATAAATTAAGCACACACTATTAATTGCTCACGCACTACTGAACAATTTCCGCCTGACACTGAAGTGAACATTGAACTCAAGGACTGATTCCTACCCAAAGGATGCGGAGTATTGCTCCGATCCTCAGGCAGCAGATCATTCTTCTTTGTCACCTTTTATGACAGCTCTGTTGCCAATTGCTTAATTACCCACATATGCTGTTTTATACTATAGACGGAAGTTTAGCATACCTTTTTTTCTATCAATTAGTTTAGTTAAATAATTAATCACTCTTCATATTTCTCTCTTCATATTTTTTTTATGTATTCCCATTGGCGTAACTAGGAATTTTTTCTGGAGTGGGCCAGGTCCCCCAACCTTAGTACATAGGTTTACCATGGGTATACCAGGTATATGAGTATTCCCAGCTTTTGACCGAAATTTTTTATTCATTGCTCTGTTGATATAAAGCCTAGAGCCAATGAAATTGCATAGATTAATAAAACCATAAAGTTTCTAAAATTACAGAGAGTAGGTACATAGAGTCCATAAGTTACAGAACCCACAAGTAACATAATCTAAGTTCTACAAGTCGCAGCCATCGCGTCACTATTTTTGCAATATGCAGTCTTCCTACGTGAAACCTTAACTCCACTCCTAAGAAGCAAAAAAACTAGATCAGCACTTTTAATCTACTGAAAATTCAGATACGTGTGCACATTCGGGGCGATTTTAATAAGAAAAGCTTTTGAGATATGGCAGTCTTCATCGAGGTTGCGATGTTAAGCGCAGAAGAACAACGAACATTGATATTATTGAACACCCGGAGAGAGAAAAGCATGGGCCATCGCTTATCAGTTAGTATAAGTCATCAATTTTTGGATAACTAGTCAGTCAACATTCGGCGATCGGGCGATATTTATTGCTTATCGAGACCAACAGCGTCGAGTATTTACGAAATACTTTTAGTCGGACATTCAGATTATTGTGAAAATAGATGAGTACATAATGTAATTGGCGTGTTGAGTGAAAGTGCATTCTTTTCTTTAATCCCAATGAACCCAAGCGGTACTAAATGTTTCTTAAATCATAGGAAGTAGTGTTTATTTGAAAACTAAAATAAAATTTGCACGATTTTATAAGAAGAATAAAAGTAATTGGTATCATTTAATTAACACAGACCTTTGTTTTCCACATCCCCTCCTTTGCTTCTCTCACGTATTAACACGCATTTACAAGACCTGCAAATAAAAATCGACGCCCCACATGTGCGGAGGAAGAGAATTACTCATATATTGCGCTAATTTTCTATATATTTTACTGAAGTCGGTAAGATTTCTTGAGGCACTGTCGAGATGCAGATAACCTCTATTATTAGAAGGCCGATTTAAATAATTTACAAGAGCTGAAGTACTTCGCCTTATGGCGGTATTTGTAAGTGCATTAGGTACCAGTTTTGGGACTTGTACTTTAGAAGTTTTTGAATACCAGTACCGGGACTTGTACTTGTAATTAAAGACCATTTAAGTCCAGGTCCTGGTACTGGTATTAATACTTAGTAAGTACCAATGTACTTAAGTACTTTACAGGTCTGAAATTAGATAAACATTTTAGATCAATTATTTACTTTTTTTTATTATTTTTATAAGCACTAATAAAGAGATAGTTAAAGTCTTTATACGCTTTAGTTTACGGGTTTTTTTTCTGCAAACTTATTTAGTTAGCACCTTTTGCGCTGTTAATTTGTTTTTAATTATGTCATTTTCAATATTTATGAGTGCCATGTTTGAAAACCTCTCCTGCAGCAGTTGCTCTTAGCCAAGTTGGACTCGATGGAAAAACTCCGCTCACAGGCGGCCGTGCTGACTGGAAGACCCAGATCTCCTTGTAGCTACTAGTGTAAATTTGGGCAGGAGTCTTTGTTAATTTCTGTTTTCAGTATTTTCAAATTTACTACAATGTTCTTGTTTTGGAACATATGTTGGAATGTTGGAAATGTCTACATTGAAAACATTTTTATAATTTTCTGCAAATATCTCTGCATGTTTCGGGTACAACTTTATAAATGAGTTAACTGACTGTGCTAAAGGTAAATTTTCAAACCTGTTTTTGAAGTTACTGATAATATTGTACATCACTTGTTTGTAAGTATGTATCTTCCAGTATTCGGATGGCCTTGGCCAAAGTCTATTTAATTAGATACTTTTGTCTAGAGTGGATTCTATCACGAAGTCATTTGCTCTCTCCGGTTGCCTTCTCCTTTTCGAGACTCGAGTAGGTTCTAGACAAATTTAATGTTTTTCTGTGAATTTCTCAGTTTCCCGAAATATTTATTGTCTAGAATGCTAATATAGTTTTATTCCATAATGTAAGGTAATACGAATATTACTGAAGTTCTTAATTGATATCAAAGGTTATCAATTAAAATGTCCGCACAAACTGTCAAAATAGTTCTGCGTGATTTCTCCTACAGATAAGGCCTTTGTCAAAATTCAGTGGAATCAGAGCAGTTTTTAAAAATTGTCAAAGGATTTTAATAGGTTTTCGTGAAGAAAAGGGCTCGTTAAGGCCTTTTCTTGTTCAGAATGAATTTTTTTCAATCCATGTCGTTCTTTTACTCAGGCCGAACGATTTAATTTCAATCTGGCATCGCTTTTTTCGGACTCCGAATGATTTGGAAGGCGCCTGAGTTTTTCATGGATTTAAGCAGAACGATTTTAATTTGTATTCGTAAATGCCTTGTTTACAATTTGGACGAATTGGTAATAGTCAAGTTTTAGTTGACTTTGTTGGAAAATGGTTTTGCTTTTCATTAACAACAACTTTTACGAAATTATAAGTATATGTACTTAGTTTTACCAAATGGAAGAAATGTCAAACACTTGCCCGTGCAAAAGAACGACTTGGATTGAAATAGCATCTTCATTCATGAACGAGAAAGGGAACGCACAATTATATTTCAGTAAGTAAAGAATATCACGATTAAAAACCAAAAAGATTGAAATTCAAACTCGCCGCGTCGCATTTCTGCCATTTGATATAATGTTCGAAAATAATGCCATATAAGCAAGAGACACTTGGTTTTACATTTAGGGCCATTGGATACGTAGCTGTTAGCCATAGCCCACACAGGGGAGGATATTGGCACTTTTTACGGTTGAGAGGTATTCGGGGGTAGGAAAAAGCCCGTGGTACCAAGTTTCGATCGGGAGTACGGGCAGCATACCAATACTACAGCAAGCCGGCCATTTTGAAATTGCGAAATTTCTGAAATTTCTCATCGGACGGCTGTACAGATGTTTATTGGCGATTTGAGGTGATAATATAATAATTTAATAATCATTACGGATTGTGAATTTGTGATACAGTAATTGTTTATATCAAAAACTGTGACTTAATTGAATAGGCACACAGTTAATTTCAGTAATCTTATTAGGAACTAAGCGAAGCAACATTATTGTTATGGCACATCTAAGCCAAGGGAAGGAAATTCCTTCCTTCCTTAAAAAGTTCTCGTCTGGGTTGGGCCTTACGCAGCACGCGCAAAGTTGCGAACTTGTGTGCACATTTGTCATCACAATAATTTTGCTCCCGGTAGTTCCTTTATATGATTACCGGATTTAATTGTGTACGTGTTCAAACAAGTTACAGTTTTTGGAATATATAATCACCGTATCACAAATTCATAGCACGTAATGAGACTTCAACTATATTATTATCACGTGAAATCGCAGGTACACAACTGCACAGCCCTCCAAACAGATATTTCACAATATCCACAATGGCCGAAACTATTTTCTTGCAGTAGTATTGGTATGCTCCATGTGCTGCGAGTTGAAACTTGCCATTTCGGAATTGCTCCACCCCCGAATGCCTTTCATCATTAAAAAGTGCAGTGAGTTCGCCTACTTTTAGAATATAGAGAAGACTGGAAGTGTGATAAGCCAAATTTAGCGTAATCAAATTCTGATGAGGTTAGAATCTGTTGTCGCTATAGTAAAAGCACAGTAAGGGTAGGGTAGTATGAATCAACATCAGGAGCAGGACAACAAGATATATGCATTTGAAAATATTGCGCTGTGGTTCCACCTCAGGAGTTTTACAGCTGTTTCAAATGTAAACAAATCAATCAGCTGAACATACATTTTTCATAAGATATCTCTTTCTTCAATATATTCTGTCCTACTTCAAGAACCTCTAAGAAATGCCACACTTGTGTACACGAATTTATCTAGGTATCTCTCTATATTCTAAGGTTTTACACAAGTTGGTGTTTACGTCAACAGCAAGCGGGGTTATTCTTGGATAGGAATAATCTTTACGTAGGAAATGAGATTATGCGCGTTGGTGTTTTTATGAGCCTTAGCACTAATATTTCATGTATAAAAGTTGATAGTTTACAGTTAATAGTCCAAAAACTTATATTTTCTAACAATGCCATTCCGACATATGACACACTTCCTTTACTCAGAGTCCAAACATACCTCTCTGACCTATCCAATCAGATTCCTGTTAAAACCAGAATTTTCATCTAAAAATTTTCATAAGCATTAAATGTATTTTATTTCAATAACATAATTAAAAAATCAAAATGTATTTTATCAGGGAAGTTACAAAAAACGAAAAAATTTTAAATTTCAATCATAATAATTATTATCTGCTAGACTTTTGTGTATTGCACCTTTACGATAACATTGACCTTAAAATTACAAGAAAAAAAATCCGCCAGTTCAGAGATAATAACTTGTAAACAACTGATTTCATGAATATTTTGTATTAAAATAATTCAATTTCATAAATATTCTTAATATAAAATTTTTCGCTAAATACATTAGAAATAAATAAGCGAAAACTTGAATTTCACTATTGGCAGTCCCAGATTTATCAAAAACTCAAATCATTGGTAACTTTTAAAAAATGTCATTAGATGTCAGTACACTAGCTAAGAGCTTCTTCTAATGTCATTTAAATGTGATGTCAAAATTTCGTTTTATTTTGAAAGAAGAAAGAAGCAATATGCTCCTCCTGGATTTCAGCTCTCATCTCAGCCGGCCGGCAAGGAGACCTTGAACCAAGAGTTATAAAAGGAACTCGACTTTATCTTTCGAAAATTATTTTTTTCATCATTCGCAAGTCATACAGAACAAGAATTATTATTTTTGGACAGATAAAAGCTATCGCACAGGTTTTACTTTTGCTGTTATTCGTGGGTGTGGTGTGCTGATAAGAGAGTTTCTTGAAAGATTACTGATTGCCTCTTGCCGGTATATAACGAGAAACCGTAGCAATTACAGTTATTGAGATTTGAATCAGTGAGGTTGCAATCGTTCTTTGGATTTCATTTGGTAATATCGTAAAACTCACCGCTAAGATGGCAAATCCAAGTCAGGAGATTAAATATACTCAGGTAAGTGGCCATCTTAATTCAACTTTGCTGTGAAACATTTAAATTTTTTTTTAAAAACGAATTTGTCCAGTAGGAAAAAATTTCGTTCAGTTTATGTTTTCTATACTTAAACCTTTTCCATAGTAATCATTGCAAGCTGTAGTTCCGGTGGATCTAAAATCGTAGGCAATAACTGCGATACACGCAAGGTACCTATAGTCCAAAGAAGATAAAGCACCACAGCCGCCATATAGATATATTCACTCCGTGATTGGAGTTTCAACGAATACTGTAGGATTGTTTGCTCTAATTCCTTATCTGTAAGCCTCCTACTAACTGGTCCCGTATTAGGCATTGACTGATCAATTGTGTCTCTCAAAACTCCTGTTGCAGAGTTAGAGGTCTTCTATTTCTCAGATACTGCTGAGAATATTTGATTGTGTGCTTTGTGAAGGCTTCACCTTGTTGTTTTCTGCACTGCAGGAAGACTGCCTAGTGAATTCATACGCTAATCAATAGATGCTAGTGCTTTTCATTTCCACCTAGCTTTAAAGCTTCTTGCTGATTCTGGACCGCAAACATATTCATAAATACATCTGTTGCCACCTCTTTAAAGAAGTCAACTGGAGTTTGAAAATGCTTCAATTTTTTCACACCAACCTGTAGTTGTTGTTTAATTTATTCCTCCTGCTGTCCACGATAGACTGGCTGCATGTGTGCGTCGCCATTTCTTCCTTTTTCAATAGGAATTGATGGCAATGGATCTGAAGCAGCACCCCAGCAGTGGATCTACAGCAACACATTGCAGTGATAATCATCAGAGCTGTAGCTTTTATCTTCATCAGTCTATCCTCTCTCTTACAAACAGGCAATGAAAAATCAGTGGATCACAGCTTCTCTGGTCTTTGAATCAATACAATTCAACGAATTGATCAGGTCTGTACAGTATCATCTGAATTAAGACAATTAAACGGCAGGGCTATAACATATCTTTCTCAGTCTGAGGCGTAATGACTAATCAAAATATTTCTCAAAAGACTCATAAATGTTTCTGTTCTAGCTCTTTATCAACAATGAATTCGTTGATGCTAAATCTGGTAAGAAATTCTCAACAATAAATCCAGCAACTGGCAAGAAACTGGCAGATATCTCTGAAGGTGACAAAGCTGATGTGGATGTTGCTGTTCAAGTAGCAAAGAAAGCATTGTCTCGAGGTTCAGAATGGCGAAAAATGTTACCATCAACTCGTGGACTCTTAATGAATAAGTAAATTTTGTAGCTAAAATGATACAACAACAAAATACAACAAATAACCTAATATTCACAGATTAGCTGACCTTATCCAAAGGGACGCAATCATTCTTGCCAATCTTGAAACATTGGACAATGGAAAATCTTATACCGATGCCTTATTAGATGTTCAATACTCAGTTGATACTCTCCGGTATTATGCTGGATACACTGATAAGCTCCATGGCGAAACAATCCCGGCATCTGGAACGGGACAATTAGTTTCTATGACAAGAAAAGAACCGGTCGGAGTTGTTGGTCAAATAATTCCATGGAACTATCCTTTGTTAATGTTGTCATGGAAGTGGGGACCAGCACTTGCTGCCGGTAAGATAGAAAGTTTGATCTTCAACAGTAATCTCAAGTCTTTTGTTTTTCTATCTTAAAGGTTGCACGTTAATTCTTAAACCTGCTGAGCAAACACCACTCTCAGCACTCCATGTAGCAGCTCTAGCTAAAGAGGCCGGAATACCAGCTGGTGTTGTTAATGTTATTCCTGGATATGGTCCAACAGCTGGGGCAGCAATTGCAAATCACCTAGACATCGCTAAAGTAGCATTTACAGGATCTGTGGAAATTGGAAAACTTGTAATGCAAGCCGCTGCCCAGTCGAATCTTAAGCGAGTTTCTTTGGAATTGGGAGGAAAAAGTCCGCTAGTCATTTTAAATGATGTTGACCGTAAGACATTTCATCTCCGATAATAGGGTCGCAATAAACGAAAGCCATTTTAATTTTCTTTTTCAATTTATTTAGTCGATGAAGCTGCAGTAATTGCGCACGATGCAATCTTTACTAATCACGGTCAAAATTGCTGTGCAGGTAGTCGTACGTTCGTACAAGAAGACATCTATGATAAGTTTGTTCAGAAAGCGGTTGCAATGGCTAAAGCTCGTCGTGTAGGAAACCCATTCGAGAGCGGAGTACAACAGGGACCACAAATTGATGAAGAAATGCAGAAGAAAATCTTAAAGTATATCGAAAGTGGAAAACAACAAGGTGCCAAGCTAGAATGTGGTGGGAAGGCATTCGGAACTGTTGGTTACTTCATTGAGCCCACAATTTTCTCAAATGTTACTGATGACATGAAAATTGCCAAGGAAGAGGTAATTGTTTTTATTATTATAATTTTCTTTTTTTTTATGATAAGTAGTTTTGCTAATTTGACAAATTTTGTGCTTAGATCTTTGGTCCCGTTCAAACTATTCTGAAATTCAAGACCTTCGAAGAAGTTATCGAACGTGCCAACAACACCACTTATGGATTAGCTTCGGGTATCATTACAAATGATATTAACAAGGCTTTGTTGTTCTCTGAAGCTATTGAGGCGGGATCCGTATGGATAAATTGCTATGATGCTGTTATTCCCCAAGCTCCATTCGGTGGCTACAAGATGTCTGGAATGGGACGGGAACTTGGCAAAGCTGGCTTGGAGAATTATTTGGAAACTAAGACTATTACGATTAAGCTTAGTCAGAAAAATATGTAAAGAACTGAGAGAAATGTGCGGATGATTTTTGTTTTTAATACAATCTTTATGATGGAAATTATATTTTTATGAAGTAATCAATAATTTTTCAAGTTGGAAATGGGGCAGTACAACATTCATATCAGAGGCGAAGGACGTAAATTTTCTCTCTCCTTAATTGCTTTTTTTCTTTGATCTCGTGATCGTTTTTGGTGGTGTTGAATGTTGTAGATAGTGTAAGGACTGCCAAGCTCTTTGACTTAATATTAATACCAGAAAATTTTCTACTAAAGCAGAGTGCTATTTTGGGTAGGGAACGCTCTTGAAATATCTACGATTTGACGATCATTGGTCCATTGTGATGCCACCTCATTGGGACTCTACCTGGAGATGATTGCTCAATTTAGATAGAGTACGATAAAACCAGCCACTAGAGTTAATGAATCCTTACTAGATCCCCCTATTTCCCACCAATTTGAGGGAAAAATAGCTAGCAAGTGTATTCATTCTTCGTTTGACAAGGTTTGGAACATTCGCACAGCAGATGCCCAATACTCTCAACCTCCTCGTCTGTAAGATTCTGCAGAGCACATTGTATAGAGTTGGCATGCGTTCCGCATGCTTGTCAAAGCCTTAATAACTGCGGTAAGATTGCGTATATTACTTCGGGTCCTTCTTAGCAGAAACTCAGCCTTTCTAAAATATATAGTGGGCCATATCTGTTTTGAAATTACATATTTGGTTAGTTCTATCAGCTAGGTTACATGGATATAAATTTAGAAACTTCTTCGTTTTGCTATGGATTCTTCCGCTAAGCATATATTCATAGCTGAATCCTTCCTTGCCAGACCATCAACTAACACATTCCCTGGTACAGCTACAAGCCAACTCATACTCGAACTTTCCTTCTGAAACATCAGCAACTCGAGTCTACTATATTTAATCTACCATAAGAAGAATTCTGTAGTGCAGCCATCACACTGGCAAGACATCTCTATAAAGTATAAGTTAACAAAAACAACTGAGAAACTATGAGACTGACGAAAAAAGGGATAGTTTTCTTGCTCTCTATGACACAACTAATCCTGATATCAAAATTTTTGCTTTAGAAATCTAGAAGATCAAGGGGAGGGGTATTGTATGCACATTTTGGGTTGTATACTTATAACCAATTCAAAATAGATTTCTGTGGAAGCCTTGAAATTTACTCTTTCAAACGATACCCTACAGCCTACACTGTCGATATATGTGCGCGTCGTGATGACCTAACATTGTGCCAAATTCAAATTACAACGTCACGTCGTTTTCGGATTTCGAGAATAAAGTCTTTGTCAAACAGACGGGCGGACCTACGAGTGATTTTATTAGAGTTCGGTTTTTTTAATTTTGTTGTATGGAACCCAAAAATCGAAGAAAGAATTAACGGAACGACCTAAAATTTTATGTAAACCTCAACTAACAATGCTGAATCGTTTTGATATTCGTAAATGTGGTAATATGTGGGTGTGGTCAGAAGTGGTGTAGCTCGTCTAACAGACTTTTGGTTCTTTCGAGACGTTTGAGAGAATGTACTCTTGCAGCATATGGTATGAGAAATGGACTAGAAATGGCTTTCCTACCTGAACCTGAGCAGGTCTGTTGGATTGTCTATTTGGTTGTATTTGTTTAAAAGTATGCTAGTTTTCTTAGTCTCCGCATCGTATCGGTGTATCTAACCGAAGCCATTCGAGTTCAGCTAGTTCATAGACATTGACTCTCCCATGGTTTTTCTTATATGCATTATCTAAGCAATCACAAGCGCTTAATGCTTGTGTTAGATACATTTATAGAATGGAGAGACATGCTCCGCGCATGTTTGCTCAATTGCTAGTGAATTTTCTCGCGGAGCGCCCCTCTCCACCAATTTATTGCTCTGGAAAAAGGCTTTGACACCTCCAGTGTTAAAAACAGAAAAATATCCACAACACTTGGTAATTTCTCAGATTCTATCACCTCAGCCCAAAGCTGTGCACAATAGGAACTGCCTCCACTGCGCGATTGTCGATCTTAAGTAAAACTGTAAAATAAAAGCCTGAATATAAGCCCTAGAAAACGGTTATTGTTCTGTTTATAAGAAGAAAGAGCCTAAATTCCTCCTTCTGTAGATAATACGATAATAATAATAAGAAAATAAACCTACTTGGCATTCCTATCTATCTAGGTTGCGACGGAAAGAGCTATGGGATCGTTCTAAAATCATCCTCATGGGGACAGGGTATATATGAAAGGTCGTTGTTTTTTCTTATATTTTTCACGCAAAAGAATTTGCTTTACGAATCATAAACTATCTAACTCAAAAGGGTTCCACAAAATTAATTATAAAGATTGTTCACTTTAATACATATATTCTCGTATAGCAATACAATTTAATTATTATTTTAAGATCTCCAATTCTTAAGACTACTACGGTTTCTAATACGCGACTCAAGAGTACTAATACTGTTTTTTTGCCAACGATCCTTTCCTCCTCGGTATTAGCAGGTCAATGCCCTTCAATTTCATTTAGTTCGTCGACTTCCATTCTAATGTTGCCGCCAGAATTTAATTTAATGAGGTGCCATCTATACGTCAATCATGCGACATATGATTATTGTACTCTGACAGCGTAGAGCAAATGTCAAAGCAAAGCAATCGTGACAACGACAAGTCACAAGTGAAAGATGTGATCTGCGAAAAAATAATAATTTATGTTTGAAACGTATTAAATTTCCACTGGAATCCAGATCAGCAAACATTTCAGGAGCACCTTAATTATGCAGGCTTCTGGAAATAATCAGATAAGTATTTCATTAAGTACTTTTTCCTTTGTGAAATATTTGGTTTTCTTTTAGAACATCACGGATTCTCAACAGTCGTGAAGGCAGTAAAATTACAATTAGCTAAAGGGGTAATATAGAAACTCCCTTTTTTGGATCAGATCCATTCTCAAAGTTGGTTTTAAAACCTAGGAGGAAGATAAAACCAATCCCTATATTCGGACTGGCGTAAGGATTGTGCCAGATAAACAGGTGCCACATCTCTTTTGAAAGAATTCAAAGAACTTCCATTTTTCAATTCAAGAAATCTAGAGCTAAAAATAATTACAAAGCTCTTCAAATGCTACTGCCCTTTTCGGCACTACCAAAACAAGATTGGAGAGATTATACATCTTGCCACCTGGATGATGGTTAAACATCGAAGGGCAACTGCAGCTGCACAACAAGAGCCGAAATAGTGGAAATCATTTCACCTAGAGTTACGCATTACCTCTCGTAAACCATAGGTGGGCGGTAACTTAATGTCAGGAAAATCTTTCAAGGCTTATACTAAAAATGAGAATAAACTAAAAAAAGGAAGAGATTCGCAATAGATTTTTCAAATCGCAGTTAATATACCAATACAGCTTTTGTGGGGAGTTTTATCGACAGGAATTTCAACCCTTTTGGACCAAAACTTTGTTGTTGGTGGTGTACTTGAAATTTTGATTTTTGAAGGAACCATTTTTATAGCCTAGATGAAATCTAAGGGTTATACTAAGTTTGTCATTCCATTAGTAACACCTCGAAATAATGATGGTAGAACAAAATGGATTGGACACCCACGGACAATATTAAAAGTTATTTTGACTTTTGCATGTCCGTCCTCATGATAACTCGAGAACGCGTGTACTTAGAGAGCTGAAGTTTTGCATATAAGCTTTAAAAAAAACGTAAATTTAAGTTCAAAAATGGGACAAATCGGGTAACTCCTTCGTAGGGTTTTCACACAAATATGTCGTTTATTACTACACATTTGGACACCACCTGAGCACTCGGCACCGTAGCGTGCTGAAATTTTGTACATAAAGTGTTTTCATAAAAATATGTTATGGCCGTAGTGTGCTGCCACGTTTGGCACAACCAAAACCCTCGAGAGTACTTCACAAGCCATGAAACAGACTCCCTCCCTACCCCATGCGCGGCCAACGTAGTCCTTACATTCTAAAATATTTGCCGTGCTCTTATGTAAAACTGACAAAAGTTTGATTTGAATAGCTCCCCCGCTCTAAACTACTATTCATACAGAAAAATGGTGTTGTGATAATCTTAAGCTTAATTTCTTATCTTCCGAATCGTAATAAAAATTTCATACCTTTCCTAACAAATTATATAAAAAAATGTATCTGAACCAAATGCCTACGATTTCTCAAACAAAAATTCTCAGCTGAGTAGTCATTGTAATGTCGCTGTGCCATCATGAGATGCCGTGGGCTAATTATATCGAATGTAGCTGCCTACAGATTCGGACTCCGGCTGCACATGCACACATGCAATTATTACTCAGCTGAGAGGTATTGAGCGTAAAATGGTAAGGTTACTTTGTAATCAAAACTATTTTATTATTTTGTTAAGTAAGGTATTAATATAGCGGAAAAAGAGAAAATTGTTTTTATTTTATCTTTTATTTTAACGTTTATTTTATTTTGATAATGTCTAAGTAGTAGTTTACGGTTGAATGATCCCGTTTTAGGTTGGGCGCAGACTCAGCCACTTCCTGCAACAGAAAAGATAGATGGGTTTGAGTAAACACTCAGTGGGCTGTGTGCTCTAGCTACCACTACTACTCTAATGCTAACCTAGCTACAAAGAACTCCTTGGGTCGTAACATACCTGACCCAGCAGAAGGACAAATAGTCCTTCTTTGTCTACAACATATGCCAGAGAAGGAGAAATAAAAAGGCACAGAAGCCTAATTAAGGCCTGTTTATAGCGCGTAACACACCAGCGTATGCTGCACATACCAGCCTATCACATTCACGATCTCATCCCACTCACACAACTCTATTGATCTAATTAAAGTATACTATTACACTAAACTACACTACTATATCGATTATATTGAATAATTCTACAATTACTTAAACTACTACTAAAAACTATCACCCATTTTTTTTGTATTACTGATCCTCGCCGTATCTTATCGCGATTATTATAACGCACTCTAGCTCGATGGTCGCACTCAAACTAATCATTAAGCAGACACAAATCGAGATTTGAGCCTTGGCAGGTACAATCACTTTCTGCCTTATAATTTAATATTGGCACCGGTGGTGCTCTCAAGGTTAACGACATCCTTGTTAATTAATTTGAAGGTTGTTATGGCTCATAAAAGACCCGGGTATGCTTGTATTTTTCCCAGAAAGGCAATATGGAAACAAATCTGCTTATTGCAGCTTCCTCATGGGTTTTCTTTAGATATTCTTACCTCCTTGTGTTGTCTGTTTTTGGCACATGACAGTATATAGGAAGTGTAGCCTTTGGGAAGGTAAGCAACCAAGCTTTAAATTACTAGAAGACTATTTTCCTGTATGGATAGTAGTTTAGGCTCTATGGCATATATAAAGTCAATGTTTGGCACTTTTCC
This sequence comes from Dioctria linearis, assembly GCA_963930735.1. Classification (NCBI taxonomy): domain Eukaryota; kingdom Metazoa; phylum Arthropoda; class Insecta; order Diptera; family Asilidae; genus Dioctria; species Dioctria linearis. The sequence goes on from OZ005741.1 coordinate 285,687,948, forward strand.
ATAAGCATCAATATAGAACATTTTAGAGAACGGACTCCGAACGCATACATATAGATTTCTGTTTCATGGCTTGGGAAGTATTCTCGAGGGTACTGTAGTGTTTCAAACGGAGGTTCTATCTACCAGTAACACATTGAGGCTGCTGTTGTCAGAATTTGTATAAACAGGCAACTATCTATCAAAGCTGTGAGTCATTGCCGTCTTTATGTTCCAGGCCGTGACATCGAATTCTTTGAATGTATTAGAGTGGTACGATTTCGTACTTCTCTTAGCATTTGTTCTTATGGAAAAATGCATTACTTTCAAGGCAACAGAATTCAACGCATTTCTTCACTTTTATGTGTAGTGTTATGTTTGAGTAATAAAATATAAACAATTTTCTTAAAGAAAGTACTTAGATTTTTATGCTGGTGAATGCACAAGGAATTAAATAACAAAATTCCTGAATAAGACTTTTAGTACGGAGGCTTATTTACATTGTGCAGAAGGTTGAAGTTGAAAGTAATGCATGTTTCCATAACAACAATGCTAAGAGAAGTACCACTCTAAAGGCTAAAACACAATGTGAGCGACACGACTAAAACGCCGTCATTTGGGTTCTACTAACATTGCAGTGTATGGTACAAATACAATGCTGACGACGTTGTCGTCGAACTTAATGAAAATTTAAATTTGTCGCACGTTTAGGGTGCGTTTGCAAAATTAAGATTTTGGGTTGCGTTCATATTTATTGATATGGCCAGTTTCACAGTCTGAGTTTAAACCAAATATTTAGTTTAAACTCGACGAATGAGTTTCACAGTTTGGCTTAAACCCCGGTATAAACTAGAGTTTAAACCGTGCCCTTCCTCGGTTTAAACTCAAGATAATTATATTTTGACAGTAGCATTGCTTTTTTTGTATCAAGTAAATAATTTCATCATGGATTTAGATTTAGACATTTCTAGCGATGAAGAAGATTTTTTTGAGTTAAATTTACAACTCTGGCGACGACTGAGAGTAATTAGAAATCGGCCAAATCATTTTAATTAGTGGGACGACGTTGATTTTTATGCTAGGTTCAGTTTAAGTGAAGAATTTGTCACTTTGTCTTCGAATCTATTGTCCGCCTTCTTGCGCTTTATTATATATCTCTTTTTTATGCATTAGTGAAGGCAATAGCTCAACTTCACTTATGCTAAAATGTTCATCCTTTTTTAATGTTGGCATATTTAAAATTAGAAAATATAACCACATATTTTTTATTTTTTTTTTTCTGATCTGTTTACTTTTTCCGATTGACAGATTGATTCATTGCAAAATTGCTTCGCAATGGTGGCGATAACTAATTTAATTCACAATTTAATCAGTACTACCAACGTTACTAAAAGAATGCACTGTGAAACCCGATTTGGTTTAAACTACGTTTAAACTTGGAGGGTGGTTTAAACTAAACCTTGGTTTAAACTCGACTGTGAAACTGGCCTTTTTATACGTTCATTGCAGTCATATTTATGACTTGATAGATTAAAAATATCAGAAAATAACAATGCCGTGGTAAATACAAAGTTGGTTGAATAAAAAATGGAAGAAAAGTTTATTGAGATGGTAAAATATCACCGTATTATATCTACAAAAAAAAAACGCATCCGCATAAAAACCGAATTTCGGTTGAGTTTTAGATAAACTCTTGGACACACCTCTTCTTCTATGAGGGTTCTGTTTTTATCATCATTAACAAAACGGCCACACATGCAATTTTAATAATCTTTTTTAATTTATTCGTTCAAATTTTTTCTATTTTAATTTACAACACAAATAACAGAATAAATTTAATTGGGGATTGACAGCTATTGTCGCTCCCATTGTATTTTCACGGACGTTTTGTAGGGCGTTTTTGTCAAAGAATTCCATGTCACGGCCTGGAACATAAAGACTCTGCTCTAAATCAGGTAACGAAGAATGAACCGCTCTCAATTCATATGGGAATATTAGAAGAAGAAAACAAATCAATTTAAATGATTTTCAAATAAAAATTTTACCATCTTACCTGTGTAAAAAATAATTCTACAATACGGCATTGGTGTTTCAATGTCTTTTACTACAATTTCTTGGTGTACGAATAATTGATGGCCCAAAAATAATAGCAACATTTTTAGGCTCCATTAAATTAATTTCCCGATTTTTGCTAACTCGATGTAAACGCCTTTAATATGCTTCGGTTTCATAAGAATAAGCTTTAGTAAATCTTCAATTCTTTAATAAAAAATTGTAAACTCCTTTCAAAATCTTAAGCCCAACTGATTTGTTTTTCTTTTTTTAAAATACAGTTCAGTTGTTGTCAGTTTCGGCTTTCGTCAAATTACACAGAGTTTTAAACCCAAAATCTCGACACGGAACTCTCCCAACCTTCCTGTTTCTAGTAGTAAAGCCATCGGTATGGGCGGCGCGATACTAGCGCCAAGAATTCCATCTTTGCAGTTTCTAGTTCCATACTTTGCCATTGGAACGCCGCCACCCCTCCCAACGTCGACAACCAGTCCCACAACCTACAATTTGCTCCCAAGACTCATTATATTTTTGTAGAACTTGCATATTTGTTATAATTATAAAAGTTCTAAGTAAAGTTCAAAAATATCCCTACAATGAAGGGGAGAAGGATTAATAGATTTAACTTAAAAAGCGGAAATTTTTGTACTAAAAACTTTCTATGGAAAAGCTGCAACTCTGAAAGTTGCATTAATTTCTTGTTTTTATTATTTTTATCATGTAAAAGCACGTGAGCACAGATGTAAAGTTGTTGAATAGAAGTCCGGCCCATTTCAAATATCGTTCATTTTTGAATGGATCTTGAAAGGAATTTTTTCTTCCAATTTTGTTCATTGATTGAACTTGATAGATATAGGCTTTTCGCAATTTTCATGCTAAATTTTTGCGACGTTATTCAACAAGATCTGAGGTTTTAATTGAAATCAATTCAATCCTTTCTTATACCTATGTAGGTAGGAATCTATATAAAAAAAAGCTATAAAAATTACTACTAAGAATGTTCAAAGGGAAAATCTAAAATAAGGTAAATCGTAAATGGCCCAGGTAAGACATCTTTTCCAATATGAATCGCCATTAACTGCAACTTGGGGCAAATGGATACGAAATTATAAGTAGGGGAGACCGGGGGCAAAAGTAACATGCCATATTTTACATTTGGCTCAGCTGTCAAGTATCTAATAAAGATGCAATTAAATAAATTATATGTTCACAAAGTAGACTCAGTCCGCTATAAATGGACCTAGTTTTCAGTTTCCCAAATGAAGTTGTTAAAGAACTATAAGGGTTTTTCCGAGACACGATGAATGTTACTTTCATCCTGAGCATCTAGGACGAAAGTAACACGTAGTGGGGACATCACTGTTTATTTTAAGGAAATTAAGTGAAAAATAATTTTAATAATAACAAGAATCAACTTTTATTGTAAATAAAAAAAAGCAAGAATAAGAATACAATGTTGTCTCCCTCTTTACAATAATAACTTAGATATCCACTATTACTGTTAAACTAACAAAACATAACGAAATATAATTCAAATATAATATCAGCTGTGGTAAGATTGTTCCACTATAACACGATGATTTCTCCATGATGATAAATGGTTATAATCTGTATTATATTTGCAGAAAAAGGCAGATCGCTGCCGAACTTACTTTTGATGGCTAAGAAGCCGCTGTGTTTTTGATTTGAGCAGAGTATGCCAATCTTTTACTTAGTATTGCACAGTATGTCGCTGTTTATAATTTAGGCAGAGTGTGCCGATTTCCTTTATTACGGCAGAGTGTGCAGCTGTTTCAGTGTGATGGCAGAGTATGCCGATGTTGGATGAGAAATCAAAGAGAAAGTTTAACGATCAAATTAATTCTGATGTTTAATGACCCATGCTTGGTTATTTATACAATTATTTTACATAGGAATCAATACGTTCAATAATTCTAAAACGGGGGTGTTATTGCCAAATTGCAAGAAATGAAATTACAAATCATAGTTGCAGTGTCAATAAATCTGACCACTGATTGATTTGTTATAGCGATGTCCGCAGACACATTCACAATTAAAAATTTTGCTTGGAAAGCGAAATTTGCGTGTGCTGCAAATTTCTGTTAAGATCGAGCAATTTGTTTTGTTTTTATTTTCTTTCGTTTATCGTTCCGATAATTGTTTATTTTCCTTGTCTGTAGTCATGACTTTACATTGCATTGGCTCTGTACGTAATATTATCTATTTGAGGTAACATAAATTGAAATTGAAATATTTAGGGCCGGTTTCACAGTTCAAGTTTAAACTTAAGATGTGGTTTAAACTCAGTTTATCTCTTCAACACAGTTTCACAGTGGTAAGTTAAGCCTCGTTTAAACTTCGTTTAAACCACCAAAATTGAGCGTTTAAACTCAGTTTATCTTTAAATGTGAATGAAGTGACATTTCGTGCGTTTCAAAGAGTCTTTACTCATTTTCGTAGGTTTAATTAATTAATTTTTTTGTCACAGCGATTTGGCCGGTAATATTTTGACAGTAAATGACTCACAATAGTTTGCTAGTTCACAATTGTACAAAAAATAACTTGTTAGTTCACAATTCCATAGTGCTGCCATATTAAAAAAGGTCGAGCACTGTGAAGCTCATTTTGGTTTAAACTCAGTTTAAACTACGAACGGAGTTTAACTAATCCTGAGTTTAAACTCGAACTGTAAAACCGGCCCTTATACATACATACATTACACAGCTTTGTATATTTTTGATTGCTATAATGACTCATTTTCAAATTATAAATGAATACCTAATTATGAATTATGTATTCTTAACATCCGAGGTGTCGTATTACTTTTGTCCCCAGTCATGGTTTTTAAAATAAATATATCACACAGGAGGTCTATGACTAGTAGTCGAGTGAGCAAATTTTTTACAATCGCCAGAAAAGATTTTTGATCTGAAGGCATACTTGGTCAAAGAAAAAAAAAACAAAAAACGAAACAGGCCTGTAGGAATAAAAGTCAGAAAAATCAAAGGAAAATAGAAGGAAAATAATTCCAGAGAAAATAGTGAAGTGTAGTGAAGCTATTTATATATATCAAACATAAATAATTATTAGCGATATAAAAGATTAATTAATCCAAACATTAAAAAAAACGGATGAGTAGAAGGAAGATTCCCCCGGATCTTTGTCATTAATTTTTGGATAGGTAGGGTAGAGCGGGGCTTTAAGTGCAGTTGGTAATTAGCGCCACCTTTAATTTCTCGTATAATCTGGGTGGATTTTCTCAAAATTCTTGGGAGACATTTTAAGGGGACATTGTATTGGACGAAGGGACAATGGTATCGGGTTGTCGCTTTCGGGACTGAAGGAAAAGCACAAAATTTTATATAAATAATAATACATATTATGTACATACATTTTATTTATAAAAAAAAATGATATAAAAATTATTTAATTCATATAGCCTCAAAATTTATTAACAAACAAAAAAAACAATATCTTATAATCCAACGAAATAAAATAATATTAAGTAGTGCATTTTTAGATATTCATAAGATATTACATAACTCTTTTTTAGGTACGAAATTCGTACAATCTTTTTGCAAAATAGAAGTATATTGCTTATACGCCATTATCACATATTATTTTCTTATTATAACCTAGATGAAATCTATAGGGTATACTAAGTTTGTCATTCCGTTTGTAACACCTCGAAATAATGATGGTAGTGTAAGGAGATATATTTTTACCTTTTAAAACATAACATATTTCCAGGTAAAAGTAAAATGTATAATATCATAACCCGACATCAAAGAGATGTTTTTACCTTATTCCTCTTAAATTACCTTGCCTGAAATTCATCTGTTTGGCGATAGTGATGTATAGGCGTCTGTAAAAAAATTTTAAACAACGCATGAGCGAAACTATTCCATACTATTTTAAAAATATAGCTGTGTACCATGAAGGATTCATCCATTACACAAGGTAAAACTAAGACGAGGCATAGCCGAACAACTCCTCTGACTCAATACAGTCGCAGCACAATTAAACATTGTCGGAACACCACAAACAATGCTTTTGTCTGTTAGCGGAACACCACACTAACGAACACATTGCAAGGAGAACACTATCCGCCCACAGAACAATTTATTACATTTAATATGGATCTTTTATCAATCACAGGTTCACCGGATTTATTTAATCTAAATCTATACATGCAAAAACACAGGAAAAGAACACTCAGTGAATATACTCACTTTCTTGCTAATATTTCTGTACTACACAAATTCAACGATATGTTCATTAGAAGGTGAACAATAGAACTGATCCTGAGCGTAAAGGATTCAGTTTATGATAGCCAGTCCGTTTTTGTTTTGTGTCAGAAAACACAACTCCGGATTAAAAGGGAAAGTTACTGAAAGGAAAGATTCAATACTTACCATGTTTACATGCAGGGTTGAACCATGGTTCAACTCGAGTTCAACTCCATGTATACGCGGCTCGAGTTCAAATTGGGTGGACTAGACTCCTCGACTCGACCACGCTTGGTAGGCGTAGTCGAGTCGAAATAGTGTCCTATAAACACGAATTGAGTAGTCGAGTTGGCAGCTAACAGTTGGAATTTATTTTATTTATTCTTTACTCGAAAGTTTTTGTATGTTGTGTATTTATTGTGAATTTATTTTGTTTATTTAAACAAAATTTATAACTTTTATAACTTCATCACAAAAAATACCATAAATAATGTTATGTTTAACTGTCACTTCAACCGACCCGTTCACAACTAAATATCTCAACCTTGATTGCTCAAAAACTCGAGTCGAAAACTCAACTCAATCTCAACTCGATCTTTCAATTCTGCATGTAAACATGGTAACTGTTTCGTGTGACTTTATTTTTTATTGTTCTTTTCTTTTTCTTTTTTTTTTATGTAAACCTAAATTAATTTACGTCTTACAGTAGAGCAAAATGTTTTGGACACCCACTCATAATATTAAAAGTTATTTTAATATTTGCATGTCCGTCCGTCTGTCCGTCTGTGCGCACGATAACTCGAGAACGCGTATATTTAGAGAGGTGAAATTTTGTACACGGACTTTAAAAAAAACAGAAAAATTAAGTTCGAAAATGAAACAAATCGGGCAACTCCTTCGTGGGGTTGCCATACAAAAATTTCGTTTTCCGCTATATATTTGAAAACTGCCTGAGAACGCGTCGACGTAGAGAGCTGAAATTTTGTACATGGTGTTTTCATTGTACTAGCAAAAAATTTTTTTTTAAAAATTGACTAAATCAGACAACTCCTTCTTGGTGTTGCCATATAAAAATTTAGGTTTTTTACGTATACTGTGAAAAGATCAGTCCAAGACATTTTAATTGTACTAAAAACTTCTTCAGAATACGAAATCCTACAAAATTGGTTATAATTATTTTTTTGTCTGACAAACCGTTCTAGAAATATATGCGAAAAACCACTTCAAAATTTATTTATATTTGCAGTGATGTTAATACTGGATCATGAAGATCTATTCGTTTTAAAATTTGTCTTGTAAGTTCTACATAAAAATTCTTAATACACTCATAAAACTCATGCCTTTGTAAATCAGTTAAATTTTCTTTTAACTGCAAAGCTTTTGATCGTGGGTATATAAGTTTACCTTCTTTAAATATAGTAGCATCAGACAAATCAATATAATACCTTCAAATATGAATCAACCAATCCAACAGGCAGAACAACGTACACCTTCGCTGGATTAACTAATTTTAGTGTGAAATATGAAAACTTCACTTAAGGATAACATAAAGTATCTGGGAATTATCCTCACGGGTAATCTGCTGTTCTACCAAGCACACTGACTACATACTAAAAAGTGCTATGAACTGTTTCTTTAGTTTAAGAAAACCATATTCAAATACCAGATACCAAACTAACAAACAAGCTTAAGATTGTACTTTACAAGCAAATGATAAGAATTATATTAGGTTACGCATTCCCAATCTGGCTCGGCATTAGTTCGACCCGTATGGAGGAACTTAGGATATTCGAACCCAAAATTCTCAGAAACTGTGTATCCATGCACAGAAAAAGAAATACATATCTATGGATTAGCAATAAGACATTCTATAAAAAAGCCGAAATCATAAAAATTGACGCTTTCCTAATTAAAACGACAACAAAATACTTAAATAATATGGAATCCATTGATAACCCCGTAACCGAAACCCTCGAGAATACTTCGCAAACCATAAAACAGACTCCCTCACTACCCCATGAGAGCCCCAACGGAGTCCTCACATTCTAAAATATTTGCAGTGTTCTTATGTAAAACTGACAAAAGGTTGATTTGAATAGCTCCTCCCCTCTAAACTACTATTCATACAGAGAAATGGTGTTCTGATAATCTTAAGCTTGCTTTCTTATCTTCCGAACTTAAATAAATTTTTATACCTTTCTTAACAAAATTATTTAGAAAAAAGTATTTGAACCACATGACTACGACTCGTCAAACAAAAACTCTCAGCTGAGTAATCATTGTATGCCGCCGTGGTAATCAACAAATCAAACACATTTTCAGATGGTATCGTTATGTTGACGATATTTTCTGCATCTGGACTGGTTGTGGTTCTGATAGACAACTTTCGTTGTTTTTAAATTCTATCCTAAACAGAATTGATAAATTTACTGCGGAGGTTGGCAATAAAACTGTAAATTTTCTTGATAGATAGAAATTGACAATAGCTTAAGCTTTGATATCTTTAGAAAAGATACATATTCTGACGCGGTTATTCCTAGTCATTCTTGCCATCCATGGAATACAAAAATTGCAGTTTTTCATTCCTTAATAAATAGACTATTGAAGAAATAACGGGTATGATACTAGAATTATTTATAAACTGCTTAATAGAATAAAGGCTGAATTTAAATAAAGTGTTCCCACTATTTGAGAAGATGGATGGGGAAGGGTGGAGAAGAATCCCATACATCCAAAATATATCATCAATTTAATACTACCTTTGAGGAAAGGAAATATTAAACCAGCATTTTTTAATGTTCGAAATTTGAAAAACTTATTGGTTAATAATAAACTTGGTAAAAAAACAGATAATTTAAAATCTAGTGGAGTTTATAAGATAAGCTGTGAGGACTGCTCTGGTATATACATATATAGGGAAGACTAAGCGCTCATTGAGTTAACGTTTTGGAGAGTAAATTAAATAAGCCTACCTCTGGTTTAGCAAAACATTTAATTGACACAGGAGACATAAGTGCAAGATAGAAAATTTAGAATTGATGCATAGATTGCGCGGCGGACGTGTATTAGATAAATACGAAATTTATGAAATTAAAAAAATTAAAAATTGATGGTGGGATCTTGCTGAACGATCAGATAGACTTTATTAATAAAAGTCCACTTCTTGAGCCAGATTTAATGAAATTGTAATTGTGTGTTTTGTTCTTTATTTATTCATTTATTTGTATCAATAGTTCGTTACATTGTCACATATGTTAATTTGTTATGATCCGTTACGGCAATTAAAATATGCAGCTGATCGTTTTTGAAGTTTGCACATAGATTAGTTTACGTAGTTAGGAGCTCTGAGGATGCCCTAAAAAGGCGAAACGCGTCAGCTTTGTTTGTTTAATAAATGAATAATTAATAAAAAATAAAAATTGTGGAACTAGAAACAAGTGTTTTTGAAAAAAAAGAGAAAAAATGTTTTAGAAAGGTATCGTAATGGACACATTCCGAAACCTTTATAAAAGTGTAAATAAACACAGATTTTTTTTTTGGAATGGTTTCTGGAAGTGTTCATAGGTTTATGATTAGCCATATCCAAATTCAAACCATTAAAAGTTTGTTTGTGATCAGAGAAGATTCGGAATATATAGGGCAAGAGGTGCTATACACCTAGGCAATCAAAAAATTCATTCTGGAAGGGGGGTAGGGGGTATCTCCTCCGTCTCGGAGTTACAGGGTAATTGAAAAAATACGCTAGTTTTTCACGAAATACTCTCTATCTTAAAAAGTACAGGGTGTATGGTAATTGTTAGGGAGTTGTTGTGTGAAGAGCCAAATATTCTTTCTAATGACTGCACAACCAGCCCCATATTTCTCTCCTCTCTGGAGCTATGGCGGTCTAAACTAAAACTTTCGGATTTTTCAGCTTTTCTGTTTTACTTTAACTTTTTGTTTTAAGTCAATTTTTATGAAAACTTAAAACTGTGTACTCTCCATTTTTTTTTTACCTATTACACCTATGACCTAAGTGTAGCCGTTTAAGAATTATTAGCTCTCAGTCCACCACCTGCTATATAATTTTTTGTTTGCTTGAGTGAGTACCTACTATCACCTCCTGAAGGTGTACCTCCATGTCGGAAACACCCTGAATTTAGTATCCTTTTTTAACAGCTGCCAAGAAGTGTTTAATCCATTTTTTCGCCTAAAATATTTTTTATTAAAAATTACCCTCATCAAATAAATACACATTTAAAACATGACTCATTAAATGTGGTACTCGCAATTATTTCTTCCAATATTTGATTTTTCTAAATTGTAGGTAGCGGGTATTTTTCGTTTTAGGTAAATATTTCGAAAAAGACAAACACCCTTTTTAGGAAGATGCGGTTATACCAGATGAAGTAAGTTTGCCTTTTTTTCCAATCAAATCTACTTCAAATGTAGAGGATAAGGTGATCCTTGGTTCGATTGAATAATTGAAAAGTCATATTATGTAGAATATTTCTTAGGAGGCTTTTGCATTACATCCATGTCAATATAACATTACCTTATCCAAAGGTGCATTATGGTAATGATCTCTTATATTCTAAGTTCTGGGTATAAAGTTTGTCTGATTTTATCTGATTGTATTCCGAAATGGTTAGTAGAGGATTTATCATTTTATATAAATATTTTCCAACCGAAATTATTAGTATAACATAAAAAATAAAATGCTCTAGCATAAATACTTATTATTATTATTTATTAAGATGTAAAAACACTTCAAGATTTACAATCTTATAGTAAGTATTTATGTAATAGGGGGAAAAAATTGAACATATTAAAAACCTAGTTAATCTAAGAACTAAGACTAAAAATACAAAAGCAGAGTACGTGATCCCGAGTATAACAAGTGACTTCTAGAAATTAACATAGATATTTGATCCATTATTTGAAAAAGAAAGAGAAAATGTAGACAAAAAAAGTAAGAAAATTAAATAGATCTATGAGATACGTAAAAAGGAGAATATGCATACATAAAATCTGTATAATTTACAGCATGAAACAATTAGAATTTAGCTGATAAAGCTTACCTCGCGAATTCCACTTGTCTTCACTCTCCACACAAGTGAAATCGGATATGCGAATCTCGTTGATAAGGCACTTTCAGTTGGCAAAGATTGCAATTTTCGTGGAAAAATACGACGGTGGAATTCGCGAGTGCAGCTATGATATTTCAATTTAATATTAAGGTAGTGGTAGGTATTTGTTTTGTTTTAGCTGAGTAAGTAACTTTTTATTATAAATTACGGTATGATGAAGAATAAATTATGAGTTGATTAGAGACGTTCTTTTAGTTATCTACGGCTACTACGAAGTTCTTTTGCCCCCCACCAGTGGTAAGGCAGTTTAGAACAAGCAATTTCATATCTACATTTGACGAGACATTAATTTTCTGGAGTTCTGGTATAACGAACCAGTAGCTCCCACAACAAGGTCCAGGTAAAAGAGCCTGTGATCAATACATCATCTAGATGAACAAAAGAGTTTTTCTACAAAATCAAAAATCAAATCTACAACATTGATTAGGTGAAGTGAGTCTGGTAAGAAATAAGAAGTCTCCTGAATGCGCTGAACGAGCCCGGCCTCTGCAGGCTATTGGGCAAAGCGTTCCAGATTCGAATGGCCTGAACAATGTAAGATCCTTCAAACATAGTGGTATAAAATTTGGGCAGTCGAAATTTATATCCCTTACTTGTATTAAAAGGCTGCATCATATTGCACAAATAAGAAGGCTCTGTAGAAAAATCTAGTTTGTACAGAAACATTAAAATTCGTCGCTCAAAGTAAGTCTTCAGCGAGCACCCTAGCAACGAAAAACTAAGATGAGAAATATGATCATACATTCGTAGTCCAAAGATAAACCTAATGCTAAGTGCTACATTCAATTTTCTAAAGCATCGAGAATCAAGGTTAGGAAATACAAGACAACCTTGACTAAAATATGGCAAGATCAGCGATTTGACTAGATGGCAACGCAACTTGGGAGAAAGAATTCTAGCGGAGAGCCATAGACAACGCAAGGTGGAGTAGATTTTAGATTTCATGGTAGAATTTAAAATAACGCCCAAGTTACGGATTCTAGATTCATATGGTATAGTGATGCCATTTATTTTGATATGTGGTAATGACAAAGTGTCAAGTGGACCATGAGAGAAAGCAATACACTGAGACTTGGCAGGGTTAAGATTGAGATTGTTATTTAAAGCCCATTTACATATTTCACTCACGTCGTCATTATCGCGGGCCACACAGTCTTCGATGAGTCCGATAGGACGAGAAAGATAAATTTGCACATCATCTGCATACATGTGTATGTTAGCATCATGGATCACCGAAGGTAAGTCGTTAATGTACAGACTGAAACACAGTGGACCTAGGATAGATCCCTGTGGAACTCCACTGGTGAGATAAAGGAGGTCAGAATGGTTACCATTCTCGAGAATTACTTCTCTGTGTAAGAAAACTCTTCATTAAGTTAACAGAACTATACGAAAAATTATAATAGCTTGATAGTTTATTCAGAAGCTTGTTGTGACAAACACTATCGAATGCTTTAGAAAAGTCCAGAAGCAACAATATAGCTACCTCTCGCTTTTCGAGTGAAGAGCGAATATCGGAAGACACTTTTAGGAGAGCCGTTTCACAGCTATATCCAGGAAAGCCTGACTGGAGATTGCTCAAAAGTTCATTTTCACGTAAGTGCTTCTGGATTTGATAACAAAAAAGTTTTTCAAATACCTTCGAAAGGAAACACAACAAGCTAATAGGTCTGAAGTCGGAGGGGGATACAGCGGTAGGTTTTTTAGGTATTACTTCGGTGTAATCAACCCCACGAAAACAGAATCCCGGGGAAAACTCTGGAGCTAGAGCCGAGATTTCAGGTGCTAGTATGTCACCAGGCATAGAGGGATTTCAACAAAATATGAATTAAGTTCATTCGGATTGATGTGATTTTCAGATTTGTCTTTGCCATAAACGTTGGCGCTACTAAGATTGTGCCATGGAGTTTTTGTTAGTACATTTAAATCAAATTTATTTTTGTAGTATGCTCGCTTAACATTACGAATTTTTAAAATTATTTTATTTCGTAACGTAGTATATGCTATGCGACTATCACTAGTCTTAAGTAAGTCTGCGATAACGAAAAAAAAGATATTCTCTCTCGGTGATCATTGACTGAATTTCTTGTGAAAACCATGGACAGGATTTCGGTTTAATAACCTTCTTAAGTAAAGGAACATGTTTATCATGTAAATATGCTATTGAGTCACTGATAAATTTTTGTTGTAACATTATAGCAGAAGTGGTTACATTGATTTAGACCGACTTAAATGCCAGCAGAAATTCATACGTGTTTATGCTAGTGCCAATTTTTGCAAAGTAGCTTATTATTTCTTCTTCCATAAAATAGCAAGTGATTAAAATATAAAAAAAACCGATATTGCCTGTGGATGGAGAAATTGTTTTAAAGTCACTTTTGTCTATGTTCCTTAGCTTTGCACTATATATAATGCCTTAATTCAAAATCATTATTTTTTTTTAGTTCAATCGATGAAAACTACAATTTCCATGCAAACTTGCCAACTTCTGTTCGTTTTATGCAATTTGTTTTTTTTTATAATTTTGTTAAGAATAGTAAAAAGTAGACCACCTTTATGAAGCTTAGGAACCAAGCCCAGAAGTACTGGATTATTTTCCAATGAAATCAGCTTTTTAATATCGTGCGAAGTATGTATCTCCCTGAGATTTTTACAGATTATTTTGTTGTTTTTTAAGGCATTTGCTTCACATTAAATTCTACACACAGCCATATACATTTCGCGTACTTTATCAGCTGTATCCAGTGGATTCAGCAATGAATGAAAGCTTTTCCTTCATAAATTGTCAACTATTGGAAATATCCCTTTAAATTTTAATAACCATTATTTATGCATATGTATAGTACAAACCTATTTTTCGAATGTTGTTATTGTTGAGTTAAGCGTGCTGCTCGAACAAATTCCATAAAAACATTAAATTACATATTGAAGAACACATTAAAAAACTGGATGTAGGTAAGTATGGTAGCTGCAAACTTTTAAAAAGCACATTTCCTTCATCACTTTATTTTTTAATTTTTAATTTCTTATATATTAAGCACTGGTTTCACAAGGAAATTGAAATTTTTGGGAGTAAACTAATTTAACACGTGACCGTAATTGTAAAAAACCACACACGAGAACTTCTATCTTCCGGATTCTGACAAGATTTTATCGAAACTGATGTAATAAGCCAGTCTAATAAAAATAGTGTTTGTATAGAGCAAATTTTCTTGAATCTGAACAATCAAGAAAAATCGGAACTTACCACGCGATTCACTAAGAATCAAAAATTCTCTGAAAGATAAATATTTACTTAATTTTGGTTATAAATAAATTATCAAATATAAGCTGGAATGAATTAAGTAGCTAATTGCTATATATAAATCACTGAAGCGATTGCCACTGAAAGATAAATTGAGAATTTTCGAATTTCTTCAATCATTATTTTCACTTAATGGAGTTAAGTGAATTTGTACCCATTAAGAGAGCAAATCAATAAACAAGAGTGCTAATAACAGCTGATTAAGCTTTCGATCTGTCCAAATTCAAGAAGATTATTTAATTTCGATTAAGCTAGCTAAAAATAATTGCTTATAACTTAATACGACCGGAATGGGTTTTGATATAAAATTAGTTACTATATTTCATTTAGAATAATGCAAGTTTTAATGTAGAAAGGGAGAACGAGAAAAAAAAGATGGTTGTATAGATTGGAGGGTTTGTTACAAATGATTTTTTTATGCAATGCTTTTGAAAAAAAAAAAAAACTAAAATAATAAAAGCTTCGGTGTTGTAAATTTACATAAAATCGACTAATAGGCCGATTTCCATGGTATTTTATTCGGAAACATTTTTAGATTTTGAGTTGACCTGATGCTTAAGGCCATTCCAAACTTCATATTATCGTCACACTTACAAGATCGTTACCAAGTCGGTTAATGTATGGATTGTATAGTTTGGACTGTGGATTTTAAGAATTTCATTAATGTTCGATAAGTAAGTCAAAGGTACTATTTTACTATGATTTATTCATTAACGAAGCAAGCATTTATTCAGTTGCATTTCAGAGTTTCAGTAGGTGAACGTGAACATTTATATTTTTTTGTAAAACATATCCCAAGTAATATCGGAGTTTAAATTTCCTATCATCGAGGGCCGATCGACTTATTTTGGTTAAATTTACGTAAACTAGATTTAGGAATATAACCTGGCAGGGCACTCTCTTATGAAGTAATTTGAGAAGGAAATATTACTTAATAATTCCTTAAAGTAGACCTTCAAAATTTGAAATTATTTATTAAGGAAAAATAACGTAATAATTCCTATCTAATTTACCTCATAGGAATAAAGAAAAATGGGGAAATAAATTAGGAAAATTTCCTAAATCTGAAGCAAATATTTTACTTTTTACCTAAATTTTACTTAATTTCAAAGTCAAATTCAAGGATATATATGGACTTTGAAGTTGAATCTATATTCCCAAATGCAAGTTAAAATAAAGTAAATTTTCCCGGAATAATTCCTTATTCGATGGTGTCAGCCTCTGCCCTCAAAGTCCGATTTCCCAAGGGGGCTTATTCATATATAGATGTATTTATGGTATAAGAGCCAAACCCTTAATCATAGAGATCAAGACTCTTTTAATGGGCACTACTTCGTGCGATTGATTAATATTTTAGGATTTTACTTGGCTGCCTTTTGCTTGCGTGAGATTTACTTTTTCGAGAATTAGTTTTGAATAACTCCATAACTTCTATGTAAAGTAACTGCCGCAAATAAAGTCCGGAGGGTAATAAGGACTACATTTAAAAATTCCTACTTAAATGAATCGCAGCAACCTCATACTTTATGCGCACATGCACTTGTAAAATCTTGTCATAGATGTAATAAGGCCCACTGGAGTAGGCCGTGGACCTTATTACCTTACCTAATGAAACTAATGTTCCTATATAGAATTATGATTGTGACATAATTTTTGTTCCAAAGAATGAAGACTGTTTGGATTTACTCTGTTGTACATTAAGAAATTTATAACTAAAGCTCTTGGGGCCTTATTATCCCCTGGGGGTAAAAAACCCCATTTTTGTTTTTATTTGAAATTATTAAAAATAACCGAATTTTGTTGATTTTTGTAGTTTTAGTAAGTTTAAAGGGAATCATTCCTCTGATTAAGATTTTGAAAAAGTTAATTTTTACCTTGGGCCTGATTATACTGTGGTAGTTTAATAAGGGCCTTGGAAAAGGTTTTATAAAACGGAATTACTTTTTCTATTATAGTTTTTCTATTTTTTTAGTTGGGCAAATAAATAAACTTCACGGAAAACTTGTTTTTCTAGTTCTATATCACCAAATACTTGATTTATTGCATTTTCAAATTAGTTGGGATTTATTTGCCGCAGGTACCTTAATAATTTCATTAAAGCTATACTTTCATTATCATTAAAATTAGAGTTGTGCTTTGTTGATAATATTTATATTATGTACCGGGGAAAATATACCCACGCAATTCTTATAAAATGAAATTCCTTCAACATTAACACACACGTTAAAATGAGTTAAACTAGGTAGAAAATAGGTCGAGATTAAGGAAAATTTACGTAAACTCGATATACAATTTACGTTCAATTTACCAAATCAAGGAAAAGTGTCCTCTACTCTTGGGGAATATTTTCCAATTTCCTTAATATTTACGTCTTCTCATTCTCAACTTACTTAACCTGGCAATTACACGAGTCCGTAGAACTGACGGTCATTAGTGAATTCGCTTGTCAATTTTCCTGACTGCAAACGATTTGCGTTCGATTAACTGATTAGTCAGTTCATTACAAAAATGTCGTCAATGCATTTCTAATGATTTCTTCCTTATTTCGTCATATTTCTCTAAAAAAAAATATTGCAATTTATATTGTTGTGGTCATAGCATACTGCATGCAGCAGTATGCTACACTGAAGCTAGCAGCAGTATGCACTATGTGACACACGTTGAAAGTACTGTCTAAAAAATTCAGTGCTGAGAAAGAAGAAGAAGTTTTGGAAACACAAGAGTATGCAATGGACTTGCCGCGATTCCTTTCTCATTCTGCGAATTGCTGACGAAGCGAAACGAAGATTTAGCTACTGTTCAGGCCACACCAATATCACTCGACGATTCCCTGGTTCATTCCCAGATTATATTCCTAAAAAGTACATTAAAAAGAAACACATAGAATTTGAGCTTGAAATAATTAAAACAAAAAGAACTTATCTGAGGCTAAGGAACTTCCTCCCTCCAATCCAACGCAGTCTCAAACTTCCTCCAATTATAAAAAATGTTCTGAAAAAGACAAAAACATAATTATTTCCAATAAAAATTAATAAATATTGCAAGCTTACCATTTTTTCTACCTATTGCTGGATGATCACAAATTGACATATCAAAATGTCAACACATTACATCAGATGTTCTCGCCTTCGCCGCAGTCAGAGTTCAGTGCAACTTTAATGGTCCATTATGACGTCATTGCGGAACGCTGCCGTCAAAGTTAACAACTTTGAGAACGATCGTTGCCAAGGCAACTCATCATGAAGCCGAAACGTAGCGGCTTGTGGCGGCTATAGAAAGGCGACGAGCTGCAGCAGAAGCACCCATTCCCAATTCAGAATTTGATCTGGACACATCAGAATTTACTCTGATTTTCCTAATTATCCAAACCAAATTTTGCTTCCATCCAAGTAGGAATTTACTACTACTGCAGAAATCTACTTCTGCTTTAATTTTATCCTAAGTCTAAGCAGGAATCTACTCCTGCTGCAGAAATTTACTTCTGACTTACTCAATCGTTTATTTAGGCAGGAATTTGTTCCTGCTGCAGAGACATACTTCTGCCAATTTAGTTATTTCTATTATTACTACCATGCTTAGACGTGCAGCAAAAAATTTTTTATTTTTATTTTTGAATTACTTCATTAAATTAACTGTGGATTTTCTTCTCTTTCTTTCAGAAGTAAAAGGAGAACAAATCTCTTTGGCAGTATTTTTTTCTTTGAATTATTGAATTTATGTCGAATTCTTAGAGGTACTAGTAAGCTAGGTTAGTTGTAAGCATTGAATTTGTGATAGTAGCAATATATTGAAAATAAAGAATTTTATATTTGAATTGATAAAAGTTGAGTTATCCTATCACAACCGGCACCCCCCTTTAGCTTGAGCACAGATCTCACAGCTACGTAGATAAAGAAAGTTAAAAGTTATAATCCGAATATTTAAGCATAGAAAAAGAAAAAGAAAAGACAAGCCCTTTTCGAGAAAGGAAAGTCTTTCTATCGCGAGTGTTTTTGTGGACTGAATGGACGAAGATACATCCGGACTGCGCATAATCGGCAAAATTTAGTCGGAAAAGGAAGCGGCGAACAACTCATTATCGCAGGGATTCCATTTGGAGTTTCCTGGAATCACGGTCGCAGATAACCAACGTTGGAAACGGAATCACCATTCCGTTCCATAAACCCAAGTGCCCGTGGGGAATAACGCGGAGCGGCGGAGGCACTCAGGTGAAGCATCAAGGATTGCAGATACGCACTCTAAGTTTGCTATTTAGTTAAGTTAACATCTTTCGCTTTCTGCCCAAGAGCACACAAAAGATGTTCGGCGGCACGCAGAATGTCACATAATGTCACATTTTTACACATCATGTTCAGGCGACCGAAGCGTTATCATTTCCCCTGCACATCAGTGTGCACATTTTTACGCTACGGTCTGGTAGCGTAGTGTCTCGGTGCGCCTAGCAGTTTTGACGTTTAGCGTAGTTTTGTTCTTAAAGAACTTTCAAAATTGACATTTCGAATCGAATTGCACACCAACCGTTCAGTTGCTATCCCCACTTTTTCAATCATATGATGTGCACACCGATATACTGAAAAGCACATCGGTGTGTACACCTGAACGCACGGCATGTACGTTCAAAATTTGACAGCTTCCCCTCTTGCACATTTTCACACAAAAAAGCCAAGAATAAAACACTCGAGAAGTACGTGAATAGACCTTACATTGCTGCCTAAATTATGTCAGTCAAACAAAGGCAACGCCAAGAACTATAATCCGAAAATAAAGGGGCGCTAAAAATTGTCCGGATTTCATTACTGCCATGACGAAACGAATACAAACACAGCACACTAATACATTTCGCCGAGTAGCTTAGGTTTTCACCCGATATGCCGTTTTCTTATTAGTTATTTATTCAATGCCTTCACCTCATCACTAATTAAGTATTTAAGGGGGTCATCCCATGTTAAGGCTCTTTTTTTGGAAATTTTCACCAAATATTTACTCATACTTTGAGCACACTCTGCAATTTTTTTCAGTCCGATATAGTCGCTCATTGCTCAAGAACACGGCAACTTAGCGACTCATTTTCAAGAAAAGTGTTTTGCGTTGACCACTATTATTTCACATGACGCCTACTCTCATTTAAAAAAATAAATAAAAAGTACATAGTGATAAATTTTGTACGAACTTACGGAACACTTTGTGCGCAAGTGCGACTCGCACTTGGCCGGTTATTTTACGACTTCAACATGAAACACAAAAACGGCTTGATGACTCAGAGTTATCCTAGTTCACAAGAGATCTACTTGAGTACTGAATAAGTCATTCAAATTTCAAAGGAATTCGTCCGAAAGATTTCGAAATATCGTGATCAGTGCGAAAAATACAGTTTTGAGAAAAATGCGTTTACAGGTTCAAATACGATTATCACCAAAAAATTCGAGCACTTTGGGTGCTGAATCAAGACTAAACTAACCATTATACGCGAAACAGCAAATGAGTTTAGAGATATAACGGCTTCTCTATTGTGCATTTATACATATATACCTGTGTTTGTATTAAAAGGACTAAGGTAAGAAACCGGAGCGCTGTAACATCTGAACGACTCCGCATATCCGAATATCACTTCACGCATATGTTCTGCACTATATTTAGATGCAATTTATGCAAAAATAAAATCGATGTTTTGAATCAGTCACACAGGATGATCACCTTAAACAAAATTGAAATAAAAGAAAGACATGGAAGTGGAACGATTTAATATTGGAATTTCAAATGAATAAGTAATTGGTAAAAATACGCACACCACACATTTATCATAAATGTGAGTGTGGCCAATCCATTAGTTCTCCATTAGCAATAAATTTTATTATGAGGTAATTCCCTTAAGATATAAATTATAATAACTTCAATTACACGTAATAGTAATGCTAGGGCTTATCATTAACAAAGTAATGAATTATTTTACAAGTCTGTACAGAGAACAGACACCTGGGTGTCAGAATCTGATCTAGGGAGCACAAAAAAATAGATGGAAAACACGATGCGATCGTTCATTTTTCTATGGTTCCTGGTCCTGATAGAACTGCGGAGTATGTTCCCAATTTGGGTTAAATTGGATACTCAGCAAAACCGGCATTTGGCGGAATCACTGAGTGACGTCAAATATCATTGTCGGCAAATGCCTAATTAGATCGAAATAAATAAAGATATTATTAAAACAACTTGAACTAATTAGAAGCTGTTGACTTGCAGACCCCAATGACTATTTGAAGAAATAAAAAAAAAAATATTTGCAAAACTTGTTTAATGAATTTTATTTCCAGATTTTGTTCAAAATTATAAAACATTAAGCCAAAGAGCCCATTACAATTGGACATAATTATATTATGCTGATTAAAGTTTGTTTGTTTAGGCCAAAATTAAATTTATCTGAAAAATTGAAGTATTTAAAAGAAGCTATACTGTCAGACAAAGTATGCATAATACATCAAAGGAATCATACACTCGGTTCATCACCACGATCGAAATTCTGCACCTATGTATATATATGTATATAATGTACAATAAAAACTTTTCAAATTCAATAGTTTCAAATCCTTACCCTTATTACAGCTTCGGTTTTACTTTCATCTTCGGCAACAGAATCTGGACCACTTGCTTTGTGCTTTACATGCGCCAGAAGATCATACATTCCTGGATTTTTTTCTAATTTCGGTGATTCCGATCGATCCCTTAATTTTTTATCGTCATCAATGTCAGATTGTAACTTGAAATTTGAAAAGTTTTTTGAAAATTGATTTCAAATTCAAATAAATTAGTATTCGAACAATCTTACCTCTTTCGTTGTCATTTCGCATTCATTCCCCTTGCAATGTACCTCAGATTTTCTGGATAGATGTTCTGCCATATTTACACTGACTTTGGATAGAGCCCGGTTCTAGTAATGATAGTAATAACTTCTTTTAAATGCTACGAGATTATCAAATTGACTTAGGTACATTTGTGGGTATCACGATGCTATGTAAATGGAGAGAAACTCCTCTTATGATTCTCAAATTTAATTTGATTTTATGCTGTCAAAAGTAATCATGTCGACTAGGATTAGTTCTAAAAAATTCAGTGATTTTAAATTCAACTGTAGTTATTATGTGAAATTTGAAATTGAAACTGATTGCTTGAGTGTGTTTTCCTGTTTTATTGTAAAAAAATCAGAAAATGAGGTGTGCGTAGCAAAATTTTTGGAATGAAGAGAGCTTTAAACTATTTTATAAAGGCAATAGCTAAAACCAAGATTTTAGAAGTATTAGAACGTAAAATAAAAATAGTTTTCTGAAAATTCCATATGTGACCCTTAGTTCTAACAATACTCTATGGATTCAAGCTTTAGTTTGATTTCCGACAGTTCTTACATTTTCGTACTCTGTAGAAGCACACCTTCGATATATATTGAGGTTTAAGTATGATTGATTTCAGTTCATTTCAGTTCATTTCAATTCTTTTCAATTCATTTCGAGAGTACGAAGAAGAAACACTGATCGCAAAAAAATATAGACAACAGAAGAATATAATAGTGAAGCACTGACATATAGTAAGAATGGAGTGAGCTTCAAAAATTTTGGACAGGCTCTGGAAACCCTTTATTGCGAACAATTGTGCATTGAATTTATTAATATTTTTCGATTAGAAACATTAAAGTTGTTATAAAATAGTATTGCATTAAATAAAAATTGTTTATAGGAAGTTAAACTTGTTTATTTGTTTGTATACTGAAAAATATGCTCCTCTGCAGATTTGATGTCAAACAAAACTTAGCATGAAGGAAATAGACGTATATATACGCAACATATTTGTCTGACCTTTTATGTCAATTCCAATGCATTCCAATTAATACAATTTTATACTGTTTCCAAAATTGTTTACCGTTCAACGTACATTTTGAGTGTGAAGAAGACAAACAGATTTTTTCCAAAATTTGTACAATTTTTATACCCTATTTTTATGGTTTACTAAATTTGTCTTTTTGTTTGTAACGCACAGAAATAATAATGGTAGAGCAAAATGGATTGGACACCCACACATAATATTAAAAGTTATTTTGATTTTTGTCCATCCGTCCGACCGCATGTCTGTGCGGACGATAACTCGAGAACGCGTTCACTTAAAAAGCTGAAATTTTGTACACGGACTTAAAAAAAAGTAAAATCAAGTTCGAAAATGAGACAAATCGGGCAACTCCTTCGTGGGGTTGCCATACAAAAATTTCGGTTTCCACTAAATATATTTGGACACTGCTGAGGAACGCGTTGACATAGAGAGCTGAAATTTGATACCTGGTGTTTTCATAGTAATAGCAACAAAATTTCAAAAATGGGACAAATTCGGGCAACCTCTTCGTGATGTTGCCATATTAAAGTTTATGTTTTTTACGTATACTGATCAGTTCTAGACATTTTTATTGTAATAAAAACTCTTTCAGATTTCATACATATAAAATTGGTTATACTCATTTTTTCTGTCCGAGGAACAGTTCTAGAAATATATGCGAAAAATCACTTCAAAAATTAAACTTGCACAGATGGGTGACCGACCATACGAAATTTTATACGGGCATTCATCTAGGGTATCATAAGAATTGGTTATAGACCAATTCTAGCTTTTTTACTTGTTTATTATAGGAGGTAAATAGGAAGGCTCAGCCTGGACTGTAAAACTTTTACAGAATTAGAGAAAATGAGCCAAAAATACTCCGGCTATGTGCTGACTTGTGTGCTGCGCAGAATGAAAACAAAGTTGCGCTCAACATATCTGTTGACTTATTATTTTACGTAAAGCTCAGTAGTAAGAGCAGTCGACCGGCAAGAGGAAGGTCCTGGTTTCAAACCCCGGACATGGCGGTTGTTTTTTTTCTTGTATTTATGATTTGATTTAGAATCGTTAAAAATAAAAGTTCTTAAAAATTCTTCTGTTAAACATAAGGAAAGCCATTCATCATTTCCCACTGAAAAATCATAGCTACGAGTATGTATGCCTCCAGATTGAGTTTTTGACAGGGTGCAAATTGCCCAAAACAACAAAGAAGTTTTAAGTCCTGATGAAAAATTTCGAAATATTCGAAAAATTTAGGTAACGAAAATGCGATTTCTGAGTTATTGAAAAAATCCTACCAAGTTATGTTCTCGATTTTACTTATTCATAAAATATAATGGAAGTCCTGGTATTAGAGACTTTTAATTATTGTTTATATTTTATGAATAATTTCTGTGTATTTAGGATGTCCCGATTTATTATTTAAGGTTTCGGTAGCTGGGATCAAGATAAGCAAAAAATTGCATCGAGGGATAGGGACAAAACGTATTGTTTTTTAGGTAGGTGGATTTTTGTGTACTCTTTTACTTTTCGTCATATAATTTAGTCATTGCATCCGATTGATACAGTTGAGGTACATTTAGATTCTTTAAGAAATACCCGTTCATTTCGTGTAACACATGTTCTTACCTTTCTAGGTGCAACCGGTTTTTAAAGTACTCGTACATCTCATTTTCTTCTCACCTTATACGTTTAAAATTTTGAAGATATCTTATTATTTTTATGGATATAAGTTTTTAGATTATTTAATTACATAAATTATTAGAAACTGTTAAGCTGTGATTAACTTAAATTACAAAAACTGCTCGAAGATGTATCCAGTCGCTTGAATATATGTCTGCTCGAGAGCTCGGAGCATCAGGGATCACCTTATGCTGGTTGGAAATATTGCCGAATATAATCTGCAACTTTCAAAATTTGTTCACGCTGATTTTGGCGTGTATTAAATTCTCGATGTACCTTTCTATACACTAAATTTGTAAGGTAGACCCTATAAATAAAAATCAAGAGGACTAAGGTTTGGCCTTATAGGAGGCCAGAAGTGGTAGCACTGTGCCCAATTCATTTTTCGGGGAAGCTTTCAGTTAAGCTTGTCGACTGTAATGCGTTGGTGCATCATCATACAGGATCATCATTCTATACCGTAAACTTAAAGGAAGATGATCCAAGAGTTCATGCATAGTTATTTGAAAGAACTCTGAATAGTTTTCTTCAGTCAAAGTGTTTCTTACATCTACAGGCCAATCAGATGATCTTCTGCAATCCTTGCTGGAACGCAGCTCGCTGTGAGCTGGAAGAATGTCCATATGCCCAGATATCTATGTTATGATAATTACTTAATCTTGGTCGAACCACAAAATCAAATGAAGCTTACACCTACTCCGTAAAATTTGCAAAATTCAATTCGCAGTCATTTGAAGTAAGACCTCTATCCTTTGAATATGGTATGAGTAAGTAGAGTTGGTTTCTATGAAATGTCCTCCATGCCTGGGGTAATAATAAATTTTATTGTCACTACTGTGAAATTTAAAAAAAACATGGTTTTAGGGTGTTGTGAACAAATTCAGCTCATGATCAATTTCCGTTATGCTGATTTCCGGGTTTTTTTCGACAATATTTAAAATTTCTTCATTATCAATACGTCTCTCCAGTCATCCTGTGCTAATATACTTTATGGCTTGGTTTAATTCTCTCAACATTTGAAATCCTGCAGAAATGCTTGAATAAGCAGAGCTCTCCTCTTCCAAAAACAACTTCATTATTCTTCTACTCACGTACAGTATTTCCGTCTGCCCAACCATAAACGTACATACACATATGTACATATCTACGTACTTAAAATTTAAAAATGCTCTCGACATATCTTTACACAAATCAAAGGTCCTTTCAATTTTGGCTATAACAATCTAATGGTAGTGGATATTTCAAATCCCCTTTATAAAGGATTCCTTTTATCGGTGTAAATTTAAAAAAATTAAACCATTTTGGTTCATATTAATGCAGCTTAGTCGAAAATAATCATTCTTTAACATCCTGTAAAATTGTGTTGAAGGTGATTGATTGATTCGCTGTTTTTGTGAGAGCAAAATTGAGGTGTTGATTAGTAGAAAATGAGATATACTTTAAAATCGGTTGCATATACATGTTTTAGGTCATTCTAAATCAATAATCAATCAAATCCAAATTTTTTACCTAGAAACGCCGTATCACAACACAACCCAGCATATTTTCAGCTATTTGCTAGTGTCTTCTACACACTAACTGATTTGCCCGTTAGAATGGGCTTGGCTCCGGAAAAATGGATTATCTTCTTGTGGATTTGTAATAAATTTAAATATTTATATCTGTATTTATTCTTGCATTCATGTAGTTTCTGTACTATTTATCTTTTACAGCAATATCGGTATGGATATTTCTAACATTTCGTACCTACGAAGTTATTGATATTTGTCGTCAACTCCACCGATTTGTCTATTATTTACTGTCCCTGTTCATCGCAATACTACAAATAAATTTAAAGAAAATTACTTACTTTGATATTTTTAAATCTTTAAATCCTACACGGTTATAACTTTGGGTATACTACTAAAAGGTAGTTCAATAAAGATTTCTCGGCTGTTCATATATCTTTTTTTGTGCTTATGTGTCAGTCATTATAATTTACAGTTTCATCATGCAGTGTTTGACGTTTCCCGAACGTTTCAAAATTATTAAAATATATTACCAATATTCGAGCTCATCGTTTGTTCACCAGAAAATTGGATCGCCTTCAACGTCATGCTACGCAGGCTATATGCCGCACTGTAGAAAAGTTTTAGCTTGAGTTTACTTTACAAGACGAGAAGCTATCAACAAGGCCACGAAATGCGCAAAGTGAGGTGAATATCGCAGCTGCAGCAGCCAATATTAACAATGAGATAAATTTGTCGATTTCACGACGTACACAACAATTGGGGCTTTCTCAGAAATCAATTTGGAGAGTTTTGCGTAAGGATTTGGGCCTACATCCGTACAAAGTCATATTGACTCAAGAACTGAAGCTTCAAGAACCGAAACCAAACGACAACGGATTGCGGGCAGAGTTTGCTGATTGAGCCCTTGACCACTTGCAAGATGATCTCAATTTTGGCCAAAAAATCATCTTTTCAGACGAGATGAATAGCTTTGTAAATACGCGAGAACGATCCACAAGTATTATACGAAATGCCGTTGCATGTCGAAAAACTCACTGTGTATTGCGATTTATGGCATGGCGGCATCATCGGACTTTTTCCTTCTGAAATGAGGAGGGAACAGCCGTAACTGCCAATGGCCACCGCTATAGAGTCATGTTACTCGAAATTCTATGGCCACAACTTGGGAACATCGATTTGAAGAGATGTGGTTCTAACAAGATGGCGCTACATACCATACAGCTAATGCTACGCTCGACTTACTGAAAGACATGTTTGGCGATTGGATCATCTCAGGATGAGGATTTGCCTATTGGCCGCCGCGGTCATGTGATTTGACACACCTAGATTATTTGCTTTGGAGGATACGTTAAAACACAAGTCCAATACTGACAATCAACAGACTTTGGATCATTTGGAAGCCAATATTCGTCAAGCTATCACCGGCATATAGAGGCAAATGTTGGACATGGGGATCAAAACCTGGTGCGATCTAGTGCATCAACAAAACCGCGGTGGATATTTGACCGATATCTTGTTCGGAACAACTGCATTGTCATTGTCCAATCTTTAAAATAAAAGGAGCTTTCGGCAAGCACTGTCTCAGTGAGACAACTGAGACAAAACTTTGAGCAACCGGCTCAGTTGTCTCAGATTAAACCAATCAGCTGATTTGCAAATTTTGACATTTAAATAATTTCGACCACAGAAAATGGATAGTAATAAATTAACAAAAGTGTTCTTAGTTTATTCAAATAGCGCACTAAACTTTAATTAGTAATAAAAATCACAAAATCTCGAAACTGAGTCAACTGAGACAAGACAAGACGTAATTTTGTTACTAATGTATATACATTTCTATACGAAAGACAGAGAGTGCGCAGAGAGTATTGTGTTCTCTGTACCATGCTTTCCTATACATTTTCACGATATTTCGTCGCTAATGGCGGAACGTGGTTCGTAATGGGAATACCTGGTATTCTATATACCTTGGACAACTTTAGGATAAGTTAATACTTTTTTTAAGATCGAGTAAAACAGCAATAGGTATTGTAAGCATCAGACAAAACAAGAGTATGACAAAAAATTGTTTTGTTTCGTAATTCAAATGACTTTGATACTTAAAAGTGGTAGGTAGCATTTGTAAGCGATAACCATTTTCTATATTCAGAAAAACACAAATACAATATAAAACAAGTAAAACAGCTAGAATTGGTCTAAGACCAATTATTATGATACCCTAAATCAATGCGCGTGTGTAATTTTGTATGATTTGTGAAGTGGCTTTTCGCATACATTTCTAAAACGGTTCGTCGGACAGAAAAAAAGATTTTAACCATTTTTATAGAATTTCGTATTCTTAAGTAGTTTTTAGTACAATAAAAATGCCTAGGACTGATCGTTTTCATAGTATACGTAAAAAACCTAAATTTTTATATGGTAACACCAAGAACGGGTTGTCCGATTTGGGCCATTTTTGAAATTTTTGCAATTACTATGAAAACACCATGCACCAAATTTCAGCTCTCTATGTCAACGCGCTCCCAGGCAGTGTCCAAATATATATAGTGGAAAACGAAATTTTTGTATGGCAGCCCCACGAAGGTGTTGCCCGATTTGTCTCATTTTCGAAATTAATTTAAATTTTTTTCTTGTAAAGTTCGTGTAAAAAATTTCAGCTCTCTAGGTATACGCGTTGTAGAGTTATGGTGCTCACAGACGGACAGACAGGTAGACAGACAGACAGATAGACAGACAGACGGACGGACATGCAAAAATCAAAATAACTTTTAATATGATGCGGTTGTGTCCAACTCATTTTGTTCTACCATCATTATTTCTGTGTGTTACAAACACAAGGACAAGCTTAGTATACCTTATAGATTTCATCTAGGGTATAAAAAAAGTCAAAGTGTTTGCTTTTTATTATAAATTTTGTTTTACCTTACTCTTCTTCTTGGGCGACCTGAAATTCTTTTGTGACATGTTCCAATTTTTCTGGTACACATTTTTGTTGTGTTTAGTAATTTATAATATTTCGCTTCACAAGTGTCACTGCAATTACGCAATTTCGCAATTTTTCTATCCTTTCGACACGATAAAATTTGCGGTACTTCGGATATATAACTCCTCGACACTTATGTAGATACCGTTCAACGTATAGAACCAGTCATGAACAGAGGGAGGCTTAAGAAGAAAAATTAATATCTGTATCCTCATAGGGATGATCATCGATATAGATACGAATCAATAATAAAAAATACCAGTTAAAATGCATTTTGGCGGGAAAATTGATTTATTTAGATAAATTTAAAAAAAAGGGATAATTTGATGTCATGGTTCTTAAATAAAGGATGAAGAGGGTTGGTCCAGCATTTACTGCAAAATACTTAATGTTACCAATCATTTGGTACATAAACTGTTTCAATCCAATGCTCAATTAAGGCCAAAATTAAGGTCTGTAACAGTTTAAGCAAATATATATATATGACGATAAGTGAAACAGTATAGCCAAAATCGCAAATTCCTTACACCAAACGACGCATTCTACTCCCTACCCCTACATATTTTGATAAACTCGACTATAGCTACCGAATCCTTGAATAGTGTATACAAATTTTCGAATACTTTTCGATATTGGGAACTAGAGTGTTTAATGGATACTAAATTTGTAGGTACATATAGGTATATAGTTCTAACAAAAACACCTTAACACATCTTGTTAATTAAAAAAAAAATAATCTAAGATCCGCCATTTTGGTCGGTTTAGTTGAATATCCTCCTATTGGAATAATCCTAAGTTATGCGCCTCTATCGTTGTGGTTTTTACAGAGAAATTTCGCTAATATTGAATTTTAATTAATATTTTCCGTCAAAAGACTACTACCGCTGTAGTATGTCGTTTTCTGAAAATATACATCATAATTACACAAATATCAAATAGTTTTACCTAAACACTTAAATTCTCCTCACTTTCCTCATTCATCTACAACAAAATTCTCAAAGCATTAAAGCATCATCTTAAAGTACGTCATTTATTAAAGACTCTTTAAAATGCAGCAAATTTTAATGTAGTAGGTACTCTTGATGGGTCTTTTGCAAAGATATTTTATTCTTGGTAAAGATTCGAAAAGAGCCCTTGCAGGAATAGTGGGAAATTGTAATGTGGTAATGTTATGGAGGCTGCTAGGAATCCGGAGAATTTATTTAAAAAGATTTCAGGTCGACATGACAAAGTAAAATAAAAAAGTTCTTTTTGAGAATTTGAAATGAGTCAAAATAGCATCCTCCATTCCTCTCCCATTACCGTCTCACGGTCCACAAAATCCCATTTTTGTAATGGAAAGGAACTAGATAGATGCTATCAGTACCTATACGGTGCAACAGCAGTCGTTTATTTATTTTCAACCCAAAATAGAAGGTCGCTCTTCGAAGTTCGATAAAATAATATCTATATGTAGAGACGTACTTTGAGTATTTGGGCTTTCATCATTAAGGATGTTTATATCTATTACGCTTTAATACGCATAGACCATATTTTCAGAGAGCAAATTTCAACGGGTACTAGTGGATTTTACAAAAGTATACATATGTAGTTGCAAAGAGCATTGGGATTGTAAGGACAGTAAAACGTGTGAATGCGCTCTCATTTGGTACCCATGACCCTATAATTGCACAATACTTTACCGATGGATCTGGATGCCAAAAAATATGTCATAACAGATGAGAGGCACTGTTTATATGAAATGTGTTCTAAGCCGGGGGAAGTACAGATAGAAAACACCTGGCTTAGAAACATAGATATGTACACATACATATGTGTGCGACATGACAACAAAGCTGTACAAAAAAAACAGCACAATTTCTATTCCTTTTAGAATTTTTAAATTATCTCCGACCGTCATGTCAGCTTCAGTTAATTAATTTTTGCTTTTTCATAAACTATGATTTTGCGACTCTAATTAGTATATCAAAAGACCTTTCCATGCTTAACGCCCAGTTTTCTACTTAGTACGATGTACCGCAAAAATATGTGAACTAAAATAATTAGGTATATACCTATGCACATCTGGTTTTTAGGTACATACATATATACTAATTAATTTTTTTGCCACATTTTAACTTTGTCGGCGATTGTTTTGTCACTGAGTGAACCGTGCAGAAGAGGGTGGCTTAAATTTTTTTTTTGAGAAAAGGATGTCGTTCGCCAAATTGTGGATTGAATACATTCTTAAGATACTTTTTGCATAAGATAAACTTGTATAAGGATGGCAAACAATTCGCCTATGGGTTAAGAGCAAAAATGGAAATGTTTGCCATTAGAGGTGACTAAAATATGTGTATACACCTCGTTATAGCTATTTCGATATTTCCGGGGAAAGGTCTAGCATTGTTCTGTAAGTTAAAAAAGTGGAATATTGGAATGAGTTATCAGAGCACCAATATTGAGGGCAACGGTAACATTCACAACGATCGATAGAGAATATAGAGAGGTTTGAACAATTATTGTGATATTTTCACGTTGCTAACAACAATAATCTTGCTCCAAATGATAAATTCGCTAAGTTCGTCCTCTTTGGAATCTTCTCAACAAAATATGGCTAAAATATATTAATTCGGCGATAAAAATCATTTATGATTCCCATAATATATTATGGTAAACAAAGCGCTAAACAACACATCCATGGAAAGCCAATTAGGTTTGGCTATAAAAACTGGTCTGTTTGTAATCGTCTCGGCTACTTGATCTATGGAGATTCCTATCAAGGAGCAAGTACCGGAAACACAATTCGGCATATTCGTCAAGTAAAGTATCTTGGCATTATGTGCAGATGCAAAATACGCATTGTCTATTTTTTATGATACTTTTTAATAAAATTATGAATCGTGATGCCTCGTCGACATAGCATTAAAATGGAGATATTAGCTCGGAAACTTGTAAAAAATGGTAAAAATTGAAGTTTTTCAAATTAGCTCTTAACTGTGACCCTACGCCCTGTGCTTTTCTATATAGAGGGTGTTTTGTGACAAACTAGCTTTTTCTCTTAATCACTCTGTAACTCCCAAACGGTTGATGTGGACCCCCTTCCCCTGCCATACAATTTTTTGTTCATATAGATCAGTAGTATCACCTCCTGCTCTATGGATGACCTAGACGGAAACACCCTATGTATTTATAATTTCAGCAGGACGCAATTAATTAAAAATGTCATAAAACGTAATAATATAAGTTATTTAAATTTCTCGGACGTACCTCAGACGTACTCTCGAGGGTGCACATACAGAGCAAGTCAAATGTGTGTGCGTGCATACATTCATATGTGTGGGAGAGTGGAGCTCTGCACGTCGACGTGCTCTCATGCAGTGCCCAAACATATAGCAAAAGACGAAATTTTGGTATGGCAACCCTACGAAGGAGCTGCCCGATTGGTCCCATTTTCGAACTGTATTTGCAATTTTTATGAAAACGCCGTGTACAATATATGAGCTGAAAGCACCACAAAGCAAATGTTTTGTATGGCAACCCTACGAAGGAGTTGCCAGATTGGTCCCATTTTTGAACTCAATTTAAATTGTTTTTAAGAAAGTACGGTGTACACAATTTCAGCCTTGTACGTCGTCGCGTGAGACAGTTTCCAAATATATAGTGAAAACCCAAAGTTTTGTATGGCAACACCAAAACGTGGTCGCCCGATTTGGTCCATTTTTGAACTTGTATTTGCAATTTTCATGAAAACACCACGTAGACAATTTCAGTCCATATACAGAAGCTTATCCTGGCATACATATGATTAAAAGAACCAATTGTAGACATAAGATTACTGATAGAGCCCAGATGGCCTAGCTGCCGTGGGCCAACTTACAATTAAGAGTTTTTCTAATTTAAATTTCAATTTCAACCCGCCTGATGCTTCACAATTGAGACCAATTGAAAATTTCTGAAAATTGATTTCAAAAAGTAAAAAAGAATTAAATATAATCGATACATCGGGAGCCCAGCAGATGATAAAGGAGGTATCTGAAAGAGTTCCAAAGGCTAATAAATAAGAAGTAAATATTTTTCTGGAAACAATGCTGTAATACTACACATTTGAAAGATTTAAAAATAATTAACGAAACTATTTCTTCAAGAGAATTTTCATTTCATGTCCTCTTAAATTTTGTTTGGGTTTCATTCCTCAGACTTTATATTTTGATCGATTAATCTAACAGAGCTTCTGATAGTACATAGAAACTGCCCTTCTAACTACTTTTGGACGTGAAATCTCTCCGGACAGCATAAGCTGACAACTCACTCTGTAACTAGCCATAACACAGGGCGGTACGCTAGACCCTCGGCTATTGCGGGAGAGTTAGTGCGGTGGGTACCCAAAATCCTGCCGCTGTCACTGCCCATACAAAAAAAAGAAAATTGTGGCTATACCACAAACTAAAATAGCACATCATCGAGCCCTGATACCACTTACCTTACCTTACATGGAGGACACAGATCGATTGCCATCTTCCGCCAATGCCCCAACCACCCAATGATACTGCGGGCGACATTGGTACAGTATCCCTATTGATGGCCTGATGGATCCAAGGAGAGTGAGAGGAAGAAATGAATAGAACCATTACGTTATAACATTCTTATTTTAATTAACCTGAACCTCGGGCTCCCATTATTAAAGTTGGTAATGCAAACAAGGGAATTATATACAGCGCTAAGATTCAGAGACCGACATAGTCGTTACATTGCATCTTCTAGATATCATTTGCATGTTGGAACTGTAAATAGCTCATGTTTGCCTTACGATTCTTACATAGGAACTAGGTGTCCTTGGTATAATATGTCTAACATTCCAACAAAATAAATTATATAATATATGTGTACAGATAGGTATGCTATAGCTAAAATTTGAATGTAGTAAATTATATATGTCTTCTTTTTCCCAAGTCAAATAAATATAAAAAGACTTAATACAAACAGCAACGACTAACGTGGGTTTAAGTTGAGGGGTGCACCGGAGAGCCGCCTCCTTGTGTTCCGCTAAGCCACTAGTAAGTTAAGAAAATTAGCAAACCCACTTGGTGGGATACACTTTTACTATAACAAAATCTCACAAGCATGACGGCTGCCTGACTTCTAGTACGCTAACAGTTGAACTACACACAGATCCCTTTGGGGCTACATTATTACTGAACAAAATCGCACAAAAACAAATGCCTGACTCTTAGTTTGCTACTAAATCGTCGGTGTTGCTCTGCTCCACTGAGAATATGTAGGACGGAAAATGCTAACTACCGATAATTAAAATCGTCGGTGCTGCTCTGCTCCAGCGAGATTATAATTAAAACAAAATACTATTGTCTTGTTGTTTTTTCTTCTTGTAGAGCCTTCTTCGATACCCAATGATTCCAGTAGATCTATATATAATAAGGCTGGCTGTTGTTCTTTCGGACTATGCAAGTACTTCGCGCTACGCCGCGCCGTTTTGTTCGCGGATTTGTGCGCGGAAAATGCTCTTTAATCTCACCAGATGTGTAAATAATTTCGGGGCCGAGCATTTCCAGTGCATAAACGGACGGAATTGCTATCAAAACTTACAAGTTATATCGATGTTCCCCAGGAGTTTTACTCGTATCGAAATAACTAGAATTTCCGAAAATCAGCAAAATGTTGTGGCTTTCCACACATTATTTTCGACAAATAAAGCCTTACCAATTCTTGATGACGTTAATATTCCTTGATTTTCTTTTCACCACTTGAGGAAATGTCACTACTTCTACAGTTTTCCTTCGTCCAGCAAAACTCTTCTTCTTTCTGGTCAGAATTTATTTGTGGGTACTACGGAGGGGCGAATTTGATCACTTGGCCGCCCTAGGCCTATGGAAGATTGCCGCCCCCCTACTCCCTGTAAAACACGAAAAATTGAATGATCTATATCCAGTGAAGGGACCCCAGGCTAGAATTAGCGGAGTAGGCTGCCTCATAAATCGGAGTAGATTTGAAAAAAATGGAGTAGAATTAAAAATAACACTTTCCAACGAATTATTTTATTTAAAAAAACGAAAAAGTATAAAAATGTAATGAAATACCCACAACTACAAGAAAAAATCAAAAATCATTCAAACATTTTGCCGCCCCCTAAATCTGCCGCACTAGGCCCGGGCCTACTCCGCCTATAGGGAAATGCGCCTATAGGGAAATCCGCCCCTGACTACGGCTGGTACGTAGTACCCACAAATAAATTCTGACGATCGCAGTGTGGGCAGAGTATTAACACCAACCTAGTTGTCAGTGATGCAGGTGCACTATACTGCTTCATGCAGCACGCTGCGACCATGACATTGTACTAAATTTATTTATAATATTTTTAGTCGTTAGTTTTAGCTTATTTTACAAAGTGTATTATACTTAATGGAGAAAGATGAAATAAACCTCTGAATCAATAGACTTTGAATTGTCATTATAATTTCCACTTTTTTCCACAAATTTTTATATTCAAAATTCTTAATATTCTCCACTTCAAATTTATGTTTCCCCACTTATCTATGTTTGTATTATTATATATATTATTATCCGCTTTTAGATAGTTTGCAGTAATTTTCCTAAAACTAATACCACTTTCACTTAAGTTTAAGAGTTTTCCAAATCAATTAATATGGGGTGAAAATTGTGCAACATAATTGAACAAATAAATAAAAACATATCCAGATCATAACAAGTTTTTCAACTTATAGAAAGAAGTCTATTATGTATGTATATATAGATCTCGTACATCTTCTACATTTGTATGTATGACGAAGAAGCCGCTCTCCAAGCCTACAAGCCTTCGTACTATGCATAGGATGTGTTGAATACTTCCATCAAATTGTTGTATAAAAATACCAGTCCTTATAATTATCGCGAATATAATTGCTTGATTCTCTGCAAACGTTTTTCTCAAAAGGAAACATTTTTTTTCGTCCACTTAAATTTTTATGCAGTTATAATTTGATAATTAATTTGGAAATTTTGGATAATATTTAAAAGAAATTTAATCGTTGAAATAACGAGGGTAAGACAGAACGGCTTTCGCCCGCCATACTATACTACACATACTACATTACAAGTTTACTCTTTCGCGAAATTCTCTTGACGGCGTAATTTAACTGAACGTGGCATTTTATGTTTCTTTAATTGTTATACATATATCAGCTGCTAAGTACTCGTAGTTTTGTATTTTATGCTACCGGAAAATGTATGAGCATGTAATTAATCTCCAACTTTATCCCGAGATTTATGGCACCAAAGTTAGAAGATGGCGGACTCTTGAATCTGGCAGTTTGTTGATAAATGAGTACAGGGTGCACCACTGTTCTGTTAAATTGACTTAGTAAAGAGCTAGAGAAAGCAAGTTGGAATATGGGCCAGATTACAAAAATTCGGAAGTAAAAAAGTGTAATTATGACCGCGAGTGTTCCCTCTGTATGCATGTATTCAGTTTTATTTATTTTTTTTAAACCAAAAAACGTTGAAAAATCCCTGTACACGATCGTGTACCTACATGAAAATTTTACACTTCATTTTCTGCGTACGAACCAAATTTCTTAAACCCTAGATGAAATCTATAGGGTTTACTGAGTTTGTCATTTCCTTTGTAACTCACAGAAGTAATATTGGTATAGCGAAATGGGTTGGACACCCGAGCATAATATTAAAAGTTATTTTGATTTTTGTATGTACGTCCGTCCGTCCATCCATCTGTCTGACCATCCACGACGGACTTTAAAAAAAAGAAAGGTAAATTTTAGTTCGAAAATGGGACAAAGCGGGCAACTGTTTCGTACAAAAATTTCGTTTTCCATATATATTTGTAAATTGCCTGAGAACGCGTCAACGTAGAGAGCTGCAGAAATTTGGTATATGGTATTTTCGTAGCAATAGTAAATAAATGAGCTAAAAAGAGCTTCTTGGCTTTATAAAAATTTAGATTTTTTTACGTTTACTATGAAAACGATCAGTCCTAGACATTTATATTATATTATAAACTTCTCAGAATACGAAATCCTATAAAATTGGTTATCAACATTTTTTCTGTCCGACGAATCGTTTTAGAAATATATGCGAGAAACCACTGCAAAATTCAAGATTTTTCAATACGAAATTTCATACGGTCATTTAACTAGAGTATCATCAGAATTGGTCTTAGGCCAATTCTAGTTGTTATACTTGTTTAATTTAAAATAAGCTCTGTACTCTCCTCTTTCGATCTTCGAATGCGGTTTACCTCATTAGCATGTGCACTTTTCTTTGATTATTCATTCGGATGAGCATGTCGTATGGAAGTGGTTATTCTAATGGTAACATGTCACATTTTTTTTAAATTTTAATTATATCTGTAGTAATTTGACTTAAATGTTATTTGAAGTGAGGAAAGAACGTTTGTAGTGATACAGTATGATATAAATGCGTGACGTTAAAGTTACGTTGATCATATTTTTCTGTTATAAAGTGGATGTAGTACATAAGCATGTATAAAATGACTGAGTCATAGGTGATGTAATTTTGTGGCCTGACAAGATCGTGCACAAAGTTATTGAACAGAGCACAATGCTTATATACAATTATGCCCAAAACTATATAGAATTTAAACTATCTTCCTGAAAATGCATAAACATATACTTTTCAGTTAGCGGTGAAAGGCGGGTTTTTGATATAGAAACTGATTCTGAATTTGTTTGAACTCTTCTCGATGATGAAAATTTTTAAGATAATATTGATAATGATAACGAACGAACGAATGGAGGCGGTTGGGAAAATTTCTTCTACCTAATGATACCTATATACCTTTTCACTCAGAAGACCGTCCTAGTAAGTTAATACCAGCAGATCCTGTTATTTCGTTTAAACTAATGAATTATAAGATAAAATGGCAAGGTATAAAATATATATGTATTGCAAAGCAGCCAAAACTTTTCATCAACAAATACGAATTAAAAAATACTTTTGTTGGGAAACATATTTATGCATGATGTCCAATATCCGTTTTCCTATCATAAAAATGTCCTGGAATAGAGCATATCAATTAGGATACATATCTGATGCTATGAATCTATATAGATTTTTTAATATATGTTCAAATCTTCATTTTGGGAAGAATTTACAAGGACTGCTCTAATAGACTTTATAAAGCAAGGAAAATATTATGATGCAACAAGGAAAAGATTTAGCAAAATAACTTTGCATAGATGATCAGATTGCACGTTTTAAAGGTCAGCTTGAAATTAGCAGTAAATGTTTAATGAGTGTAAATATTTGAACTATGTGAAAACAGTGGATTAGCTTATAACTTTAAGTGTAATATATTGAAGAAGAAAGATAGAGCTGGATTAAAAAGATGTTATCAAATTACGTCAAGATGCTGCAGTTGTATTGCGTGAATACCAATACCACACGAGCAAATTGCTTTGCAAATCCTTTCAAATAATGAAAAAAGTGAGAGGATGAAGTGACGAAGTATTCCGTGGATATGGTGTAGTAGTCATAGATAAAATTATAAAACAGTAAGCCTTGCTTAAAATTTTTTGGGCATTGG
The DNA here is from genome assembly GCA_963930735.1 of Dioctria linearis. NCBI lineage: Eukaryota > Metazoa > Arthropoda > Insecta > Diptera > Asilidae > Dioctria > Dioctria linearis. The sequence goes on from OZ005741.1 coordinate 285,726,222, forward strand.
AAATGAAGATGTTGTAAAGTGGTGGAACAGGAAGGATAAAATCTAGATTAAAGTAAAACTTACCGATATCTTCAGTAATGACAACAGATCAATGGCTGGTGTCGACAAACTAAATCTCTTCATCGGAATTTATAGAATATTTATAAGAATAAGAAAGTGTACAATAAAACTTATTGTGGATGTGATTGACATGGCCATAATGACTAATTGGAATATAGAGCGAATTGTGAATCGTGTAAAACTCCACAAAAATAAACACTTCATCTAGATCTTTTCAGATTTCGGATTTCAGAATGTCTTAATCGAGCTGGCAAGCCAGTATTACTGGCAAAGCGAAGGCGTCCAAGTAAATTTAAAGATGAGCGAACTTTGTAAAGCTCGAAATCTCCAAAATCATTTGAACATCAACCTAGAGAAGTTACTCCAAATTGTAATTTAATTTAAAAAAAACTTAAGCCCTAATACATTGCAACTCTGAGAAACTCGAGGTATATTTTCAGAATAGCTGGTAGATGGTTACCTTGGCAGTTCTATAGTAAATCCCGAAATTCCTTTAATATCTCAAGCTGATGCTGACCGTGCTTTGGGTAATTACTTTGTTCATAGTAGTATGAATAAAATTGGAATTAACTCCCCTAAAAAAATATTATGTCATTAACAGATATGAGAGGACTGAGATATAATCAAATAATTGTAACTTAAAAATAAATTTTGTAGAGTTATTTTATTTCTTAACATTTCTAAATGCGTATACCTACAGAATACGAAACTCACCCTATAAATGCCAGTGTGTCCCAGGGCTCGTAATATCTCCCTCTCTCTTTTTAATTTTAATTAATTACCTGCTTTCCTTACTTTCAATTCCAATCCACAGCTTTTCCGATGACAATGCCCGCTTATTCCTTTGATGCTCTTGCCGACTACAAAGGGAATGCCGCATGGGTTAAATGAAATTGCATGAATAGATCATCGAATAAAACGACATTGGTAATATCCTCGCTTGGGCAAAGCAAATTGCATCGAACTCAATGCATCTAAGACCCAAATCTGTCTCATCTCTTTAAAATAAGATCATCAATAAACCACTTCCGTTTTTCTTGACGGAGCATTAATTTTCGATTCACCGTCACTAGGTACTCTTCGCACTCAACAGGACTTAGTCCTCTGAAGATAACTAAGGGGTCGAAACGCGTTAGGATATTCTAAGAAAGTAATGGAATAAACAAGATCTTTTGTGAAATAAAACAAGTGTATAAAATTCTTGACATTATTATTTCCAGTAATGGACAGGCCACATCTTTCCTGTTGCCAAAGAAGCATCGAAATGTCTTTGATTTCGGAACAGGTGTAAAAAATATTTCAGATCGTAAATCTATCACTACTCTAAAAGTCCTATATCAGACCTAGAATGGAATGCAATTCCCAAATCTGGGCCAGGGCTGGTCGCACCGGTTTAGCTTCTTTCGATATTGTGCAAAAGAGAGCCTTCAATCTCATTGACGATTTGACAATGGTACTTGTCATATCGACTATCTAGAGCACCACCGTAAAGTTGGATGCCTTTCGCTCCTTTATCGCTACATGCATTGCGATGAAATATCTAGTGTGATCCCTTGTAGATTAATTCTAACGCGCAATACTGCCGCTGCAAGCAACGTTCATCCTTGCACCCTTAAAAATACTTTTGGTCGCACAGTGAAAATCCGTGATGCTTTTTTATCCCGCACTGTGCGAATGTGGAAGAGTCTACCATCTTTTAGTTTTCTTCCAGCTTGCAATATGCGAAGATTCAAGCGTGACATACATCATCATTTCTGCCACTGTTCACACGCCCCTTAATCCTTTTCCCATCTCCTTTCTGCTATGTTTTGCTTTACATCATAGGGTAGGTAACGCTTGCGCTTGGCCTAATACATGATATAAAAAAAATCAGTAGGAGCAACGTAAACATATCTGATACAGATAAGCTACTATGTGCATCAGTGCCTCAAATAAAGCAAAATTTAGTTCTTCTAATTATGAAAACTATACTATGTATAGGTACTAGAGTAGAATTTTATATATCGCATGTTGAAATATTATAATGGTGATATCAAACGTTTTGTGAAAGCAAGACTTGGGTAAAAGTTCTTTTTATATGAATATTGAGCACTCTTAAAAAAATCTTTTGGCCCATACTCTGAAGTATCATATTATTCTGTTAACCGTCCAAATATAACAGGCACATTTCCTTAGCTTCACTCGTATAGTTGTAAAAATAGGCAATTACCTTTTTTAAGTACCTACTGTATAGACTTCCATACTCTTTGGACATGAAGCTTTATTTGATATGTAACCGAATAGCTAAGTACTTGTTGGATGCAGTTAAGTTATATCCCTGTGATATACTATAAGATATAGCTACCATAAAATAGTTTATAAAACATTGTATTGCTGCAGTTAAGTTTTTCATGATTCTTTTGCATGTTCAGACTAAAAGTATTATATCTTCAGCAGATATTTAATATTTCATGCAAAGATAAGCTTTATAGGTATAGAAAAATTTAATATGTTTAAAAAATTATATTTTTGTTTTTCAGTAAATATTTATGTTCATAATTCGTAAGAATGCTGATTTTAACAAAACAAATAAAAAATTTGGATTTCAACACAAGGTTGCCGACCTAAGGAAAGAGTTTACCAGAGGCCTAAGTTGGAACAACATCGTCGTAGTAGTGAAACGAGCTAGCTAGCAGCAACATTTCGCAGGCAGTACACTATATTCACACAAGAAGTTCGTAATTAGCTACGAATTATTTACAAAAAAATCTTATAGGAAAAGGTATCACTTCAAACAACAATAGTTTAGAAAAATTATTAAGAAAATATTATCAATTAAAAAATTGATAACGAAAAATGTTGCTGCAAAATCTGCAACTGGTAAATATTATTTAGTATTTGACCTCTTATAATTCATGCTCAGAATTTTAATTGAGCGTATATATTAGGTCAGTTTGTGACTTCTTTTCAGGCGTATATGGCAGGTAGGAACTAGTCTTACTGAAGAGTATTAAGTTCTTACTGATATGAAACGCCTTTGCCATCAATTTATTGTTGCCATTCGCCACTGAAAACCGTTCCTTGGTACCTTGGGCCATGCAATAAAAAATATTCTAACAAATACACTTTATATTGGGTATTGACTGAAATCAAGTTTCTTATTGTGGGTATCGACTGATACAAGAACATTCCAATCCTAAACTTTAATAAAATAGGATGCTAATCTCATCAAGTGCCAATTATTGAGCCCTGGTGGATACATTGTCAATTATTACAAAATTGGTTCTGTCAAGAATTCACAAGAGAATTATTTGTATCAATAATTTCAATTTATTTTTAGTTTTAATGGCCAAACACAATTCCACCGTTTCGATCCAATTCAGTGCGATTCGCTTCAATCCATTTCGATCGATGAGCACAATTGTTCCGTTCGGTTTCAACTTGACGTTTAAAGTTGTTTACCGATATACAGGTGAAAAAATGCGTGAATTATCGGAGCTCTTTGAAATGTTATTACACATTTATTTATTGTAAATAATGTATAAACTATCCAGAAAACCAAATCGGAGATGGTGGTGAGTGAGACCAGTTAATAGGGACAGAGAAATGAAGGGATACTTCGCAACAACATGTCAAAAACTGAAAGAGTTAGATCCCCAAGAGTTTTTCTTGCACACCAGAATGTCAAGGTCTATATATGATTTATTTCTAAATCTTATGAAGGATGACATAACAAAAAAAGAGGAGACTTGCAATTGATGTTGAATGCAGACTGGCAGTCACGTTGTCGTGAGTGTACCGTGATATTAATAATAATTAAACAAACAAGACACTATTATGGCATTTTAGGTTCCTATCACAAGGTGTAAGCCCTACTTTTCTTGCTTGGAGTTTTAAAATGAGAAAATCTATTATCCGGAATATTATCTTGGATACATGCGATATTATTTGGCGAGTTCTATCACCTGTCTATGTGTCTTTAGTATAATAGAATTACTGATGACTTCGAAAACAGATGGAACATGCCGCATTGCGTTGGCGCTATTGACGGCAAACATGTCGAAGTTCAAGCTCCTCCAAATTCTGGCTCAAGCTTTTATAAAATAAGAAGTCATTTAGTATTGTTCTACTTAGAATATGTGATGCTAACTCTACTTTTACGGACATATCCGTGGGATCGTACGGAAGTCAGAGTGACGGAGGTATGAAATCGAATATATTGATTTACATACTTAATCATTAAATATGCAAATAGGTGTTTCAAGAAGGACTCCACATTCCGAAAGAGTGTAGATTACCAAACAGCACACACATTTTTCCGTACTACTTTGTCGGAGATGCGGCGTTTTCCTCGAAGAAAAACTTATTACGGCCATACGCAGGGAGAGATTTAGAGGAAGACAAAGCAATATTTAATTATAGGTTGTCCAGAGCATGACGAATTATTGAAAAATGTTTTGGTATATTGGTTTTCCGTTGGAGAGTTTTAAAGCATTCCTTAAATTTCTTGCCAAAAAAAGCTGAAAAAGTTGTATTAACAGCCGTAGCTCTGCATAATTTTATTATGCTTAATGATCAAGAGAAGATATATGTGCCAATGAATTTCGTAAACTGGGAAGATAACGATCACATAATTCACAATGGTGAATGGCGACAAGAAACAACCAATTTGTGGTCAGAATGATTAGGTACTAATAACGCAATCCGTTCGGCGTTCAATTTGAGGGATGAGCTGAATGAAGGAGCTGTATCCTTCCAATGGAATAGATAGAATAAGGAACAAAACTTTTGTACTTAATTTTTCATTATTAGAGAAAAATAAAAAAACTTTTAAAAGCACTTGTTTTTCTTTAAAACTGACTAACTGAAAAATATACACTTGTTCAACTTAAAACTAATCACACATTAAACTTTGTAGTGTTTCATTTAATTAATTCAAAGTTTCTCTTGACTATTCCGTACAGCTTCATCTGCCATCTGTATAATTTTTATCTTGAAAACACCTTTCTCACTCTCCGCCATTTTCTTCATTTGGCATCCTATAGATCTAAAAAAATAGCCATCTTCGTCATCAGTAGACGAATGATCCAGCTTGTTGGATAACTTTTCCAGTGTTTCCACAAATATTTTCTGCACCTCAACATCATCTGACATTTTTCTTTTGCGTGTTGGTTTGCGTTGGATGGAAATTGATGCCACTGAGGATCCGTCGATTTCGGAGCTATTTTGAAATGACTCATTCTCCTCTTGTACATTACCGTTCCACTGATAAGTGTTTTCTGTCATTCTAAAATAGGAAAGCGCTTAACAATATTTATCAAATATGAAATCCTAAAAAATCTTACCTCCTCGGCTTTACAAAGTTATCTAGAAAACTTAAAAAAGGGAATAAGTACCAACTGGTGCTGTGTATGGCGGCTGATCCTGATGGGAGAGCATTTTTCATTTTTTTCCTTACAAAGCGGTCCCGAATTGGAGTCCATTTCTTCTTTGCTACATTCAATAGAAATCAGCACCATAAACATCACTTGTAAATCAAAATAAAATATTTAAACTTACCTTCAGTTTTGAATTTATCATTTATATTTTTCCAGATATTTCTTTTATTTTTATATCCATGTAAAATCTCTTACTTTTATCATACAGCTCTTCATGTTTATTAAACTCTTCAATAAAAGCTTCTACGTCCATCCTGAATGACTACATATACGCAACAAATATTAAACAGCTGATCTTTCTAGGTTATGTCTTCCGTAAAAGTTGAAATTTGCTCAACTTCTTCCTTTTCGATTCGATCCATTTCGGTGTAATATGCCCAATTACACGTATGTCTCATATAAGCAAACTTGACATTTACACCGATCGGATCGAATCGGTGGAATTGTGTTTGGCCCTTTACTCTTGTATTATTTTTGCTGTTGAATATTGGTTTTAGGTTTATATAACAGTTTTAAATCATATTTAAATTCACTTTGAAAACTTTTATATTATTAATCTTCTACATATATTCTATAATAATTAAGTGGTAGAATTTATTAAATTGGGAATCTTTAGTTTGATTTGAGTGTAGTAGACTTGGTGAAGCAGAAAATATATCACTAAATTATTGACTTTAAAGTCGTGTTATGATTTGCACTATCCTTTACTCAATATTTTATAGTTAGAAGAGTGGTAATTTTATTATAGATTTTAATGTCTGTTTCAGTTATAAAAAGCCTCATTGCAGATATATCAGTAAAAACCATTTTTTGAGTATCGGTACAGCTCTTAATTATGATACAATTTTCCGATTATTTGTGACACTCTTTCGAGCAAATTTTTCACATCGGCATCATACGCGTGAAATTTTTCTCATTCAACTTCAGAATTACGTGAGAATTGTGCCCATAAACAATTTCCCTCAAACCACTTATAAGCATTAGGTCTCACTCCATGTACCTCATGCTTAACAAAGAAACAAGGAATTCTCTATCCTGTATAGGGTGAATCATATATGTACGCTTTACCTTAAATTTTTTCAGCCAAACTTTCAGATATAGCTCATGACCAGAAAACATGCAATTAAAACAAAATTCGATTTTAAAACTGCATGGGTAAAATCGTAGCAACAAAATGGCATCACATAAAAAGCCGCAGCTTGTAAATATATGCGGATAAGTTGAATAAATTTTAAATTGAGACCATTAATTTTCCAAAATAAATTAATTCAATTAAATATTAAACAGAGAAAATATATTTTTCTGCAAAATTTTAATTGCAGTCACTAGCAAAACTCCCGCAATACATTCAACCATCCAATCTGAATGGGGAGGTGATGTTAACTGAACTGGATTCATTCGAGAAACGGCGAAAGTTGGTATTGGTTGGCGCATGATGGCGATATTTGTGAATTCTCAAAAATAAATTAACTTTTAAAATGTTAAAGTGGTAATTTTATTTAAATATGGAAGTGGCAACTCATTGACCCGAAATTGAGCAGATTTTCTTAATGCCACGTAGACTGTACATAAGTCCATTAGAAAGGATGGAGTAGAGGAGAATTTTTTCACTATTCCAACAGGCAATAGAGTGCCATTCGATAATCTTGTAATGGCATGGCAGCAAACTGTTAAGAGGTCCTGTCGATGTCATTTGCTCGTAAATTATGGTACGAAGAGGTTAAGTATGCCTGTTTTCGTCGTCCATAAATTTTATGTTAACCCTGCCGTCTTAGTCACTTGAGACTGGGAAACCCGCGGTCGAAGCTGTAAAATCGATCAACCAGCCATTGTTAATTGGGACCGAACAGTGAAACTGCAAACATAGTAACAATGTTGCAAGTCCTTTGGATGATGACAATTTATTGTATTACACCTCATAGGTAACTATGTATAGTGGCAAGATTAGAACAATGTGAGGAGAAAAGCTGTTTGTTATTGGCTTAATTGAGTGCTTTAGAAGTATGCAGGTACATGTTTCATGTTTACCTGGCTCACGGGAATACTCCGTTGCAGTATCAATGGCTGCTTACGAATGATTACTATTTGTGTGCCCATGAACATTTTATTTCATTTCTCAAGTGAATAGTCATTTCTATGGCAGCTATTGGCTATGAATTTCGTAAATTCAATAAGATGAAAAATAATCAATAGTTTCTAGTCTGTATCAACTTAGGAAACTGGCTTTGAGTTCGTCAAAAATAGAGTAGGGTAGTTTAAGGTTTAGATTAGAATTAAATTTAAATACAAAAAACGAAAATATATAATGAAAGGTACACAATTTTTAAACTTTATATAAGAATGGTTAGAAAAAAATTAAAAGTAAGAAAAGAGCAAAAAAAAGGTGACAATCGACTATCTTCATAACAATGACAAGTGTGAAGCAAATAAAATAAAGTTAGGATGAATAAAAAGATATAGAATCAATAGCAAAAGTAATGAACATGGATACAAGCAAAAAATAAATATGTGTACTTAAAGCTAATTAATATCAGAAAAAGAATAATGGGATTGGACCAACGAGAAACAAGAGCAATCGTGCCAGCTGGTATGACGGTAAATGGCAGTTGAGTAACATTTTAATTTTCTCAGCTGAAGTTGTATTGTCACAAAAAGTTTAAATCAAGGATCCGCGACGAAAACAATGAGATAGAGTACTCATGCACTACATATAAAATACGAAATTTCAGCGTATATTAAGAGAGAAAACTGATATCCTTGAAAAGCTTTGCAGGAGTTCTCGTTTAAATAGCCTTGTGAAGAAAAATTAGAGTCTTACGGGCAGTGTTGTATATATTTAGTACGTTTATATGAATACTTGAGTACTTGACTTGAAATCCACTTGAAGCTCAGATAGGGCGGTTAATTGAATTTATTCCAATTACTTGACTTGAATTTTTCCAATTACTTAAGTTGAAATTTACGCGTTGAATGACCGTTTTCATTATATTTTGACTGCTTCAAGTATTCATGTAAACGTACTGATTGCTACGAAATTTAAATTACCAAAGAACTGAAAAGTTTTTTTTATTGGAAAGCATTAAAAGCACTGCATGCATAGATTACTAATCTCTTAATGAGCGTATTTGCAATCATATGACCTTTTTTAGATCTTGATAAGTGTGAAGTACTTGCAGTAGAACTGATCATCCAGAGACACTCTAAAAGGAGAAAAAAACAAAAAAAGAATCGATATCTAAATCGGCATCCAGCGTAACAAATATGTAAGGAGTTAAGCAAAAGAGTTTTTAGGCTCATATTTTGTGTGTGATATTGTGATTTAACGAGCCAAATAAAAAGCGTTGTTAAGAGGAGACCTGGACGAGTTTAGAAAAGTAAGTCGCAGTTTTTTTGTGTGTATGTAACTTTTTTTTCTTTCTTCGATACTGGATAATTGCGGGGACCCAATAAATTAGTGAGATGCATAAAGATCTGTGATAATTTTTAGCAATTTAGAATTTTGAGAAAGAATTGTATTCAATTAGTGGATAAACAGAAACAGAAAGATAAAGCTTTTAGATAGAATAAAGCTCGCCTGGAGCTGTACAATTGTGGTCTCCCCTTTTCCTTTGTGTGTGCGTATAGTATATTTGGGAACGTGACAGAAGTTGACGCTTCCTCAACGCCACAGAATTGCTGAGGTAATTACGAAATTGTATGACAAAAGTTGCACGCCAGACTCCTCTTCAGCGCGACACAATTGCTGAGGGAATCAAAAATTGCCTGATAGAAGTTACACAATCTTTACACAAGCTACTCTCTAGCAAAACAACAATGCGCTTAGTGTCTACGGGGTACGGGAGAAGCAACATTTTTGTACAAATATGTATGCCACTCTAAACAGGGGGGGGTTCCAAATTTTCAAGAATCTTCCAAAAGAAATCATATAAATAATATTCATCTATTATAATTATAATTCTTACCCCATTAAATGAATTATTAGATTGAAAACATTTCTAACAATTCTAACAACGCCATTCTTCATTTTCTGTTAAATGCTTCCATTTTTTTGCTCGCATGGACGGTCAGTGATAGCTGTTTAGGGATTATTTGCATAGGTGTAATTTGTACCCATATCACTAGATTTCGCAGTGTTTTAATGTTGTTGGCTTATCAATAAATTTGTTTTCCAACAAATTGTATAAATATAAAAAATAGTCATTATGGGGTGTAGAACCTTAAGAAACACACAATTGGACGGGGATACTTTTAATGGCCTTTTCGACGAGATGCAAAATTCAGTAAAATAACTTCTAGCACTAGTCAAGGCTCAGATTCGGTGGGAATCACAAAATGGAAAAGAATCTAATGGAAAGGAAGCTAGTTTGAAAATTAAAAAGATAGTAAACCAAAATTTCCAATAACATCCTACCTTATAAATAGAGGGATAAAAAATTTGAATATATTTACGAAAGAAGAAAAATATTTAAACAAATAATGTTAAGAAGTAAATGAAGAAAATAAACTAATAACTAAAGATATAAAACTAAAAGCGAAATGTAAAATGAGAGAGAAATAAAAATCAAAAATAAAAAAAAGAAATTATTATAAATCTAAAGAGCGTGAATGAACTTAAAACTAGACGATAAGAAAAAGCATAGAAAAAAGTAAGACTGAAATACAGCAGGAAGGCGGAAGTTTAAAAATAATCGGAGAGTAGCGCCTAATGTAAACATAAGCTAGTCTAGATTGCTATTCTCCAATTTATATAATAAAACTCTAGTATATTTACCCTGGACAACCCCAATTTGTGCACTTAAAGAGGAATAAAATGGACTCCAAACCTGACTAGCATACTCGAGAATACTTCTTACTAAAGAATAATAGAGACTGATAAAAGAGGGTGCTGATTTAAATGATTTGCAAGTGCAAAGGATTAAGCCTAATAAACGAAATGATCTGTAAATAATAATAAGTGGTCATTTATGTGAGAAATGAAAAAGAGCTTTCGGTCAAAAATCACACCCAAATATTTTATCTCATCGATAAGAGAGGTAGTAGTCTTGTCAATACAGTTTTCGTGGCATCATTTTTCTACTCGTAGTATATCCTTTTGAAGATGGACACAGTCCGTCACGTTATTAATTTTTCTAAAAATCTTGGCATCATTTGCGTATAATAATAATCAGATATAAAACAAGCTGGCATGTCATTGATGTATATGAGAGAAATCAATGGTCCAAGTATTGTATATTGGGGCACTCCAGAAATTTGCTTAAGTGAGGAGGATTGTAATTAAATATAACGATATTGTTATTGGTCTCAATTTGAAAATTACACTGTGCGCGGCATCCATCTTCCAACACATCGAACGTCCCTTTAGGGCTAACATTAGATCTGTTCGCATACTCATTCTTGTGACAATGCGTGGCTAGCATTTTATAGTGACAAATGGTAATTGGAACTTGATAAACACTCAATATAGTCCTTCTACAATGTTGATAACTACCACTTATGTTATATAACACGTCCCCATCTTGATCTAAACACCATTTTGGGGAATCATTATGAGTGAATTAAAAGTTCCATTTTGATGACAGTAACGTTATTTTCACTATCATTATCACCATGAAGTGATTAATTGACTATAGTGATAACATCGTGATTTTTACTACGAATTTCCCCATATAGTGACTGACATGAAAATTGGTGGATATGGCAAAAATAAAGTGGGATATCTAGACTTCTCCTATCACCCAGTGGTTTCTGGAATGATGAAATTGGAACTATTAAGTGACATATAATTTGACAGATTATTAGCTATATTACAGATTGCATTGAATGTGACCAATGCATGTATTTTTAAAGCCATATAAATAAATAAATAATAAAACGCCTTTTATAGTTGTCGCTAAAGAAGAATTAATGTGTAGTGTCGAAAGTTTGATGCATATTTCGATTGGCCTTTGTATTGTCAAAAGCTTTCTAGACTTTTCGATAGAAAGTACGTAGTTAAATGACGAAAAAGTTTTTTATATGTTTTACCTAATTTTATTTAATCTAAATAACCAAGTAACAATAAGCTTTTCACACGCCATTCTGTTACCATTCAGTTTACATGGCATAATCTACAGCAGTATCATTGTTTCTTCATTTCTTGGTTTCAAAACTATAGTTAGTGGCATACAAATATTTACAGGAACCATATATGTAGTTCCCTATTTAATCGTGACCTGCACATCGTTATTCTTAACACAACTTTAGAGATTGTCGGTTTATAGTGGCGATAATGGTGGCGAGAATGTCCTATAAATAACTATAAAATTTTCTGACTTTATAAGGGTTTTCGATTGTGAAAATTAAATGTTTTTCACTATGCAATTTGCACTATAAAGTCGAATTACCTCGACGTGAAATTTTCGAGTTATAAAAACGTGCTGATCACTAATAAATATCACCATGAGGAGTAGATATGTTTTTGCCCTTAGTACTGATTTTTATACGGAATAAGCTCGGGTTTATCAGCAGTATTATTCACTTTATAGAGATTTCCCCTTTTGAGTGAATATCACGATTGATTGTCACCTTATAACGTCGAATTTTAACCATGAGGTGTAAATTTTAGTGGTTATCACGAAACTTGCACTGAGCTTTATTGACAAAACTAATTTGCACTACTCTAATGTGTATACGCTAGTTGGGCTTCGTTGCAGGACTTGGAGTGACTTCAGCGTACTTTTCATTGTTTTCTTTTATTTCTGCGGCCTCTTCACTAAAATCTAAATCAGATTCACGTGCCAAATTTTCAGTTTCATGTTATTTCCCATTTGTCAACTAGATTAACTAGTTAATTTTAAAATACTTTTCCAGTTAATTAAAGAAGATTTCTAGTTTAACCAGCCGACCTAATCAGTTAGATATATCCCCTAAGTTTGCATTCAATTTAAGCCGAATTCGGTTAAATTAAACAGGGATCCAGTTTTCACAATCAGAACGATTTCTAGTTAAGGCGCTATAAAGCCCATTGATTGAAAACTATGCAAACCATAAAAAAACAAGTTTGTACGATTGCAAGAGCGGGGTAAGTAATTTTGCAGCAATGTTAAAAGAATTTTAGTGTCCTTTCACTAAAAGCTACAAATTTATATACTTTTTCAATTAAAACCCTTGTGGTGGCTGGACACTGGTACACTTACCCTACCTGTCGAAAACGCAGAAAATAAAGTGCTGACTAGAACGAAATTTCTGTGAGTACGTTAAGTGACAATTCAATGCAATTAACATATTTTCAGTGTTCAGCTTGTGAAGTTTTATTATGTTGCTAAAAATTGTGCGAATAATAAGAATAATATATGGAATATCTCGCACCTCATTAATTTTACATTACAAATTCCATTCAAAACAAACGTTTTCTTCAGCTGTCAAAAATCTTCTCTACGATGCTTTCGTTAAAAGTTGGAAGTAGAATAGAATAGAACAGAAAATCATTTATTAATGAACCTCAGCTGATTTTCATTTGAGTGAATTAGATATGCAGTCCAGGAATGTACTATATAATAACTGAACCTCCAAATAATTAATTGGAAGCACATTTAAAAAAAAATGAATTTTTCGAATTCCGAAAAAAACTACAAATAAAAATAAGAAAGCATTTATTTATATCCGGAATCCTAGTTGAATTTTAATTTTAAATAGAAATCCAGTTAGTCATAATAACTAGATATGCACGCAGTTAAATTTAACTTGAACATTTTTTACTGCATACGAACTAAACTCAATTCTCAAATGTCATTCCACACTTCTTTTTCTGGCTTTTAATGAAGGTGCAGGAAAACATACATATTTCCCCCATCACAAGAGCAAGTTTGAAGGGGGGACTCAGACTTTTGAGCCCATTTCCCCTTATATACTGCCATGCTTACGTGATATGTGTCCAACCAAAGGAAGAGCCAAAATAGACAGAAAATTCGTTAGCCCTTGGATGATTCGGATGCAGTCATTTCATGCCACAACCAGTGTCCGACGGCAAACCAATCAAAGATGACAGTAGTCGAAATAATTGCCCCAAATATGAAAAAAGCAGGAAATTCCCCTTTTGTTCTCAGTTCTTCATACGAAAGAATAAGAATAAACTTTATCTCGGTAGCGTACACAAGATTGAAATCTTATAAAGCACAACTTCACATACATCAAAATTCAAAGAAATAAATAAAAGGAAAATTAGATAAAAACTACAATTTAGAAGAAAGGGAAAAAAATATGAAATTAAAGAAGAAGAAAAAATAATTACGTATACTATAAAAATCAACTAATTCGAGTTCCTTTGCGGAGATGAGGAAAATAATGGAAATAGAAGAGCTAAACTATGTGTGTTTTAACGAGTTTTTTAATTGCATTGATAGTACCAGCCGCCTGTATACTGACAGGGAGCTCATTCCACAGACGGATGTTCTGGACAGGGTAAGAGCTTTCCATTACAGTTTTATGAAAGCGAGGCAATATCAGATTTCTATTTCGTTGGGATGTAGTGAAGCGGAAAATACTTTGGCTTATTACGTTTTAATAAATTAAACAAAGAAACCAAGTTTCTTCATTTAAGGTAACAGGCAAAAGAACAACCGAACAAATAAGACCGGAGATGTGAGATATGGTCAAACCTGCGCAACCGATAAATGAACCTCACACAGTCGTACACATACTATTCAGTTTGGGAACACCAAACATCTGAAAATGAAATAAGGCAAGATTAGTATTTTTACTAGCTTTAGACGAGAACGACTAGAATATATATTCTTTGAGAGCCACAGTCTGCATAAGCCCCCATAGATTTTTCCGAACTTATTGTTAATGTTATCACAACACTTCATATTTGGATTTAAAATGATCCCGAGGTTGGTGACCTCATTTGACATAGGTAGTGAAACGTCGTTCAAAAGTATAGGAGCTATAGCGATTTCATTGGGTGTGTTATTATAGAATGTAGGGAAAAGTGCCTTTCCGGGACTTAGTAGCAGGTGATTATAATTGGACCAGGCTCAAATTCGGTCCAATTCAGAGTTTATTAGTTCAGTGTAGTCCTCGAGGAGAAGGGGAGAAGACGTGTTTGGTTTACAAGCATTGTCTTCCCTTTACAAGACTAGGTAATTCTACTAATTTTTAACACAATAAATTTTTAAACATTAGAACAAAATTTACATTTTTCTTGATTTCAAAGTAGTTCCACAATTTTTTTTTTTTTGCTGAATTTCCACTTACCTTAATGGCAAATATGTAATTCAATATTTACTTTGTTTCGAATTTTTGCCCATCTTACAAAATACTTCCTTGAAAAACTTTCTGAAATTTTGTGCAAGTGGAACTACACATGTTTGATAATTCTTAATCTTAACTTTCTTACAGCTTTTCTTCACGTGTTTAATTTCTTGCTTTAAATGGAGCACATCAACATGTGCCGCTTGTAATCTCTCTATATAAAGCAAGTAATCTTATCTATGAATAGAATTAATCGTCGTCTTCCTCTTATGAGCAAATATACCAATTTAATTAGAAATTTCGAGAATAAATTCTGGGAGCGTTCGAGTAACTTCAAATATTCGCTTGTTTACTTACTTACCTTTGGTATAAGAGTCAAACATTAGATTATTTTTTAAGTGTCGACATCAAGTCCTTTTCTATACCTAGGTACATGCGGTTTATAGAATGGCTAGAAAAAGTTTCCGAGACCTTCGTAGCCAACTATCTAAGAACATTTCCGCTTCCCTTAAATGTGGAAAACTTTTCAATGCGGTCGGTACAAAAACCAATTCCAGGATTAAAGCACACACACCAACATAATGAAGGGAAATGTAGGAGATAACGATATATCAATAGTATGTCTACATATATGAATGCTTGCATAGGTACATACATTCATCATTCAAGCTAAGATAGGTGCTAAAAAAATCTTGATAAATGGAGCATTTTTAAATAAAAAGAGAAGAAATTAAAAGCAGAACCTTTTCTAATATCTGTGAATACATTTCTGGGCTAAAAAAAATGGATATTTAGAGATTAAGCTAAAAACAGCTTTAATTCAACATAGAAAGCTTTAACAGCCCATCGACAATAGTTTAATATTTACAAAAACCTGCTATGCATCGAGGAATGCAAGTTTCCAACGAAATTTACGAAATAACAGGAATTCAGCTCAGCTTCATTGTAATCCCACTATACGAAATTTTATTTCAGTTTTATACTTTTTGGGTTATTAATTTTTGACAATTTTTAAATTTTGAAAAATAAAATTGGTCATTTTCAATTCGTGCTGTAAGAAAACATTAAAACTTTGTAGTCATGATATATTTACATACAATATCGTCAAAAATTACGAAAACTGTGTTTTTTTTTTAAACCAGAAAGATAATATCATCGACACCACGGAATGCGTTCGCAGCGCAAACAAAATAAATAAAAATGAGTAATTGCTTCGCTTTTGTAAAACATTGCGGCATACATAAAGTTAAATATAGAATGGACCGCAAAAATTTGCATGCGAGTATTGATTAAAAAAATTTGTAAAAAACCAGAAATTGATTTTTCGGTTACAAAAAATATAAAAAGTCATTCATCATATAATCCGGACTTTGGAATTCATTTTATTTCAAATCATCCTTAGATATAGAATGAGCCTAGAACTAAATAGTAAGAGTATTGCAGATGCAGATTTGTTTTGTTTTTAATATAAATAGTAATTATCATACATCGCATGTTTTTCTAAAAAAAATTACTTTAAAATATTTGCAAAATATTATTTCAGTCTGATATAAATTTTTTTTTTCGTCTTCATATAATTCGATTAAAAAAAAATAGTTCTGGCTTTAAACTTAGTTTTTTATGTTGGTTGTAGCTGTTAGAACAAAAAAAAGTTAATTTATCTCAATATATAAAAATCACGTGTCAGTCTATTTGTACACGCTAATCTCCGAAGCCGTCCAATTGATTTCAATTAAATTTTGTGAATGTTTTTGGTTGCTTCCGGCCAAAAGTAGGATAACTTTGGACTCGATAAATGGCGCTGTTATCGAGATCTAAAGACCTGCCTGAGAGCGCGTCGACGTGGAGAGCTCAAATTTTGTACACGGCATTTTCATGAAAATTACAAATATAAAATCAAAAGGGGCCAAATCGGGCGATCCCGTTTTGGTGTTGCTACATAAAACTTTAGGCTTTCATTATATGTAGTATATTTGGACACTGCCTCACAAAGCAACGCGGAGAGTTGAAATTTTGAACGGGCTTTTTTAAAAAAAATGTAAATTAAATTTAAAAATGGGACCAAACGGGCATCTCCTTCATAGGGTTGCCATACAAAAAATTTGGTACGCAGTGTTTTCATAGCAATGATAACAAAAATTTTAAAAATTAATTAAATCGGGTTACCCCTTCTTGGTGTTGCCATACAAGACCTTTATTTTTCTCTATGTACTTGTTAGCTGCCTCAGAAGGCGCCGAGGTGCAGAGCTCATATTTTGTATACGGTGTTTTCATTAAAATTGCAAATACAAAAATTGCCATACAAAAATTTCGTGTTTTACTATATATTGGGGCACTGTCTGAGGGCGCGGAGACGTACACTCTCCCACACATATGAATGTATCCACGGACAATAATACACGCAAACACACACACATAGAGACACAGAGTGAAACCCTAGAGTACGGAATTGCGCGATCGAGTCAGATAATATATTAGATATTGCGCATCTCTAATGTTTGTTACGTACTCCACATTTTAAATGTAGGTACCTTATGTAGGTACCTTAAATGGCTATTGATTGTTTAAATTTGTTACCTGTTGTATCATTCAAAATTGTAAAAAGTAGCTTATGTTGTACGATATTATCTTCCGCGTAGTTTTATAATTTTTTTTTTCATTTGTTCACTGCACGCAGCAAAAGAAAGCTTAACGTATGAAACACTCAGAACTTTTAGCAGAATTTTATTAGCCCTTGATCTTGTAGGTATTCAGCTTAAAAAAATTAATTATTTGTACGGAGCTGAACCTCAATTCTTATGGCATATTCACGTCATGCATATTTATGTATATATGTACATATCGATAACGAAATTTTAAATGTCGGGAATGCTTTAGAAATATTTAGAATTTTGAATCGATTTTAACGCTTTCTGGTTAAGCCTGGAATTAAACTCGCTTAGTGATCACTTAAACATATTACAGGAGGTATGCATTTACGATTCGACAAAATAACACCAATCTGTACAGAATCTCCCACGTAATGTACTCTGATGATTTGAAGATCTATGCTGCCACCAAGGACCAATCAGCTTCTGAAAATAGTCGTAAACTTCTTTGATGACATCAAGATATCAAAAGCCAGCCAGTTTTACATCAAGATATCAAAAGCCAGCCAGTTTTATCTATCAAAGATATGGTGGCGGGGGGGGGGGGGGGGGGGGGGAGTTTATTAAATAAAGGCGCCACTGCATAAAAATAAATTTTATTTCATATTTGGGAAAAAAAAGTAGTTCAAACACAAATATATTCATATTTATTTATTATTAAATAGAAGCATAGCAAAAATCTATTACTTCAAAATAAAATTAATATAAGTATATATATATATATGAATTATTAACAAATGAGGCAACTACAATAGCTTCCTTCGTCTAGATCTCATTCCTGCAAAATTATCTATAACCATATTATAATCCACTTCACTAGCCAACTGTCTTTCAATGTAGAGTAAAGCTAACCCAGACAATCTATCTTCACCCATTGTAGATATGTAGTAGGTAGGAATTAATGAGTTTCAGTCTGCTAAGGGATCACTCCGCACTTGCATTCCTTATTGGCAATTTAAAAAACCAAAAAATTATATAAAATCGAGAGGTTAGGGTAAATAGAGCACATGTCATTGACAATGATGAATTTTAATACATTGTTTATGGCCAGTTCCTCGATATTTGAATTATTTTTAATATCTGTGCAGAGCTGGGCAAGTAGTTACCAAAGAAAAAGCACTTAAATAAAAGTACAAGTATCGAAGGCCTGAATACTTCAGCGTACAGTATAAGTTCCGAATATATGAAAAGTACTTTTAACCAAGCAGTAAGACGATGAAAAGTACTGAGTACTTTTTAAAGTAATTTTTAAAGTAGGTACTGTTTTAGAATCTTTGTAGGTTGGCAGTAATATAATGAAGCTTGTACAGTTTAGTTAGTTTTAATAGATATATATACCTTTTGAAAACTATAATATAGGAGCCACTGATTCCTATATTATAGTTTTCAAAAGACAATGTACATAGGGTAAAACTTTCACTCGTCATTTTCTATAGATCATAATATAAAAAAACACAAAATAAGCAGCTTCATCGAAATTCGGTCGAGGCATCGTCGATTTCATATTCGAGTGAGGCGGCTCTGGATTTTGTTCTACTTGCCCAGTCTTGTTTGTCTGTTTTTAGTTTGTCTAGAGTTCTGCTTTGACGCGCGGGTGCGACACACGCTTTGTTGTTTTTGCATGCTTTAAAACTCAACAAAAATCAGCTGCGCAAGAGATTGTGTTTGCTTTTTTATGAAGAGTTAGTTATTTTTTTATATGTAGATACTTAATAGACTCAGAAATACTTAAGTAAAAATCTTGGTACTTAAGTACATGTAAATAGAAACAAGTACTTATGTTTCAAGTACCTAAGTAGACCATTTCAAAAGTATTAAGTAATAAGTCTTAAGTAACGAAAATGTACTTTAAGTAGTACTTAAGGCCTTTTTTACTTAAGTATTGCCCAACTCTGTACCTTTGTCTATTATCTCTCCGAACATATCCTTAAAAGAATCAAACTCTTGAACGAGCTCGACCTTGCTGAAGATATTTTTCATTTGTTCATACATATTTGCCAAAGGTCGTTCTGGCAAAGAACTTTTTGGAAAATGACTTTTTTGTCTTTGACTTCAGTTGGGAAAGATTGCTTTTGTAAAATAAACGTTTTATAATACGTCTTTAGGGCAAGCGTAGTACAGAATCGAATCAATCCAACTTTTTTAAGGTACTGCAGGCCGACAAGTGCATAAATTTTCTGAAGAAAAAGTTCGGAGGAAAAAGTTATTTTAAATAAAGCCCGACTATGTGAGTCACATCTATCCGATGTGGATTTCTTTTCCATGAAGTCAGGGGTGGAGTAGGCCTGGGCCTAGGACAGCAAATTTAAGGGGCTACAAAACTTGCTGAGATTTTTTTTTATTAGTCGCTCGTTCTGTGAACGCAGACGTCAACGATTAAAAATTCAAAAATGTGTCCATAACACCCCGTAAAAAAAATTTACACGTATGGAGATTACGATTATTAAAAGTTTGGATCATCGAACTGGATCTTTGCTTACTAGTTTACTTCAAGTTCAAGCGTATAGTTTTCATTTTGCTCCATTACAGACTACATATACTAGTACTGGGTTATTTTTCTGCGATTAGTATTAGTTTTTGTATACGGTGAAGAAGAGAAATAATCGTTCCCGGAATCCGACAAATTACCGTGCTTCACACGAAAATCAGAGATTCAGTATATTTTTGCTTAAATTAGTGTAACCTGAATTTTGTTCTTAGGAAGGCCCAACATTTTGATAGTGTAATCCAGGCGTAGCGATCGCTCCTCCTGCTACCCCCTAGATACGCTTCTGACTTCAAGAAGGGATTGGATCTCACCGAACTCGTAGAAACCTTGTAAAGGCTATTAACACATACGCTATTCGTGTCCTGGCCCGACGTACAGCGTGCGACGGTGCTATGAAATGGTCACACACAGACCTGCATGATCTCCAAAGATTACAATAGTCATCATCCCAACCTCATGTCTTACGTTGAACGGGTAACTATTTGCAGAAAAAGAGTGACTCAGGTTTGCTTGACATACATAACTAATATCACAGACAAGAAATACCCAGATATCGACGGCTGTACTAAGAAAGTTATTTATGAAACCAGCTCGTAGCAAACCTCAATAACTCACTGATCTTGGCTAAATATATCATGGGTACGAACCAAAATTTTTTGTAAAAAATTGTTCAATCTACAGGAAAAAATACATATTTTTTCAGAACTCGTCTGAATTTATTAATGATTGAAGACGAAGTCCGAACAAGTTGTGTCTCTGCCAACGATGGTCCAAATGAAATGAATATCGAGATTCACAATAATTATCCAATTCGGAATAGAAAAACTGTTGTCGGTTACATTGATTATTAAAATGGGTACGAGTGTCTTCACTTCCGGTGTACAATTTTTTTGTGTTGTCCGCATGGCGTGGGAATTTTGTGTATAAAATCAACGATGCCTCGACTTGATGACATAACCAAAGGGTAAGCCAGCAATGCCTCGCTGCAATATAATATCAATGATGCCTTGACCAGGATATAGGCAATCTACTGACATGTATAATATGGACTGACAACGTTCATACAAATACACTACAGAAAGTGGGCTATATTGCTGACTCTTTCGGTCTAAGACCCAAGTACCAACTAAGAAAGAACTATAAAAATATAAATAAGTGGGTTCGTCGAAAAAAAATGTTCTTCAATTATTTAGCGTTATTAATGATAAAAACTGTTCTACCAGAGGCAATGTATTCATCAGATATGCGGCAAAGATTCGAAATGTTTTATTAAAATCACTTTTCGAGCTTCGCAAAAACTTTTTCAACTTCCCGTCCATGATTTTTTGACAGTTGGTACCAATGTAAACCCTTTTTTGACATAAGCAATTGTGTCCACATGAAATAGAAAGTTAAAAAGTCCATATTATATATGTCAATGAGGGAATACCATAATTTCTTCTTACAAATTTACAGGAAAAGTGTTTCACCAGAGTTTTTATTCACTTTGGAAAAATCTGAGGTTTTCGCTACAACAAGTCGAGGTATCGTTGATTTTGTATTGGGGAGAGGTATTGCTGGCTTATCCTTTGGTTACCTGATCAAGTCGAGGCATTGTCGAGGCTTTACCGATTTTATATTCGAGCGAAGCATTACATATTTTTGTTCTACTTGCCCAGTCTTTGTATATGATTAGTTTGTCTATGGTATTAGAGTTTAAAATCAATATCAGGTAGATACCAGACATTGATTTTAGACTGTATTGTCCTAGATACGCATCGCTCCTAATTCATAATTATCTAACGACTCATTAGACAATAATGATTCACTAGGCAACTGCAGACTCACAAACATTTATGACAGAGAAAAAGCGAAATGGATGGAATCGATGCGATAGATGTCGTTTTTATTTATTTTATTTTTCAATTTAATGGTATGGAAATGAAAAATCGTATACAAAAGTATTTTGATAAAATAGTTTATGGTTTACATTTCTTCTTCTTATTTTTCAAATGGCCAGATGCGCAGCGGACCTTAAGATTTATATTATATGTCAGAATACATTCAGTTCTAGCACATTTTTCCTCATTAGAGATCTAATGAAAGAGAAGACACTTCAGTAGTGTATATCATTATGATCTGATTTTCGAGCCCTAATTATAAATACTATGTGACACACGGCATTTTAATGAAAAAATTAGTACTAATGATTCATTAGATCGTGCTGTCTGTCGAGAGTATTAGTTAGTAAATTTGTGCAAATATAAAACCAGTCGGAATGTAAGAGGAAATTCAGTTTTATTAAAGTACTTCCCAGGCAAAGAAGGCCGCTTGTTCTTTACTATTTCAATAACCAGCACTAAGCCCCACACTAACTGTGAGCTTAAGGCAGCATTCGTTTCTATTTCCAGCTCTTGAGCTCAATCAGTGGTCCACTACGCTACTCCGATTTCTAAGCACTCGAGCTAGAGAAAGATTGGATGAGTATTCCATACACGTGTTTAGTCTGCACATAAGCGCCAGCAACGTCGACGATCCTTAATATCTCAATAACCCCTCGATTTAGAATTTCATCGTAAATACGCAATCTTTTTGCCTCAATACAAACAACAAGGACGAACTTGATGTCTATCCACCTACTTTTCTATTTAAAAAACTTTTCACTGAACAAAAGATGATTTTCCAGTAGACTTGACAAACTAGAGTCTCAATCCTACGAAAGCCTCGATTTAATTAATTTTCAAATTTGAATTTAAAATTTGCATACAGGGAAAAAAGAGATTGGCATCAAATCCGCGATAACTAAAAAACAAAAACGTATCACAACATAATCGAGTGCTCCAACGGTATACTTATGTGTATGAAGTTAACTAAAATCGTTTTCAGAACAGTTTCCAACTATTCTCTGCTGGTGGAGTACCTATAATGCCAATAGGATTCCACCGGACTATACACAGAATACCTCTGCAGCACGACCATTCATTTGTTATCAAACCATCGGAAACTGAAAATTTACAGTATGCTGCAACGCACCGGGTATATAAATTTCAGAGGAGTTCCGTTCTCGCAACTTCACAATCGCCACGAGTGTACGGGTGTTGACACTTTGCGGATAATATCATGCTTTTGTTGTGCATGGATAGCACATGTTTACCCATCAGACCTAACAAAAAGTACTATAAAACCCGGAAGCAAAATGATCGAGATGGGAGCTGGACCGAAGATATATTGCACACTCCTAATTTAATCTGCTTACTTTATACAGGGATTTACTGGCAGTGTAGTTGCACTGCATGCATCGATTTTAAATTTATTTGTTTGCTGTAAACATTTGTGGCACTAAATTGAAATCGGAAAATCATCTGAGGTTGGATTAAGCATTGGTGAGAAAATTCCTTAAATTGTGGAATTTATGTTGCGATACATGCAGAACATAGGAAATTACTGTTTCACTTTTGATAGGATTTACCGAATCGAAAACATTTCACGGATTTAATGGCCATTTTCAGTATAATCTCCAATGAACAAATCAACCAAATATAAAATCAATACATGCATCTCTTTTAGGCAAATAATTTCCAGGATTTTGTTTCTCTGTCATGTTTCGATTAACATGGTTTAACTTTTAATAAATTGGCTATGGTATATGCATATGTAACTGTCAGCTAATTTTACATATCTTTACCTGTATCATGGAATCGCAAGAAATCATAGAGTATTATACAGGATGATTTTGGATTGAAGGTTGAAGTGATACATGGTAATTCAAATAATATGCTAGTTTTTCACAAAACTCCTCGTAGCTTCTTTATTGTACAATCTATGAATTTTAACTCAGATGATAGTAAACCACCATTAAAGAAATTATGCGTAATAAAAACAAGTTTATCTAAATAACGGTTGCATGTAGGTAGGTTTACATGTGTATCATCCAAATGAGAGGTAACATACTGATGTTTCGAAATCTTGTAAGAAAAAATAAAAAATAGGCCAAGTGCGAGTCGGACTCGCTCGCGAAGGGTTCCCGTACCATCGAAAGTATTCGTGCTCCATAGTATATACACAAAGGTCAGACCAACTGTGACGCCCCTATATATTGCACAAACAATTATTATTTGGTGTTTTACTTAAGAGTATAATTAATATAGTCTGAAGTAGGTA
Source organism: Dioctria linearis (assembly GCA_963930735.1). Taxonomy (NCBI): domain Eukaryota; kingdom Metazoa; phylum Arthropoda; class Insecta; order Diptera; family Asilidae; genus Dioctria; species Dioctria linearis. The sequence continues at coordinate 285,750,206 of OZ005741.1, forward strand.
TATTTTGTTACCATTGTTACCAGACGTTTCTTGTATGGGGACCCCTTTAATTTTCAATTTTATTTTTATTATTTATTGTTATAATGTCTATATATTACGGTTCATGAGATACAGCCTGCTGACAGACAGGACAGACGGACAGCGGAGACTTAGTAATAGAGTTCCGCTGGCACCCTTTAGGTATAGATCCCTAATTCAAACTATGAGGCATTTTGGCGGGAAAATCGTTAAAATTTAAAAAAATTATGACTTTTTCGAATTTTTTGACTTTTACGTCCTATAATAGCGACATGGGGGTGTAGTAGTAGTTCGACAATCGTTGGACGGTTTACTAAGATCTGAGCTACAAATTACTTTCATAAGATTTTCAATAAGGAAGTGACGAGGACTTTTGTGAAAAACTAGCATATTTTCTTAATAACCCTCTAACTCCGACGCGGTTTAGATTGCACCCCCTACCATACAATTTTTTGTTTCGAACACTTCAACCCATCTCCTGTTTTATTTCTGACTACCAATTCAAAATCACCCTGTATAATGATAAGTACAAAACCAAATGATTAGATACAAATGCATAAAATTATGAAACATTTCGAGTTTTACGTCCATATCCTTAAGAACTGGTCGAGCTCAAATTTTGTACGCTATAGGGAATTTACGAAAAAAGAGTGAGGTCAAGTTTGTTGAAGGATGTCGTACAAATAGTTGACAACCAGCCAGCTACAGATAGTATGCATAGATAAGGCAAACAAAGGATAGCTGGCGTACTAATTATTTGAAATGTGCGAAGGGTTTAATTTTTTGTGAATCACAACACAACCTTATCAAATCCGATCCGACATAAATTATGATGATTATTTATAATTTGTTAGTTATATGACCGTTTATTACGCCAAGGTGAGTTAAGTACTTAGGTAGGTTCAGGAGCGAAGGTAATAAAATACGCATTAGAGCAGGTGATATAGGCTGTGATTCTTCAAAGAAAGAATAACATGCGTACTATTGTAATGCAACCGAGACAACGAGCTACTGATACTGATACTGGGCCATAACACCCCCCCCCCCCCCTTGGTAAAACTAATTTCCGCAGGGAACTAGTTCTGGACAGTGCAACAGTCTCAACTGAAAATATTTTGATCCTCGTTCGGTTCAAACTCTCTTAAATTTTCGGTACATCCTTAAATTTCTTTATTCTTTTCATTTTACATCTTTGCTTTCACATTTCATTTCTTTATTATTTGCATCTCATTTCTTTTTTATTATGTTCCTACAACATATGGGTATTGGCTCCCAATTAATTTATTTTTTTTTTGTCCTTAACTAATTAGCAATATCTGGATACTGGTTTTTTTCCATTCTTCTGTTAACAACGAAATAGTTAAACAAGAAAAAAATGTTATCTGTTCTAATTTACTTAACTTTAATTAACAACAAATTTTATAACTACATATTCAGCTTTTTGCTTATAGAGCTCATTATTTTCATAACTTTGCTGAACGTCTCTACACGCACTTTAAAAATAAAATAAAATTAAGTTCGAAAATGAGACAAATTGGGCAACTCCTTCGTGGGGTTGCCATACATAAATTTCGGTTTCCACTATATATTTGAACACTGCCTGAGAACGCATCGATATACAGAGCTGAAATTTGGTACATGGTATTTTCATTGTAGTAGCAAATAAATTTTTAAAAATAGACGAAATCGGGCAACTCCTTCTTGGTGTTGCCATATAAAAATTTATGTTTTTTACGTATACTGGGAAAACGATCAGTCCAAGACATTTTTATTGTACTAAAAACTTATTTAGAATATGAAATCCTATAAAATTGGTTATAATCATTTTTTCTGTCCGACGAACCGTTCTAGATGTATAAGCGAAAAACCACTTCAAAAACTAAAATTGCACAGATGGGTGACCATACGAAATATCATACGCGCATTCATCTAGCGTATCGTGAAGGTATATGGAATAAATCTTCTATATACCTTGAGGTATCATAAGAATTGGTCTTAGACCAATTCTCGCTTTTTTTCTTGTTGCTATACTATAATAGAAGTTTCGACGAATTATTTTTTAACTTTTTGATGGATTTTTTAAAATTATGACTGCATTTACTAAGGTAGAGTAGAGAGAGGTAAGAGTACAATACATAATATATTCAATTTTACACCAACTCCACCTGGTGTTATAAGGATACTTTTAGAAAACATTTATGTTCCAGTTCTAAACCAAGGTAGATATATTTGAATAATTGCGATAGTGAGTATCACAACCCATTTTTTTTATTTTGGGGGAAGAATTTGTGAATATAAATCGGCTTACATCCCCACTAATTTTTGTATACATTTTCCTGAAGGGTATTACCAAGCCAAACAAAATTTCGTTAAGGAGGAATGCAAATGCATTTCAATTGATGGAAATTTCCAAGAGGTTTGCCATGGTCCGTGCGTGTTGATGCGATCTGATTTGCAGTACAGTGCCTAATTTGGATTGAACTGACAGTCCAAAATGGCGCGTGAGGCAAACACAGCTGTTTCTGCAGTCACTTTTGTGTTATTTAGTGGATATTTACATAGAGACTGAGATAAGCGAAGAAACTCATAACCTATTCGTAATAGAGGACACAAATTTACCCCAGGATTGGCAGAAAATAACTTAGGATCAAAACTAGTCTATTTACAAGGCACTTTCCCTTGGATACCATCTTAAGAAGATGTGTACGGTTCATAGCCAGACTTTCCCCTTCTGTACGCTAAACAGTTCCTCTGCGAAGGGGAACCATTTGGCCGCTTTAGGCTAAAACATTAAGAAAAAGTAATATCATCGCCAGAGGATGTTACAAGGATGTCCCCAAAAACAATAAAAGTATTGTCAAATGAGTGCATTAGGCCATTTAGAGGTGATGCCACAGAATATTTCAGAGTTTGCAGTGATAAGAGGCGAAGTCTTACTCTCAAATTCCTCTATATGAATAATAACAATAATAATAAAAATATTTAACAAAGAAAGGCGAGCATGGGTATTGTCATCCAATGAGAGTCGATGGAGGTAAGTTCTTATCGAGACGTAAATGAAGTGAACAAGTTCGATTCATACTAATTGCAAATTTCTGTAGAATGCCTATAGAAGATTATGAATGTCTTCTATATAAAAAAATTGACAGTTGTACTACAGAAAGTGATACGAAGAAAAGTGGAAGAAAGTGTATTTCTAATTCAAAAGCGGTTTACGGGTACATTGATACAAGAATTATTACGACAAACAACTGAGCGGAGCATACGTTAAAACGGTATTAAAAATATGAAAATGTGTTAAATTAAATTAAGTGGATAAAGAACAACAAATTTAAAAGCAATAGAATGTATCGAGAAAACTAAACTCTCTACTTCAACATATTTACAATTACTGATTTGTAACATTCGCATGTTTAATTATCGCCTTTCACAAGCTTGAAGAATAGTTGACAATATTTTCGGTATTACATATGTCTGCTATTTTTAGAGAACTAAGAACATCTAAGAATATATATTTTATTACAAACAGGAAAGGTAACCAATACTTTGATGACATGTGCTTTATTATACAATATCTTAAGAAGATCTAAAAAGTTCTGGTTTCTGGTATAATAATGACCATGAAGGAATTATTTCGTTACAACCGCTGATAAACGCATCAAAAAGTGGACCTTTCTCTGGTACGACCGTAATAATCCATTATTAATAAATTTTGTCTTGCATGTAAAATGCACTGCTATACGCCTTAACTACTCAACCGATTTTGATGATGCTTTAACTGTGATTTAAATAAAAAAATTAATAAAAACTATTAAAAAAACTTTTAAAATAAATAACTACATTACATAAATTATTCCAAAAAGTAAAAAAATATTTTTTTCTTTTTCTATGATATGCACAAGAAAAGTTTTTATTTGCAAATTATGAAATGCTACTCAGATTATATCTTAAATGTTTGGGCATCCATAACTACAATCACAATTGTCCAAACTTTTAAATTTTAAGCTGAATTCCAGCATTTCTTATTCTTCTATTCTTGTGTATATAACAGAGAAAGAAATTTGCTTTTTTTTTTTTACTTTTTAATACAATTTATTTATGAAAGTTATTTATTTTAAAAATTTCTTTAATATTTTTTATTTTCTACTTTTTAGTCATTACATTTTCGCTAAAAACTCATATAAGGGTGCATAATCTATCTGACTATGCATATTATTTCGCATCTACGTTGCCTTGCGAACGTTGTGGTGTAATTTTATGTAATTTTTATGTAAAATATTAGGCTTAAGCATTTAAAAGAAAAATCAGCCCCGCACCAACCTACACTACTTTGTACACATATTAGAAAATCAGGAATATTAAAAATAATCGGGTGAGAAAAGTTTGCTATAAAGTTTCTTACAGAATTAAAGAAAATGTGCCATTTAACAGCAGTCAGCAAGAGCTTTAACTCTATATTACACACGATCTAAATTAGACAACCCCAAGGGTGATAGTTACCACCCTCACCCCAAAATTCCCAAAAACCTAAATTTTTTAGCCCATCAAAGAGCTTCCCATTCACTCATTCTAAATGAAAAAAAACCCATGTAAATTCATCCACGTTTAATGCCCTAAAACTTTTTCGTTGAGAATGGCACTGTCAGGCGCTAAGGCACAAAGTTATTTAGTCAAGGGTTTGTGAGTAGATAAAAGTACAAATAAAAAAAGAGAAAAACCATAAGCCGCAGTTAGCTCGTTTAACACAACTCTGAGAATAACTTTTTTAAGGGAGAATGTAATGCTACAGCTGGGATATCCAGTGTCAAAACAGAACTTTTTCAGAGATCATCTGAAAAAAGATCGAAAGTTAAAAGAACCAAGTCAGGTAATTGATTATAATACCGCTTTGCGCTGGTCTTTCTATCCAGCACTGCCCCCTTGTTTATAGAGCCAAAGCAAAAGACAAAATGAAGGCAAAAGCTTCACCTTCAGCTAGAACTGTTAATAGCGGGAAAGGAAAAGTTTCAATTGAATTGTTAAAGGCGAATGAAAATCTTGAAATTAAAAGAGTAGAACGGATAATTGCTTCAATTAAAATTATGAAACTGAAGCAAACGATGCACCTGCCGGGGATAACCTATTTATATTATCAGGGTGCTTTGACAGCAGTGCTAATATTGTCTGACGACTAAACTAAAACTAAATCATAATAATAATAATAATAATAAATGAAAAAGTTATTTTAGCACTTTTATTGGAAGCATTAAAAAATCGTTACTTACATACAAAAAGGTTTTTCGCGCTAGCTCCATACGTTTTGTACCTGCAGACGGTACTGTTTCCTCCTCCTCTTTTTCTGCAGGTTTAATGTCACTTTAGTAATCTTCTGCACTTTTGATAAATTAATTTCTGAGTGTATAAAATGAATCAGCTAGAACAATAGCATCGCTGCAATCATAATGAGTCGATAACGATTTGCTAGCAAGTCGTAATATCTGGCTTAAACTTTGAGATCGAACTCAATATCGCACGGAAAATAGACTACCAACATAATAAAAGAAACATGAATCTTGACTTATCAACCCGAGATTCTCTCTCGATAGCGAATTGCTTTAGATCTTAATAGATGGGGAGGCGACCGTCATAAATCCTATATCGTCGAAAAATGAAAAATTCATATATTATAGTACATAGTTAGTACTAAGATAGTTGAAGACAGCGCCCCTTGGTTGCCTGGGCTTGGTCAGTCACGATGTTGAGAAAAAGCTTCACTTCCGGTCAGTTTTTTTATGCATTTTCATCTCACCGTAGAAATGGAAAAAAATATACCAATTTGTAGGGCTCGGCGAGTACTACTCGAAAAATATAGGTTGCCTCAAGGAAAATCGCCACATCCCCCCGCAGCCTACTTTAAAAAAAATGTTTTAATTTTTGTTTTTAAATTATTTATCAATGAAATGGAAATTTTTGGCGTGGAATTAAATACAAACAATTTCCTCACATCAAATTTATAGGGCTGCCAACCTCTTACATGGCCACAACCAGGCAAGGCAGTCTCACCTTAAAGGTATGTGCATTGTCATGTCCCATTGTCCCATGGCATGACATTATAAATCAGGATCCAAATTATATCATATTTTTTCTTCATTTCTTAACTTACTACATAATTAAGGCTTAATTATTTTTTATTTATTCTGGAGTGTTTTGTCTACATACATATGTACACAACGAAAATGTATTCGGGGCGAATTGACAGCTGCCTAATTTTTATAGTAGGTTAAAAACAACTAAGGAAGAATAATTATACTAAATCTATTCGCTTGGTCCCAGGTATTAAGTCCACATAAGTAAAAATTACACAATGCTAAGGAAATATCTAGACAGAGGGTTTTATATTAAAGGTATACAAGGTATACACATATCTTGATTTGAATAGATGCCCACTGAGTAATGCTGTTTACACAGCCGACGGCAGAACCGGTGCCAGGGCTACTATATTGCTATATTTTTATGTTGCCCTAACGATGCTGGTGCCGTCATATGTGCAATCGGCTGATTTGTTTCTACATATTTTATATGCACTACGGTACGACAACAACATCGCCGTCGTGTGTGCAAACAGCCTAAGTGATTAAGATAACACTAAGAAAACATCAAGGACGAACTGCATTTTAAGAAGCATCTCTTCGTTGAAATGGAAATTTTTGACATGGAATTAAATACAAAAAGTTACCCTCACATGAAATTAATATAGAAAGGTGCAACACCGTCGCATGACATAATAAATTAAATTCGAAGTTATATTATTAGATTTTCTTTATTATTTCAAATACAAAAATTACTTATCAATAATACTACATAATTTAGTTTTAAATATTTTTCGCTGTAATTAAACATAATAACAACATACTAAATTCTAAATATATATATGTATATACGCTTATTTAACCTACTACAAGTATCACCCTACTCATCTTCGTCGGAGTTATATATATGTTGACTTCTAAGTTAACCTCCTCATCGTTACCCAAATTTGAGCAGTTTATCTATATGACTTAATTGCCTAAGGTACATACATACATTACATACCTATGTTACAGAAAAATGAAATAAGAAATAAAATGCCCGCACTGAATTTACGAATTTGTGTACGTTTGTCAAATCGTCGTACTACAAATCAGCAACGCTATTTAGAATATGAAGAAAATCTTGTGAAGTTATTTGTTACACATTTTTTCCACATTTCTATGACACGTTAAATAGGAAAAAGAAACAAAACAAGAAGATTCGATTAAAATCTGTCCTGTGATATGGCGCTATTTATTATCGAAGACAACTTAATTTTCTCATATTTTCCTAATTTTTGTCAACAGATGGCGGACCTTTTATGAACCGAAATTCTGCCAGTGCAGTGATTTAGTTTGTTCTGCTTTCATTCTCTATTATACTTCTTACTCAATGGAAATACCCAGATATTGATGGAGATAGGATAGTCAGTTTATGCCCCGTAGGTAGTGATATTTTCAAGGTTTTTCGTACATTATTTTTGGTTAAATTCTATAATTATCACAATTTCTTCTTATTTTACAAGCTGAAACCAAATCGTTCGGCTGGACTGTAGGTTGGTTAATGTTCAGAGATTTTGCCTATGATAAAAGCTAAGGCTGGCTGATATATACATCATGAGAACTAAATTTTTAACATTGGTCTCAAAAGCTGGGTATTTCTTATTTGTGGTAGCGGGAGCGGTAGCCTACCCACTGCAGCTTTGTGTAGCGGGAGAATAATCTTGGCTACACTTTGCAGCATACTATAGCAGGAGTATAATTGCTAGCTGGAATTTAATTCTTTATTTTAGAAGTTTAAATTCCAAAAAAGGTAACAGACTCTTCTTCTTATGTACAGACCACAACAACAGCACCCCTTTTGGATTTTTTTTTGAATTTTAATTTGCTATCATTTTGTTTTTGCTTTTCTTTTGATTTTTATCAAGTTTTTAAATAGTATTAGTAGGATTAAGTCTTGTTATTCTTGAACTCTCGTGTCTGCGATAAAGCAATTACTTTGTTGAACTGAATTTAAACGTTGAAGTGTGGTATTTAGGTTAAGATATATATATTAATAAAAGTTTTCTTTCAATTGAATCAAAGGCTGAGTTATCTTTTCCAATCGAGGGTAACGATTTTGACTAGAACGCTTGAGAACTCACAGACGTTGAACACTCTGAAACTGATGTATCTTTTTTTCTCGGATGTAACAATCAGTGGTTAATAAAAACTAAGTAATGATGTACAGTCTTATAGTCTAACGACAGAAAAAACGCATTTGAGCAATTCGAAAGACGTTCACTCTATGAAATAATTTTAAGTTTATTGAATTTACCAAAGAGTATGGAGATTTCCATTTTTGGGTAAAGATAATCTAGAAGAGATTTCCATATGGCATATATAAGGTGACCCTCTGCTGGCTACCTGGCCATGGAAGTATTTAGGATAATAAGATAATGGATTAACTAGCAAAAAAGGGTTCTGAAATGGAAGGCGGCATCACAAACGTTAGCTACAAAAACGCAGATGATCGGTGATTAATAAATCCGGATAGCTGTTGAATTGTGAGGCAATTATGACCTGTATACAATAGAAGAAGAAGAATGGAACTACTTAGAAGGAGCAGAGTCAATACCAGAGTGACCTAAGGAAATCGAATCAGTGCGAGTGTCTCGCTCTATTGATTAAAAGAGGCGAACTACTTGGTAGCTACTTCTTTTCGGATCCAGGAGAGCTGTAAGGAAAGAGCTTTGGCGTTTTTTTTACATACTTATATATAACTTTCTGCCAGAGAGATCTCTGGAATCTATAAATTCTTGAATTCAGAGTTGAATAAAGGAATATTTTTCTAACTTTAACCTTCATTGTTTCAGTTATCCACCTCTGGAATCATATGCTTACGGAGCTTTTTGAGGCATGTCAAGACTACTAGAGAAGTATTCGTACTGAACAATTTAGTTCCGCATTGCACACTGTGCTTTTACTACACATTCCTTGACACAAAAGTTTAAAGTAATTTCGGCACTTGCCCTTTCTTTGGCTTTTCAATTTAGTGGTTAATTCAGGGAATAGACGGAAGTCATTCCAGACGAAGATTTCTTTATTAAGAAGTATGGATTTTTAACGACATTATATATTTCGCTCCACCTCTGCTGATACTAATCTTGGCCCCGTGGATGTGGAAATTATTGATTTTCTTGGGGCTTTGAAATGCTTTCGGGACGAGATACTTTTCTTTGGCTTTACTAATCCTTCCGGGGTTGGTTTTGAGGTGCGAAAATGTGTCAGGATTATAGAAATAGGAACAATTTGCTTACTTCAATGTCGCGGATGTTGAATAGAGAAATTATAAGAGGAATATTTTGAAACAAATTTACTTATGCTTGGATGGCTTGATTATCTGGGATGCTATTTACGTCGAATTTGTGGAGGTAAAGATTCTGATGTATTCAGTTAAAAGGGTTTAGATGCGATGTCTGACCAAGGATTTGTCTGTTCATTTATTAAAAAATCCAGTCATAAAGCAGATTTTATACTTTTTGAGGGGGATGGAAGTGGCTTTTGTAACTGAAGCTTTAAAAAGAAACAGTCTAAGAACATCTGTTGCTCACTCCCTTCCTATAGCCTCTTATAGCCTTTTCATCTGCCTTTTTCGTCGAGCAGTCTTCTGACTTTTGCCTAGGTTCTTGAACTTTAGTCTATTTCTGTGTGCTTTTGTCTTTTTGTATATGGGTTTCGGACGTACCACACTTGAATTTCTTGGGAATTACCGCTCTAAAGTTGCGAGTGCAACTATATTTTCTATACCTTATCTAGTTTATTACTGGTTCTTGGCATTTGTTTAACTAAAGTTTAAAACATGTCACTTGATACGACCGGAATATCTGGCTGGACATATGTATTACATATCTGATATTTTTCTCAGCAACATTAACTTGGATCTGACATAAATAGCTTTTTTTCCTAGAAATTCTATACTATGGCATTGTTGATAATGATTATCTATTGTCTACCAGGCAAGAGGTCCTATGTTCAAATCTTTCATCGGACAACTTAGACAAACTTTCTTCGAAGTTCTAGGTTTACTCAGCTCTCTCTGATGGAAAATATACATAAGTACTCGGCGCAAGAACTGAGAATAACAGTAACAACCAGAAAAACTTGGAGTGGTTAATGCAGTCAAAATCTTTTGATAACTCAAGTAAAACTGGAACTCTGACTTCATTATTATCTCAACTATACCTTGGAAATCAAAAAGACCTTTTAAAAGAAAGTTCCACAACTGTAGCCGCTACGACATTCAGATTTCCATTGTCTCAATTATGCTGTTGCTTTCCACAAATTCGGTAATTTCAGTAAATAGTAGTTTTACAAGGAATTTTCTAAAAAAAGAAAGAATTCTGATAGGTAGAAAATGCGAGAACCAAGTAGCTGCACTATTTTTCGATATAGAAAAGACCACAGTAATCTTCCAACTAGCTGAGCAAAAGAACGTTGTTAAGAAAGAATTAAAGAGATGTAAAATGAAAGGGAACACAGTCGTGATGAACTTCGGTGAGATGTCAGGACCAACAGCATCAAACCTCAAATGGTCCTAATGGGATTTGGAATTTTATCCATCCAAAACTTAAAACCAAAAATGAGAATCGTGCATAGGTTTTCGTGTTCGACAATTTTGTGCTTGGGCTTTTTAGTTTGGGAATTCTGTGCCTCACGACTCTTTTGGGCTGGTGGATATTGTGCTTGGGGACTTTGTACGTGGGGAATTTGATTGGGGGATTTTGTATTTGGAGAAAATGTGGATTATATTCAAATAATAACGCTTCTTACGAAATCACACAAATCAATATACTATAATTTTTACATCGTGCTAAGAAAACTGGTATGATGTTATCCACTAATTATAACTTTAATACTTTTCCTTCGCAGACTTTCCTAATAGCTGTTAAGATTTTACGTACAAAATTCTGCTATTGCCAGTGTTCGCAGAATTTTCATTTTTAATGCAAGTTCATTTAATTCATTGCCGATACTAAACTAATCATTTTCGCAATTCTTTGCTTTTTTGTTGATTGGCTAGCCTCAATTTAAGAAGAGCCTTTGTTGATTGGCTAGCCTCAATTTAAGAAGAGCCCATAACAGAGCTTTTGAGGGCTACATATAAAAATACATAAAAAACTAAAACTGTTCTTTAAAAATTTATTAGAGAAAAGTTTTAAATAAAAGACTTCTTTCCAAAAATTCAATGAAACCTTTTTGGAAGGTCAATTTTTAAAGTTACTTAATTGCCGGCATCAAAGGAAAAGTTTTTGCCTTTCTTGTTTAACTAGCGATCAAAAATGTTATCGGCCTTTGTGTGCCATAGAAGCGTCCATCTGTGTATATATACTTATTCACTTGGTATAATGTCATTCCGCTTATATTGGAATAAGGATTACAATCCCATTTTACGCATCTATAGGCGAAGTTTCTTTAAACAACTAATTTCGGTATCTAAAGCAAAAAAAATAAAAAAAATAAGGAGAAGTTTTTTAGTTGAGTGAAAAACAAAATTCAGTCAAAAGTTTTCCAATGATGAAAGAGATCTACTCTTAGGATATTATTTTGCGTGCTTAATAAATTTTTCTGTTGAAAACTAGTACAGTCCGAGACCATTTCCCATCGAAAAAAAATTAAGAAAGTTATATGAATAATTCTTTAAAAATTTTAAAATAATATTTTTCCATTCAGAGATATAAATCTTAAAAGTTTATCCAAATTTATTTAAATCGCTATTATCTTTCTGAAGAATTTCTTTTAGTGAAACTCGAAATTCTGGAAGGGGAAAAGCAATAAATATTCAAGACGCTTTGGGAATTATTACTCGTCCTACAATGTTTTCAGCGCGGCGTGGCTGGAAATATGCTCGTCGTTATTAAATCTCAACATCAACAGACGATGGGAAGGAAGTGTTCAAAACCATCGGCTTTTTATAAGATTGAAATTTACATCACGTCCATTCCTATTTATCAGATAAATCGGTTTGTCCTTGTATATCACTTCCAGAAATTGGTCTCAGGTTTTTTTTTTGTGATTTTTAATCGTCTGGATTTCCTATTGATTCAATTTGTAGTGGTGAGCAGCATAAATTAATGAAGAACTTTTACACAAGACAAATTTCTGTGTATACATACAAATCTAGAAACCTATCGAATTTCATATTTCAAATAAAATAAATTTAATAAATTTCATGATAAAGACAACTATTATCTTAAATTGTAGTAGAGAAACTTGTCCCTAGAGCTGCCATCATATTACTTGTGTTTGGATAGGGTTAAATCTACGTTTTTCTAGGAATGTAGTCCATTTCGGTAGTCCTTTGGCTTTCGAATTATTGATTCTTAAAAAGAAAAATTACTTCTTTGAGTGTATATCATCATGGGTCGTGTTGTCTGTTCTTGCAAATTTAAAAAACCTCGGTTGTGAGGAACACAGAAGTTTTCTGTAGAACTTCCTAACGATAAAAAATTGTTGGAAATGTTCTTTAAAGAGGAACCTTTTCTCGTAGCAAAAAAAATTGGCTTTTAAAGATGTATATTGAGATTTGAACAAATCTAAAAGGTGTCATTTTTCTAATCGTATTTCCAGAACTGATTAAGTTACGGACATTACTGCTACAAATTGGGGACAATTACTTTAAAACGCGCTTATTTCTCTATGTCAAAATTCCCAGGAAAACCAAGGGAATTCTGCATTCATCAATTTCAAATTTCTTAAACTTGAAATAAGTGGGATTTAAGAAGGAAATTCGGAACGATTGACAGGGATATATTGCTTCTAAATATTTAGGGAGAAAATTGCTACCTCCTCCCTCCCTCTTCCATGTCATATAATTTTTGACTTGTCTTGACCATTCTCGGCACCCTCTTCAAGGAAGGTCTTATGCGAAATACTCTTTATACAATAGCACTGGATTGCTGTCAACACAATAATAAGCTCATAAAACGACAAAAAAAATGTGTCAAAACTGAAATGAAGGAAGTATTTCGCAGCTGTAGTATACTCGTATTTCAGATATAGCTCCCAATCTAACGACACATGATAGGCATAAAAGCACTACATAATCTGTCTTAGCTTTAAAAAAAAAGGAGATTGTGCTTTGATATAATTTTTTACTCTGGTCATTTTATATAAAGTATACCTATATAGAGATGCCACTAATCAGTAATGTCAGCTCTTCTCAGAAGGTGTCGTATGTGCCCTAGTTCCCATTTTATTAACCAATCAATCCAAGACACTTCTTTAGGTTTAGAAACATAATGAAACTGGGAAGGAGTTGTTATACTGAAAATTGACTAACCGGCGGGGATGCGAAGGGGTAATTTTACTTATTGCCGAGACATTTTTCCAAGAATAGAAAGAAAAATGGCGAATTTTTGTCCATTGATTTATTCTTGGGTATTTATTCGTGACTTGTGCTGAGGTTTGAATGTTTTTCAGTAATTTGCAAGTTTTTTGTCACTTTGACTTTAAACAAATAATGGAATTGTATTGAAATTTACGTTTTTTTTTATACATATTTGCAGATATTTATTATTATCTCACATTTTAGGAAGATAGACTACACAAAAATCGAGTTTTTTTTTGTTCAACATTTTTTTCTCGCCTTTTCGGTTTCAAAGAATCATTGAAATCACAACGTTTAACGGGTTTAAATTTAACTTTAATCAGTGTTCCATAATTAATAGGTATATTGTTTGTTTGTAATTACTAAGCAAAAAGCGCAAGCTATAAACTTTCAAAAATATATTACAAGGGATGCACTTGTAAATTTTTGTTATCTGGTGTACCACACACATAACATTATTTTCCTAGCAAATAAAAAAATTTAACTTACAAGCAATAGAAAATAGCGGCTTGCTTGGATAAATAGCTCTTGCTAAAGATCCTAAATTTTTCTGCGTTTCGACTCGTTCGATTCGTGCTGTAATGTATACTTCAGCTATTTCACAGAGTTGCCTACTCTTGGCTAAGCTGTCGCTGAAATCTACATAACAAGCGGCTAGAAGTAGGTAAATTTCAAGAATTTGTGGCTAAAAAGTGACTAAGGAACGTTTGTACCTATAACCGTAACGACATCTTCTTTCCCCAACAATTTTAAAGAAGTCTTAACTCTCATTATTGATTAGGTTTCACCAAGTTTATCAATCTAAACAGTTCATCTTCTCTATTCGAACCCTATCTTTAGCAGTGAAATAGCTAACGCAGAAAGTATACTCTAAATTGGTTTTTGTCCTCAGCATCTTTATATTTAGATACCTGGATCCAAAAAACGTTTGTATTATTGGCGTTTACCCACTTCATAAAATTAATGTGATTCCATTGTGTTAAAATTTTATCGATAATTTTTTTTTGGTCGCCATAACTTCCGCAATTCTATTATTTCTTCACCTTTAACAACTTTAAGACTTCTGCTACATTTAATACTGCATTTTTTTTTTAATATTTCAATATTTGTAGGTAGCTTTTGTTGCGGCTCTTCTATTAATTTTAATGCAAAATCGTTGCATCGGGTGCGTACAATGTTTTCTTTCTCAGCCGTTATACTAGGTTTTTGAAAAGCAGACTCAAAACTATAACCCAAGTATGGTGACGGATCTATATGATATTTAACGGCTGAGGAAAACAAGTCAATCCGATGTAAATTGTTGAAAACTTTTCCATAGAGCAACTTAATTAAAGAAGTAAGGCAAGTTAAAAGTTTTGAAGGATCAATTTCACAGCTACTTGTACTTCAGAAATAACGCTTTTTAAATAAATTAAATAAAGTTGAGGTGTTGGGTCCGTGTACATTGAGTGTAAAACAATTCTCTTTCTCATGACTTACTTCTCACTGCTCTAGTATGTATGCGAGATATGACAGGTTGAATTGGCAGCCAACGAGTATCACATACTTTAAAATCGTCAGGGTCTCTTTTCCACTTTTATGCTCCTTGATTTAAGTCAGCTTAATAACTCGACCCAGCATTTGACCTTCGTGAAAAAATTTGCGGTATACCCAAACCCAACGATATCCCTTACGATACCGATTTCACACATTTTTTGCTACACACAGTAAAGGCACTTTCTCATCAAAAACAAGAACCGAAAAATAAAAACCGAAAAACTCAACTTTTATGTTTTATCTGGCGATGAATTCAGTCGATAAAACTTAAAAGTTATGTTTTTGTTAAAAATCTGAGATAAATATACTATTTTCTCAGTAAAATTATTAGCTAATTCTATTTCCCATGATTTTGTAAAAAAAAATGTGGCCAAATGCAGTAGTTACATCTAGCCATAAAGTAGCTAAATAGGAAACACTGCTATTCCATTGATATGAATCTCCAGTGATTCTTACATCGAAAATTTTTAGAATATTTTACATAAAAGATTGGCGAAAATAAATTCTAATTTTAGTAGGTGCTCTGTATTGAGAAAATCATCTTAACTACCATAGCAAAATTGCCTATTGGTTTTATGTGAAGCGGATATAGAAGAAGAACAAGTATAGATTGCCAGAATTTTGCATATTTTTATTGTTAATTGTGGTCTCTTCCTTGTTACAGTTTATTATTTTATTCACCAGCTGACTGAATATAATACTCTAATCTATAGTTATAAGCTTTGAATTAGAAAATATTCTAAATATTGTAGCTCTATTCTTATAATGTACCTAATTGATCTGTGCAGTAACAATTCATTTCCGTGGTCTATTCTATTCACACATACAATATAATCTCTCTCTCTGGATACAATTGCCTTTGAATCTCTTAATTTTCAATTCACTTACTAATCAACAGTCAATCAGTTCGTATCACAAATTCAGAGTCATCTATAGACTGGTGCCAATACTTTTCTGAAAAGAAAAAATTAATAACAGGCAAGAGCCAACCGGAAAATTTAGTTAAGGTTATAATTAAGAGGAAAAACAAAAATTAAATACGAGATAAGATAAAATTGCTCAATACGGGTTTCTTTGTGGTGGTGGGGGGGGGGGGGGGGGTTAAGGGGTTGAAAGTGGTTTCTTGCGATTTCCGGCGAAATGTGACTTCCTGGCGGAAAATATTCTTCGCAAAAGTTATAGATAATAAAAATATCTAAAGCTTTTATATAATGCATTTTTCTACATAATCTCCAATTTTTCGAAACAATGGCGGAAAACCGATTTTCAGTTTTTTAATTTTCTCTCTCGTAAAAATAATTCAAATTACTTGGAATTTTGTATACCTTTTTTTCATTGAATAAGCACAATTTTTGGAATCTGAGAAGCATGTAGTTTCCGATATATTTACAATTTTCGAAAAACAACCAAAATCTTCCACAGAAAACTTTATTGGTGTTTTTTTCGATTTAAATATTCTCTCTGGGCTCATTTTAACCGTTGAAATGTCTACTTTAAAATGGTCTATATATCGTGATGGTTTATTTTTGAAGAAATCGCTTAAAATTGAGAAAAACCAAAAAAATTACTTTTCGTGTCACGAAGTTTTCAATTTTTTTTTATGAGTTTCAATTTCTTGTATTAGTTATTTACGTAAATAAAGGATTAAATTTCAATGACAGAATTTACTTACTTACTACTTATTACTAAAGCTGAACCAATTTAATTGAAGACAGTCGCCGAAGTCATCCTGAATCTTAAGTTTTTCATGGCAATGCACCGTACCGTACTGAAAGTCGTAAGACTCGCTGGCCCAGTGTGTAATTTTATTAACGCGTATTTTACTATTTTTTCAGTAAATAAATGGTATAACGATGAGTAATCTGTTTTAGGTATATTTGAATACGTAATTATTAAGTAGAACAATTAATTTATTGATATTTTTTAATTATGAGAAATCCTAATGAATTTTGCATCTTTTGCATTGTGGTTCTTCATCAATAAAATTTTCAAATTCCGAAGGATCTTCGAGATTATCGACATCTTTCAGCTTCTCGATTTCCATTAAAGACTCTTTGCTAACTCTTCATCAGTAATCGCTTCCAAATCACTTACGTCTTCAAATATTTCTTTATCTCTATTTGAGCATCTTTTATTACAATTACTGCAAAAGTTGATACATTTTAAGCCGTGTTTTCGGCAGTCAAATTTTTGTTTACTACAACCACTTTCACAGCTGCAGCTTATACTTTTTAATAATTTTTCGGGAATTACATCTGAACTCTCTGGGATAAGTTTGGGCACGAGTCTACCTAGATGTTCGTTCCAGCCCCATTGCATAGCTTTTTTTGTTATCGGGCGCGTTGTCCAAATAAGCAAGCTATATTTGCAATTGGTAATAATCTCTGTAGGAGTGTTATGCAGCTGCTCCTTCAGATGGGGGAAGTTTTCCAATTTGAAATTACACTTATTAATTGTCAGTTGGTAATGCTCAAAACTTAGTTGATTTATTGACATACCCATCTTTTTTCTTTGGTAAATACCAGCTTTAAGTTGAGCAATGGTTATTTCGTCTGCATGTTTAAAAAAAAAAAAAAAACTTGCTAGGCTTGATAAATTTTTGTTGCTCAAAAATGATTTTGTTTTTTTCCTTTTCCAGCAAAACCGGAAGTTGTATCGCAACCCGAAAAATAGTGAAGAATTGCTATTACATTTGTATACGTTTCGGGTTTGAAACAATTAGGTGTATAAAATGAATCCTTTTTATTGCTGAGCCTGTTTTTTGGAAAAAAAATAGTGAGACCATATAAATTTAGTTGATGCAGAAGTTCTAGTAAATCAATATCTCGAACCACGACGACGACAGTTTTATCATCGTGTTTTGCTAGTATAATGCAGGATTTATAAATAATGCATCGGAGAGTTTCCGGAAGCTTGCGTGCATAAAAGTTCCTCTGATTGTAGTTTATCTGATATATGGAGTATGTATTAAATTTTTTATTACTGTTCGAACCAATTCGAAAGGAAAACATCCTGAAAACAAGGCATCACATTTTTAGGAAAATTAAATCTAATTTGATTACTCGTAATCAAAAGACAGGTACACAACCTAACAAAGCCATGTATTTGTCATCTATATAACACATTGCACAAATACATTACAACAATATTGCCTCATTGAGCAGATCAAATTAAAATTCTTAGTATATGATTGAAGCAATTAGATTCGTGCTAAAAACAATTGCTGAAAAACAACATATGCACAAATACCATGCTAAAATTGAGTTCTAAAAGCAAAACAAATTCAATCTAATTACAAATTTTCCCAAAAATAGGTACAGCATCTAACCAAAGCATGTGTTGTCATGTACCATACAATGCATGGCACAAATACAATCAGATCAAGCAGATAAATTTGCAACTCTATCATCATTATAAGTACTATCGAACGGGAATTTCTTCTCTATGTGATAGAGATAACATTTTTTGCAAATATACAGAATTCAATTTAACACAGCAGCATGGGTTGCTTTAACTTTCTTGTTACTATGCATTTTTGTTCGTTGCTATGCATATTTTATCTCTAGTACCGTAAAATTACAGAATCACGGCCAATTCTTGTGATCATGCGCCTGTGCTACTCCATCATTGGTGTCGTGTGCAAGCAAGGGCTATATAAACAGCTGTTTGACTTGATTCGATCTCTTTTGTGATTTAGCAGTGCAGTCATTAACTTGGCGATTTTATTCTTTTATGTTCTTTCCTAGTGATTTTTCCTAGTGTGTATTTTATTACTAAATTAAATATTTGGTTTGATTGACAGCTAAGATAAAATATTCTTATTCTGGGTACCGACTGGATTAAAGAGTTTGTTTTAGATAGCGATTAAATTAAAGGTTTTTTTGTATTGTGGGTAGCGACTGCAAAAAAAAAATATTACTAACAATACACTTTATTTCTGGTCTCGACGGAAATAAAGAATCTTTCTTCGGGTCTCGACTGAAGTTAAGATATATACTAACATTCACTTTAAGTCGGGTCTCGACTGACTTAAAGAATATTATCTCGGGTCTCGACTGAGATAATATATTACTAACAAATAACTTTATTGCGGGTCTCGACTGTAATAAAGTTTCTTATTGCGGGTCTCGACTGTAATAAGAAATCTACTAACTCACACCATTTTATTGCGGGTCTCGACTGTAATAAAGAGTCTTATTGCAGGTCTCGACTGTAATAAGACAATTACTAACAAAACCACTTTATTGCGGGCATCGACTGTAATAAAGAGTCTTACTGCGGGTAGCGACTGTAGTAAGACAATTACTAACACAAACACTTTATTGCGGGTCTCGACTGTAATAAAGAGTCTTATTGCGGGTCTCGACTGTAATAAGATAATTACTAACAAAACCACTTTATTGCGGGTATCGACTGTAATAAAGAGTCTTACTGCGGGTATCGACTGTAGTAAGACAATTACTAACACAAACACTTTATTGCGGGTCTCGACTGTAATAAATAGTCTTATTGCGGGTCTGGACTGCAATAAGACAATTACTAACAAAACCACTTTATTGCGGGTATCTACTGCAATAAAGAATATCCTCATTCCACACCTCAGTCAAATAAAAGGTCAAGTAAATCAGCTGCTAGATGTCGATCAGTTGAGTACAAGTCAATTGCTATAGTTGTGTAAATCAAATTTATATATTAATCATTTAATAAACATTGGTTTCAGCTTTTTATATTACAATATATATATATATATATCTTGCAGTTCTCAAGTTTTAGTATTTATTGAACTTGAAACATTTAGTGCAGTGAATAAATAGATAAAAACCACTAGCTTTATACCAGTGGCATAAATTTCACTACACCTTTCATTTATTGCATGTACGCTCTGACTACGGGCAGTACAATTACTTTGATTGGATAAAAATTTCTCTTGCGAAAGCGGTATTTTACTTACATCTTGATATTCAAATGTAGGGATGCCTGCAGATTTATTACGACGTGAACGTTCGGCTGGTTTCGTGCCCATAGAAATGAAAGTATATACCATAAGTGTTATAGTTACAGTTTTATTTACTTCGGGATATTCGTATTCGTATTCGATGAGTACTATAAAACTATTAGCTGCATAATGGCTTCGAATGTAATTAAAATATTTACTTGAAATTTCTTAAATAGTATCGTTCTTTTGCCAAATAAATTTATGTAGTAAGAACCCACCGTCAACGACATGTAAAATATTGGTACATGCTGGCAAAGAATTAGGGCTTGTAAATTCACCGTAAAGTTCAGATTTTGTGTTTTTCTTACCTAATTTTTTGTAAATAGTGACAGAGGAAATGGAGCGAGTTTATATTCCAAAAACTCTTTCATATCATATTTGCTGTTAATAATAAAGGGTTTATCACTACTTTTTGACCGTTAACTTTTACTGATGACTGAAGGACTTTGAGAAATAATACTTCGTTTTTCCTTTGAAATTTAAAGCTACCAAAAATTATCCAATAATAGATTTCATTGATTCTTCACCTTTTTCGCGCGCTTTATAGCAGTTAATTATTTCAATATGCTAAAATATGTGCACTATTTCGAATGCTATAAAGCAATATTGAATTAATATTATTTATTTACCTTGAAATTTTATGACGACAGATGATTCTTGTTGATAAGCAGTTTTTTTTTTACCACATTTATATGCATAACTTCAAAGATTTTTTATTAATTTGTTAATCATTAATAGTTTCAGGATGATTTGCGGGACTGTCTTCAATTAAATCCGTTCAAGTTTAGTAATATTACATTAAAATAAATCCTATCATTGTGACTAAATCCATTTTTTACGTAAATAACTAATACAAGAAATTGAAAATCATAGAAAAAAATTAAAAATTCGTGATCCGAAAAGTCATTTTTGTTTTTTCTCAATTTTAAATTCATTTCTTCAAAAATAAACCATCACGATATATAGACCATTTTAAAGTAGACATTTCAACGTTTAAAATGAGCCCAGAGAGAATATTTAAATCGAAAAAAACACCAATAAAGTTTTCTGTGGAAGATTTTGGTTGTTTTTCGAAAATTGTAAATATATCGGAAACTACATGCTTCCCAGATTCCAAAAATTGTGCTTATGCAATGCAAAAAAATGGTATACAAAATTCCAAGTAATTTGAATTATTTTTATGCGAGAGAAGAATAAAAAAACTGAAAAATCGGTTTTCCGCCACTTTCTCGAAAAGTTGGAGGTTATGACGAAAAATGCCTTATATGAAAGCTTTAGATATTTTTATTATCTTTTACTTTTGCGAAGAATAATTCGCCGAAAATCGAAAAAAAAACACTTTCAACCCCTCAACACCCTCCCTAATTTTTATATTTTCTCTTCATTATATATTCCGTGTGGTCCTTGTCTGTTATTAATTTTTGCCGTTTTATCCTTCACAATCCCTTTTGGCACCATCCTACTAGTTACAGTCCACATTTAAAATAAATCAATGCAATTACAGTACCTACAGTAAATTAAAGTCAATAAAAATAAATTTAATTCAGTTCACAAGGTTTAGTTTTATTCATCAACATTTGCATCAACATTTTTGATCCTTCTACATCGGATTCATCCACATTTTCTAGTCACATGGCTAATATCATCTATAGAAATCGAGAAAATACAAAAAAGTTTATTCTTTATTTAAAGTTAAAAAAAATAAAATCAACTTCTACATATTTTGCAAGAAATATCGATAGCTTGCACCTTGCACTCTACCGCGAAGGTGGTGTGGAAATGCGTACATTAGTAATATGCACATAATTATACGATCAGATCATGGTTTTGTGTCAATTCATTGCTTCACCTGTTTTTCATTTTAGAAAGAGTTGAATCTTGGGAAAAGTATATTAGGGAGCATACATTTGATTGACGTATCAGTTGCTTTTCAAAGTTTAGAAATATAATGTAGCATTGAAATCAAATCAATCAATTTGAATTGTTACAGCTTCGACATTTTGAATCATGATTATAAATCTAAATGTTGAAAAGAAATTAGATAAATGAATTGGCACAAACCCTAAATGGTTATAAGTTTATCACATCGAAAAAAAGTTGTACATCAATCGACAGTACCTACTCTGAAACAGGCCATATTTCAACTCCCACCCCGTAGTGGATTACAAACCGTAACCCAAAATGTACTCTAACAAAAAAAGAGTTACCGAAATCCGTGAACGCGTGACGATTTTATACGCGTGCATAAAAAAATACATCGGTTTAAAATTAAAGTCACAGGAAGGAATATTTTAAGACATTTAGGTATGAATTACCCAAATAAGAAAACAATTCGCATGAATTACTGATCGTTAGTTGTCCAAAGCTGAGTCCCCCTAGTATGCCGACAATGTAACTAGTTACATAAATATATCAATAAATTTATATGGTACGCAAAGCTTTAAAAATATTGAATTGTAATTGAAAAACCATTAAACCCACATTGAATGTGCAAAACTGCTAACATAATATACTAAAAAGAAAGAATTCAAAAGAAAACATTCTCGCTTTGCTTTGCCACGCCAGGCAGTAGACAGGCAGCCCCCCAAGCAATCCCAGTTCTAAGAATAATGTCTCAGAAAACAAATGCCTGTCGGCCAGATGAAAA
The DNA here is from genome assembly GCA_963930735.1 of Dioctria linearis. Classification (NCBI taxonomy): domain Eukaryota; kingdom Metazoa; phylum Arthropoda; class Insecta; order Diptera; family Asilidae; genus Dioctria; species Dioctria linearis. Next base: position 285,772,819 of record OZ005741.1, read on the forward strand.
TAAGTCTCCTACTCCAAACTTATACACCACAACGGTGAATTTAATAAATTTCGCCATATATAATCTAGGTCTTCGACTGCATCTTCTTTGACTAAGATTGGAAACAGGCAATTAACGGGAAAAGACTTTCGCATAATTTCGAAGGATTAATTCCTTCTATTGTCATAAAAACTATATCATCAAATGTTATTCGATTAGAAATTTGCTTGCATAACTCAACGTAATATTCTAAACATCGTTTCTTTATACTTCCACTTCAATCTCGGTATGCACACCAGAATTAATAATTAACCCAGCATTTGCACCAATGCAAATATTTTTTGTGTTTTTGTACCAAGTCGGATCGGTCAAAGAAAAATTATCTGATGTTCTATCCACATATTCTTTTTTTATGATATTTGACAATATTGTTTTAAAATACGTATTAGACTGGACTTGTTACAAAATTAAAAAAAAAACACGTCAGATGTTGACAATTACTTTATAATAAGAAAAAGTAGACAGGACCAGTAAAATAATGGCTGCGGATGAATATCAATTACTGACCTCCGGCGCGTCCCTGCACACCATCGCGATCTGTAAGGAAAATAGAAAACGGTATAAGTGAGAACAGGTCGCAGTGAGTAAATCTTGAATCCCGATCATAAAATGGACGCACACCTAAAAACCCCTCCTAGACTATAATGTAAGTCATGGTCACCTGGACGAAACACAATCACACAAAGTAGGACTAATTTTTATTACTTAGGTCCAATTATGCTACCGTGTAGTCCGTTTAGGATTACCTAGACCTTTCTCAAACTAACTCAACTTTACTCACCCATTCACTGTTTCACTAGTCACTTAAAATACTGAGGAGGCTACAATCTACCTCTGGCATGCACAATTTTAAACTACCTACTCCATGCAAATTCCATGCAGCAAAATCTTAAACTCGTCGCCCGTCGGAACTACATAATGTGTCCTTGAGTATTCTCAAGCAGAGTTTTCACAAGCGAAGTTACTGTCCCAAGTAACCTAGTTTTCGGTCCCTCACCTCATCTTGACATACCCTTCAGTTTACTTGCACCAGTACGAAAACGAGTTCCACTCACTTCAACTTTTTAGCGAAGTGGAACCTGAGAAATAGTCAAATTGAGTGTATTTTCTGCAATTCGTACACGTTTTGATGTGTGTAGTCATTTATAATATCATCTGGCGTGGAACTTGTGAAATGTGAAGATATTTATTTTTGAGAGAAAATGGTTTCAAGTGAAAAATTACATATTGAAAAGGTCATAAATTGTGCAACAATGTAATTAAGGGCAATTTCGGAGAAAAAATTCTAAGAAAAAAGTAAGCGCGAGTACGTTCTTGGCATATTGATTGTTAAGGAATAATATTTTTGCATACGTAGTTATCTTTAAAATTTACGAAATTTCTTACTGAAAAATAAAAAGCACTCCCTTCGTATAAAGACGCAAACACAAATGTGTTGACATTTTACAAGTTCCATACCATACCAGCTGATATTATTAAAGACTACTTAAATCAAAAAATGTTCCAGTTGCAGAAAATGTACTCTATTTGAATCCACTTCGCTAAAAAGTTGAAGTGAGTTGAACTCGTGCTCGTTCTGGCGCTCGTAAGAGGAGATGATGGACTGAAAACTCTGCTTCAGCTACTTTCTCGCCCCAGTGAAGGAACTTAAGGAAATTCTTCGAGATCCCATTTTCCAAGAACTACGCAGTAGTTATTTATTTGATTTAGTACTGCATCAACTTACCTCTGAATTCTGCTGACATACGATTTAATTGTCGTTAATAAAACATGAATCCAAAACCTTCAGACTGAAACTCAGTATTAATCTTATTCGATATCTTTAAAATGTAAGCCAAAAATGCAAAATAAATCCTGTTCACATCGTTAATTTTACCGTCTAAGTCTTATTGATTTTCGAAATTTTCGTTTAAAAAATAATATTGTAGTGCATTCCATTGCTCAATAATACATGATACAACATTCCCTGAGGATAACCATCTTGTGTTTGAAATTTTAAGATTTCATGTATGTTCTTGGAATTCTTGAAATTATAACGGACGCTTGGAGCTACGAAAAAAAAAGAAATACACACTTTTGCCAGTCTTAGCACCAATCATTACGGATGCATTGCCTACAGCAAAATCAGCAAGGTTTTCAATTGGTATGCAAGATATTTTTAAAAAAATTATGATTGCTCCATAAATAGATTTGGCATCATACTTGTGCAACTTTATTAAGGATAGAAATCTGTCTCTTACCTTTTTAATATCCTTGTAAAAGTATCTCGCAATTAAGTACTTATATCAGTTGTTCCATCGGTTATAATGTTGTATTTTTGATTTCTTACTATATTTGAGATATAATCCAAATAGTCATCTTGAAAAACAGTCATGACAGTTTCGGTCGCTTTTGTTCTACTGCAAGTAAATTCCTTGGAAATAAATAAATCACTTGCTACACCATTTATCAGACTAATTGTGGGTGTTATAAGGCTAAATGCCAAATTATACTGTGTATTAAGAACATAAACACTTTCAATTATGCAGTTTTGACTAGTATAGTTTTTCTTTCATACTTATCTTTCTGCAAGCTTTTTTCCATGTTCAATTGGTTTTTAAGAACTCTTCAATTTGTAATATGAAGATGAGATTTTTTGTGCCTATCAATGTGACAAATTTTATTATATAGTAGTTTTTGGCAAGCTTTACAATAAGGTTTTTAATGTTTTTCTTCCAACTACTTAATAACGTAATGTGTAATGGCTGCTGAGTAGTCACGCGAAATTTGGCTCTGACAATTTTTAATTATTTGCCAGTAGAATTTTTGAATTTCGTGAAATTCTAGTGCCGTGAATTATTATCTAGTATTGATATAATTTCCTGCAAGTTTTCTTTTCGGAGTTTTGTATTATTTATCTCAATTGTGGATAATAACTATAATGGCTGGAAAAACACGTGCTGGCAGTGGCTCATCTGTCGAGGGCCCTGTGACATCCATCGAAATAAAACAACATATAGATGCTATTAAGCAGCACATGGATTCTAAATTGAAGGCTTTTGAAGTTAAATTAACTGCAACAATCGTTGATGCTTGTAAGGAATTCAGAGAAGCTGTGGCTGGTATAATGAAGCGAGTAACTACTCTTGAGGAGCAAGTTTTAACTTTGGAGAAACAAGTAACAACCCTGGAAAAACAACCGGCAATTCAAGAAACTCAAATTGTTAAATTAGAAAGAAAGTCCAAGTCAACTGCCGTGCTTATTCACGGAGTACCTCAAATGCATGGTGAGAATATTAATGATGTGATACAAAAATTGTCTGCAATCGTAAATTGTGAAATACCGTCTAGCACAATTGCATTCAGATTAAATAAATCGAATAGTGATAGGTCTGGTGCTTGTCTGATGTCACCACTTATCTTGAAATTTCGAAGTTCGCATGACAAAATCAAACTAATTCGAGCAGTACGTAAATCCAAGCCAAAGGCATCACATCTTGGGTTTACGGGAGATAACAACATATATGTTAGTGAGTGCCTGGCAGCAGTTGATCAGAATATTTTTAAAGAGTGCATGAAACTGAAACGTAGCGGGTCCAAAGTGTCTGTTTTCACTAATCATGGCATTGTTTACATCAGGCGAAGTCAATCAGAGCCCCCTATAAGCTTACTTCTCCTCTACAGCTGGAGAAATTGGTGCAGTCATCTGGATCTGATCAAATAGGCTGATTTTCGGAGTCTTTTTTCTTTTTTTATGTAAATTTTTCTTTTCTATTGTTTCTTTGAAGTATCTTATGTTATTTATGTCAACTTTTTTCTTTTCTGAATATTTAATAGAAATTATGTTAAATTGTTTAAACTTTAGGCTTAGGATCTTTAATTTTGGGCTTGCTTGCGTTAAGTTGCTTGATTATTGGATTGTTACCCTAACCATCCATCCTGATGCCTCTGATGGCTCTCATATTTTCATTTTTTGGTTTCTATTTGTGATGATCTGGACTCTGGCCCCATATCTGAGAGAGATGCTGCGGAGCTTTGTCCTGTCAAATGAGGACTGTGTTAGGTTCTGCCATGTTAATGCCAGAAGCATTCTATCAAATCTAGATGAAATTAAATATGTTTTTTCAGATAGTGATATGGACTATGGCTGCATAATGGTATCAGCGACGATTATGTATGTTTGCCAGGTTTTAATTTGTATCGAAATGATCGTAGTTACTCCCGCGGAGGTGGTGTAGCTCTATATATACGTGACTGTTTTCAGTGCAGAATATTATGCACTTCAGATAGTTGTGTTCCTGGTCCTGAATATATATTGCTGGAAATCCTTGTGTATGGACAAAAATGGCTTATAGGGTGTGTCTATAAACCTCCTAGAATTTCACATATTGATCCTTTTTTTGATGAACTAATGCAGCTATACGGGGCATATCACCTGAATTTAATTTGTGGTGACTTTAACATTAATATGTTATCCGATAGCTCAAGCAAAGAATACTTTACTACTCAGCTGGGTTCTAGTGGCTTGGAAGTTATAAATACGAATCCAACATATTATTATGGTAATGGCTCAAGCTTGCTTGATTTAGTTATATGTAATAAGTCGGAACTAGTTAAATCTTGTACTGAGTTTCCATTGGCTAGTATTGGTGATCACTTAGCTGTTTTTGTTTCCGTGGTATGTCCATCTATTAAAAGAGCTAAGCATAGGACATTCAAGACCAGAAGCTTTCGTTCAATTGATGTCGAGAGTCTGCACCAGGAAGCGACATCTATTGAATGGGACTATATTTTCGCAACGAACAACTCCACTGACCAATTAGAGTATTTTAATAGCGCTATTTTAAGTCTTTATAAAGAATTCGTTCCAGTACGAACTATTACAACTCGTTATAGCTCGCCATGGATAAACAATAATGCTAAATCATTAATAATTGAGCGAAATCTTGCTTATAATCTCTGGAGGAGGTTTGGTGGCTCAGAGCTAGAAAGAAACTATAAAAGATTACGAAACATTACTACAGCTGAGATTCGGAAAGCGAAATCTAGGTATTTACGTCGAAAGTTGGATCCGTCTTTGCCATCTGGTACTGGGTGGAGAAATATAAAAGAAGCCGGAATTATCCCAAAATCTACCGACAGTAGTACCATTGACCTAGACGAACTTAATACTTACTTTGTAAATAGTTCTCGTAATCCTGGCTTACCTAATGTAAACGTTTTCCCCAATACTGTGAATAATATATCCGCCCAATTCTTTTTCAGGAATGTCACTATTATTGACACGATATTTGCTATAAAATCTATCAAATCAAATGCAATAAGGTCGGATGATATTGATTTGCGGTTGCTTAAGCTCATCTTGCCTTTTATAATTAGACCAATAGTACATATTTTCAACACGGCTATTACAACATCATCATTTCCGACACAGTGGAAGATTGCAAAGGTTTATCCGATGAAGAAAATAAGTAAACCCTCTGTGCCACAAGACTTTAGACCTATAAGTATTCTTCCAGTACTATCTAAAGTTCTCGAGAGGTTACTCTATGAGCAGATTAGGACTTATACGGAGGCTCATTATCTGATCGCAAAGCAGCAGTGTGGCTTTAGACCTAAGCACAGTTAAGAATTTAGGTATGCTTATTGATAGTGATCTGTCCTGGCAAAGTCATATCAATGCTCCTGTGTCTAAGGTTTACTGCGGTTTGAGAAGCTTGTGGCGACATGCAGAGTATACCCCCAGAGTATACCTTCATTAAGGCTCTGATTGTCCCTATTATTACTTACGGAAATTGTGTATACTGTAATATTGATAGCTCAGGTCGTAGGAAGCTAAATGTGGCATTCAATGGTTGCGCTAGATATATTTTTGGCCTCAGGAGATATGATCACGTGTCAGCTGTAACTAAGCAAATTTTTAGATGTAAGTTGGATCACTACTTGGACTACTTGTTATGCGTTATGATGCATAATATAATCAATAATAATTCTGCCGAATTCCTCAAGGATAATATTGAATTTCTGTCATCACAACGTACGCTATTATTGCGGGTTCCTCGCCATTTTTTCCTATATAGTTCTCGCACCTTTTTGATCTATGGAGTCAGAGTCTGGAATAGTCTCCCTGTATATGTTCGGGCACTTCGGAGTCAGCGGGGATTCAGGATGGAGGCCTTAAGTTATTTTAATAAACTTTGAGTGAATACTTAACGCGTAAATAGCCCTTAATGTATTTATCTTTTTTTTGTTCGTTTTTAATTATTTTTTTTTACTCTTTTCTACTATATATAGCTTATTATTTTATTAGTTTTATTTTTCTTATTTCATTTTGAATTTTATTTTTTTAATTCTATTTCTTTTTTTTATATATATTTTCTTATTTTTAACTTTTCTTTCTGTTTTAGTATTGTTTTTTTTTTCTGAATTAAGTCATTATACGCATTATTTTTGTAAAACCTATGCACAAGAGTATGCACGTATTAATGAGTCATACGACTCAATTGTGCAAATTAATAAAGCAAATTTATTTATTTATTTTACTTATATTTTCCTTTCCAGCTATCTCTAAAATTCTGATTTCTAGAAGAGTTTTTAAACACATGTTGTTTTTCGGTGCAATCGTTTTATGTCTGATTCTCTGCTTCTAAAGATGAGCAACCACCTGCAGCAGAATTTGTTGATTCTGCCAGTTTTGCTTTTTTCCTACAAATCTGAAAATTTGTTCATAATTTTGTTATAAGAAATAATGTTGATCTATAAAAATTACCTATCCAATAAGATGTGTAATAAAACAAACGATAATCGTTCAATCAAATCACAACACAAATGTCCTATTTAACAACATATTGGGCCAGTCTGACCAAATTCTACATGATGCATAATAACGTGCGATCCGTGGCCAAATATTCAGTTTTCTGCAGTTTGGAAATTTTCTACATGAAGCTGAACTGTGCTGTCAGTTGCATAAACTGAATAAATGTATGGCCGTATTCATAAGGTGGATTTTTACAAACTTTCTCTCCAAAATTTAAAGTTGAATATTTGTTAGAATAAATTATTTCATTGTTTATTATATCAGAAATTATTAGGATTGAAGAAAAGGAGTACTTAGCCGAATGGAGGAGCACGGGAGTACAAAACCGTTAAATGGCAACGCTGATTATAAAGTATAAAGTGACGAGTCCGCCCACCCAAGTATGCCTGATGCCGATGAACTATGTAACTACACATATCAACAAATGTATATGGCATAAAAATATTAATTTGTAATAAAAAACTTTAAAAGGAATAAATTTGTTCAACGTATAATAGTTGTATAACTATAAGTGAATATGCTCAAAATGGTACAACTATGTCCATCTAGCGAGGTGAGCCATCAACAAACTGGGATATCTATATAGTTTATAATCAATGCTCTGCTGCAATAGCGTCAATCAATACATAGGAAGCTAAGTTTATGCCATTAGAACGATATCTCATTGGTGTTAATATTTCTAATAACACATATTCATTTGCTCACTGGCTGCCCTTTTTCTAAAATCGTCTTGTGAATAGCTGAGGAAAGGTACCCTACAATTTTTCATAAGGTAAGCGGTGTATTTTTGTGTACCGCCAGATTGATAAATGTTGCTACTAATATAACACAAGCTTTATACTTCTTAAAATCTTTGGGTATAGAACTATATAGTGATTCCGAAACGAAGTTTGACTTAGTTACTTGTTGTATTGTAGGCTCGCTACTACTACAGACGTATATAAAATCAACGATGGGTCGACCTGGGGTCGGATTCTGTAACTCGGTGAGTTTGGGAGATTAGAATTTTCGTTTTCCCCGATTAAAACTCCCTAGCTCTCCATTCGAGATTCTCTAACATACTTGGGGAGTTAAAGAAAACGTGAGAAGTGTCGAATTATTGATGGACGGCTAACTCTGTGTGGGAGGGTCATAGAGCATTGGGGTTTTTTCCTACGGACTTAGAGTCTAGAGTACAAAAATATAGATGAACAAGTTTTAGGGGTTGTCCAAAATACGTCATGTTAAGTATCAAGTTAAAAAGGGAGAATCGGGTAATCGAGTCGTGTAGTTTTTTTTTGTGATCATTTGAACTTCATAACTGACTTTTTACTGCCGAAAAATGAATCTTTTGCACTTGGGTCATATACACCCCAGTTCCTATATTTTGCATATATGCCTTCCGTTCTTTGTTTCACATCCATTCGTACTCTGTTATGAACATTTTTCTCATGGAAAATGAATTTCCACGACTTACCAGTTCTTCATAATGATGAGTTGAAAATATGTCCAATTTTGTACCAAAAAACGGCCATTTTTTCATCTTAAGAAGGATTGATTCAATTCTGTTGCAGTTATCTCCAAAACCATTTATTGGACTAAACAACTAATTACATATCTTATTAGGGGACAAAATGTTGATGCGATTTCATCCTACATACAAGCTTTAACGTGCATATTTAAAATTTTTACAGCATCTCATCTGTACTGGTCTGGAAGACGACCAAATGGACCATTTTTGCGTAATTTAAAATTTTTAGCAGGTAATTTGAGACACCAAAACCTCTATTTCTCTGTAAGCATTGCAAGGATTTCCATAATTTGTTTTTGTAAACATAGCCAGGATATGAGTTGAATCCATAATTCAATTTGAAAACCTAATTTCCTAGGTACCTTCACAAAACACAACAAAAGCAGACAGTACTGTCAGTTGAGAAATATTCTTCTTACTTCTCCACAACTAACACAGCCGAGAGTTTTGCCGAGTTGAATAGAGAGTTTGGTAAATCTCAATTCAAATTCCCCGAGGTACAGCATTCCGAGTGGAGAGTTAAGTGGCAGAAGAGCTCTCATCTCCACAACTCCACAACTCGCCGAGTTAGGGAATCCGGCCCCTGATTTAGGGAAGGCCGCAATTTTTTCTTAGAAATTTACTGTACATTTTTCCTTAGAATTGTTATTTGGGGAGATCGACAACGGCACTGTATCTGAAAATAACTCCTACTCTACTCCAGTCGGCCACCAGCCTGCTTAGAAAACTCTGCCGAAACATTTTCTGTAAATTTCTAAGGAGAAATGAATCATAAATTTACACGTGTATACTCAATGCTCATAAAAATTGTAAGTGGCCAAGCACCCATTGTCGGCCTCCAATATTGCATAACAATTCTAAGGAAAAAATTTCCAGTAAATTTATAAGAAAAAATTACGGTCTTTCCTAACTCAGAACAGTCGAGGCATGGTTGATTTTATATTAGAGCGAAGCATTGATGGCTTTTTATGGCATGAAGTCGAGGCTGTTGAATTTATATTGTAGCGAGATTTTACTGGCTGTTCTACTTCCCTTTGTATGTAATTAGTATGTCTATGCTCTTACGGCTTATCCCTGGAACTCCTTGTCCATACTTCAGTTGCAGAACTTTTAGAGACTTAGCGTTTACAAAACAGTTCAAAATGACGAAAGTGGAGCCATCTGAAATTATGACAAGGAGACATTTTCGCAACCACTATGTAGTTCTTTTCATAAGGGTTATACCCTCCCATACGCGCTCAAAAATAATTCCGGAAACATGAGAAACAATGAAAGAAATATTTCTAAAAAAAATAATTAAGCTGTGGAGGAAGAAAAAGAATTTTGGAAAATATGAATAGTTTCCAAATGCAGCCCTTAATAGGCTATTCATACTAGGCCGAAATTCGATGAAATCATCAAATTCAGCTCAAAATTATGCAATTACCCATAAATTTTTTCAGTTGTTATTTCTAACAAAATTAATTAGTTTTCCTCCATATACATTTTGTTTTTATCGCATCAGATCTCTAAAAGAAAGGACGCCCAATAGCGAAATGAAATGTTTAGTTCTCTTTAGCAGAATTTTTGAGATTTGATCAACTTTCAAGTTCTGCTTCTGCTGCTTCCTTTGGCTCTGCCTTCAATTTGTTAGTGCTGGAATAGTTGCATGGTTTCAGAAAAAATTCTGCTTCTGTCGCTGCTTTCTGCTTTTAATGTGTTACGGCCTTAATTCTACTCTATTGCTGATTGCGGAGGAAAAGAAATCAATGACTTCATGAGGATTTGAAAATCCTTTTAACCGCACCTGAAAGAAGAAAAATATCAAACGTTTGCTTTTATTCCGACTTGCGGCCTTATAAATTTCCTAAAATAGGTGCTATGGATGGTGTTGAATATATGAAAAAAAGATGTTAGATGAATATTTCAGAGACCGAATCAGTTATGACTTTTTGCGAAATGAGATGATAGTTTTGAAGCTAGCAAAGAAGGCGCGAGAGTTTGATATACTTTTTCTATCCAAAAATAGCAGGTTGCAAGTGCTGAAAAAGCCCTCTCAACGCTAAATTGTGGTCTGGCGTGGACAATATGGGCCAACTTTTGTAGAACAGGAAATGAATACTTCTGGGACTCCTTGTAGTTAGGATGATGTCGACACGCGATATCAATGCCAAAACGATTCTTAACAGGATTCGAAAAGGGTCTCACGAGAAATATTTTGGTATATTCCACTAGCACGATCATAATTTATCTCAACTTTTATTGTTTAAAATTTTCAAAATACCAGTTATTTTCGGTCCCTGGAAAATTTAGATGGAAATTCTAGATAGGTAGCTTTTCAATCAAACCGTACAGGGATAATGGCCACCTTTTACAGCAGCAGATGTCTTTTGACCATTGAGAATGCGTATGGTTTTCTAAAGGTAATTGACTTTTGAAATATTTGCATAAATTTAAAATGGAAGAGTTTCCCAAAGTTATCATGGCTTGTTGCGGTGTTACTCAATTTTGGTTTGGCACGGACAGTTACCCATTAAATAATTAGGAAAAGGATGACTTTCTCCGGTAGTTGTTGCGGTCGTAGCCGAAAAGAAAAGAATCTATTTGTGTTCACTTCTAGTTAATTAAATACAGATATTTTTTGTGAATTCACTTGTTTCAATACTTCCAACATTATTTGTAGGTATTATTAACATTATTTAGTCCGTTTATCACTGTATATCTTTAATCAAATTAATAACATATTTTAAGAGACCATTCTTTTCTTCGCTTGCACGGACTTTCCGTTTTAGAAATCCTTTACGCTGCTTATGAGTTCCTCGAAGAATGTTTTTTCTACGCCCCTTTGTTATTCTTCTGTCTTTGGGTCTGATATGACATCGTTTTAGGGACTGGAATTTTCCTCTTTTGTGAATCGATATCATCATTCTTGGTTAAGGAAGATGAAAATACTAACAGTCGCTCTTTTAGGTTATTACCACTCAGTCTGTTCTTTATTTTTCGTATTTCTTTTATACTTAGCTGGTAATATTTTAAATTTTTTTTTGCACTTTTTACGGGCATTATCTGATATTGTATGCAAAATTTTCCCCGTAAGGTTGTTTTAGCCATCACTCTAGAGAAGAACTTGTCTTCCATTCCAAGTCTGTAGGACTATAATTAATAATTCAGTAGTCGAAGAAGACCAGATAGTAGGATCCTCGACTGCATTGAAAACTTCTGTATCATCCCACGAATTAAATTATTTTCAGCATGCTGCTTGAACAAAAACACAATTTTACTTCCATGTTTAATAAAGTTACTGGAGAAGAATTCAAAGTTATCAAAGCGCTTATTTCCAATAAGATGAAATAGTTTCACGCTAGCTGATAGATACTTATCTTCTGGCACAGACTTTTTTCTATGATTTTAAAAAAATATTCAAATTCATACTAAAAGCTAAAATGCCTTTTAAGATCTCAGAAACACGCGTCATTTCTTATAATAAGGTAGGAAAAGGAGTAACTGTCTCATTATCTATAATATATGCGGGAGATCTTGTAGCACGAGATGTATTAAAAAAAAGGACATATATCACATCTGCAGCCAACATGCTCCAAAAAAACGAATAATGTCTCAGAAAAGAAAAGTGAGGATATAAAAAAAAACTTTTAGAGTTTTTCGTAGTGCCTGAAAATGAAAAACAATTTTACTGCGATATTGAAATGGAGGAGCAGGAAAACAATCTAGTTAGCGTAAAATTCAAGAAAAATAAATTACTCCAATAATTAAGTTTTGAGAAAACTTTTGGAATGTTTTTTTTAAAAAGTTTTAGTTTTGAAAAAAACTGCTTAATTTTGTACTACTTGGAGCTTAAGTATAAATTTAAATGCACAATTTTTTTTTCATAAATAGACTGAAAAAGTAAAAGTAAAATAAATAATACCTAAATTGTACCTATGGTATGTTTATTTGTTATTTAAAAAAAAATCATTCTCCTGACAAAATCAATTTTTTATTTTACAGAATTTAAAAAAAAGGGTCTTAGATTGGAAACAAATAGACCGGTTTAAAGTTAAAGTTAAAGTTCTTCTTAAATACTCTATCAAGTTTATGTTGAATTGAGAAACTAAGGCACACCATGTTATTTCTTAAATAATCTCCACTCGTTTACTAGGATCTGAAAAGCATAAAGACTAAAAAAAAAAAAAAATCTGGAATGTCATCAAATCGTTGTGTTGTTTAGGAGATGATACTACTTGAAAAAAATGTGATAGATTTAATGGTGCAAATAAAATTTTGCCGGCATATAAAGTACAATTGATGAAGAACCAAATTTGAGGTATTATTCAGTTATTGAAAATTCTTTTATTAGAATTGCTAAGGCTGGAAATATTAATCAAATGACAAGTAGACGCATCTCCTACACAACACAGAAGTCATTCTGGAGACATCTATAACCTATTTAGTACTATAATCAAAGGCTGGACTACAAAATGCCATCATTGCTGAGTAAATTTAATTTTAGAATTAGTTTAGAAGAAAGCGCTGAGCGCACAAAAAACAGTGCATCTCGCCATGGACAATTAATCTCATATTATATTCCAAAAGCATCTTTAAAAACCAATCAAAAAGAATTACACTAAATCTTTGTTTCTATAAGATTTTTAACGTTTTTGCACTCACTGTTAAGAGCGAATAATTATTTCGTCGTTGAATTGAGAAAACTTTGCTGGGAAACCAAAATTAATTACAGCCATATCTCTTAAGCTCAGGATTTTAGCATTAGATAAAGCATCACCAGAGTTTTCATAATGGGTTTATTCCCCTCGTATTATGTTAACAATCATTACAGTTGACGACAATAAATTATTTTCCTCACAGTCAGTACCTATAAATTGTAGATACTTGAGGAGTTCCTTAAAGCTCACAATTATCAAAATTGAGCGTAGCTCGTTAAAGTTAGAAAGTTTTGTTGGCACGATATATTTCGCAAAGGCAAGGTAATTCTCAAAATAATATTGAGATTTTCATTTTTGTAATTATATCAGATTGTTCGTCATTTTGTTTGTACAACTCTAAAGTTAAATTACGTAGAACTTGATATTGTAATTTAATAGGCCATCCATTAGGCTCATTAAAATTGAAAGCGCAATTATTCTTGGGTCGGATGATTTATTGTTTTGAGGATTCACAAAGGCTTCAATAAAAAGATAAATTTTGCTGATTACATTGAGTAAGTTATTGTTCTTAATGTAGTTATTTCTGTCAGGAATTTTCTTCAAAAATTCTGGAAGTTAATTCAACGCATATTTTCACTGTAGTGTGATCATGAAAAATATAATATGTTTTAAAACTGGATTATTATAATTATAAGTGCAAACTGAATTTGAGTGATATAGGTAAACGATCGCCTGTAGTCTGTGCGATCTATAAGAATCTTTCGAGAATACTCCATATGCCCTAAATCAAGTTTGGGGCTCCCGACAAAGAACATAAGTTTTGTTGGTACTGCATGCTTTATTTGACATATTTGCAAGGATTCTGCCAGATGTTCAGTAAACAAAGTGCACAGAGAAGAGTCTCGTTATTTGCTTCTCAGCTCCAATTTCTTAAGGATGAGCCCCTTTTTTGAGAATGGCTACCTCAAACCACTAATTTCTCTTTTCTTTCCGGAATTTCATGTTGTTGAACCAGCAAACATGAGTCCAAATTCCCCTCTTTTCTACACTGGCGATTTGATTTTTTTTTCACATTGTCAGAAAGCCCCAGCAATATGAATGTTTTTGGCTATAGTTTAATCGTAAGAGATATCGGTCCAGATATCCAAATTATACTGCTCTGAAAAAATTGCAAAATAAATTTAAACAATACAAAAAAAACTCTTCTTTAGGACAGGTCTAATCCCATATTTCAAGAATTTACTAAGTGATGATAGAAAAATCACCATACGAAAAAAGTTATAGCAAATTCTCTGTGTAGAGTGTTAACGAATTGGGCTCATACCTTCCACAGAAACTCCTTCATTTCACATCTCAACGAAATTAAGATCGCCTTCACCAAAAGATTCATTTAATAAGACATCTAACGAATTTACGCTTTCAATTAATAAGTTAGATATGAGCAGGAAAACTCACCTGTTTGGGAGTTCTGAAGCTCTAATAGAATTTGAACAATCTGATCACTTGTGTAAGTTTGATTATAGTTGTCGTTAGAAACCTATATTATTTTCCGCTTTCCGCTGCTTAAGAATAGCAGGACAATTCTGTTGTAAACCACTTTTGTACTTTTCGAACTTACGAAATATTTTTATACCTTAAATGAAATCTATACGGTATACTAAGTTTGTCATTCCGTTTGTAACTCCTCGAAATATTGATGGTAGAGCAAAATGGATTGGACACCCCGTTTAATATTAAAAGTTGTTTTGTGTTTTGCATGTGCGTTCGTCCGTCTGTGCGCACGATAACTCGAGAAGGCGTATACTTAGAGAGCTAAAATTTTGTACACGGACTTTAAAAGTAAAATTAAGTTCGAAAATGAGACAAATCGGGCAACTCCTTTCTTGGGGTTGCCATACAAAACTTTCCTTTTCCACTATATATTTAGAAACTGCCTTAGAACGCGTCGACGTAGAGAGCTGAAATGGTGTTTTTATAGTAATACCAAATAAAATTTGAAAAATGGAATAAACCTGGCAATCCCTTCTTGGTGTTGCCATATAAAAAGTTAGACTGTGAAAATAATCAGTCCTAGACATTTTTATTGTACCAAAAACTTCTTCAGAATACGAAATCCTATAAAATTGGTTATAATCATTTTTCTGTCCGACGAACCGTTCTAGAAATATATACGAAAAACCACTTCAAAAATTAAACTTACATAGATCGGTGACCATACGAAATTTTATACGGCATTCATGTAGGGTATCATAAGATTTGGTCTTAGTTTTTTTTACTTGTTCCATATTCATACGTGTAGGAGTGAGTATGTTATCGAAATATAATTTTGTAAAGGATGTAATGCATGCGTTTCGTGCACCAGGCTGTGTGCTCTTAGTTTTTATAATTATCCTTATAGAAAAACCCCTTTGATATTTTGAAGTTTTACTTTGATAAAAAAAAATTCCTGTTATTAACTAAGTTTTACTGAAAAAAATCGAAGGGGTGTTTGATTCCAGCGCGAATAACACTAGGCAGACTCAGATATTGAAAAACTACCTTCGAGGCCTGGGTATTTTTTAAAACGCTTTTTAGCTTTGTTAATACTTTCACATGAAGTTAAAACGTACGTGTGAGAGTGGAAAAAAAGATTTCAATGCAGTACAATTTGCATTAAGAAATTGAAATTTAATACGCCTGTTGTTGTCGCTTTAAAATATAAATTTTAAGGCGGTAAGAAGAATTGTTGTGTACATACATACAGGGTGTTCCAGGAAAAGTATGCAAATCTATACCCAAGATGAGGTGATTTACAATCGAAAATTTTATATTAATTTCAAATTTATATTGATTTCGAAATTATAGGTAATTTTAGATTTTTTCGGAAATGTGGTCCTTGTATAACACGCTTATTAAAAAAAAGAAATTCGCATTTAAAAATCGCCACGACATCAACTCGGTTCCGAGCCCGTAGGTAATCTGAATCTCTCATCAAGGTACTCTTCTTCACTAATCCTAACTACCAACCTACTCTAACATTTACGGCGCCAAGCTAATTATATTCATCTTGACGCGCACTCATGTAGGTATGTGTACTCCTTGTCCTGTTCTCTTGAAAGAATCTCTATCCAGAACTAATAAATACTTTTCCTTTTGCGATGTCCTTATCATAAACTCATAAAATCTAAACCTCTTCGTATTACTCTCGGAACTGGGAAAAATGGGCACATTCTTAACATCAAATAAGCTGACCGGGATTTCATCGGCTGTATCATTACACTTGCAACAATTTTTTTACTGTAACTAAGCTCGTTTTGCATATTGATCGCCAATTTTAATCTTATTTTATTCGTATTACTTTTCGCCTTCTTTTATAATAACTTGCTTTCAAAAAATTTTATAGATAAGACAAAAATTATCGATATAATTTCTAAAAAGTCTTTCCCTACGAAAAAGTATCGTTTTGAGGGTCAAAAATCCCCCAAAAGTAATATAGTATTAGCAAATATTGCTGAACCCACACATAATATCCCAAGCCTGTTACCTGATATGCCAGGCCGGTAAGAGTGCTTTCTAATTCTTTTAATTGTACGGGAAATGCTACTATTCTTTTAGTATTATTTTCAAGCGAATAAAGTATTTTTTATTTACCTTAAACCACAGACAAGAAATATAGAGATATCGACGGTAGTACTAAGAAAATGAAAGTGAAAGTGAAGCCGGCAGACAGAATTTGTTTGGACCGTCTACAGCCACCAATAATGCACGCGAATTCTGAAGAAATATGGTCGTTTTAAATTCTAAGAAAGAAATGAATTTTTGCCTACATTGAAAACAATTTATTAAGGCCTCAGACAAAAATCCGCGCTGATGTACCTAGATCTCATACAATTTTTTAGTTAAAGAGCCCAAGCAACGAAATCAGTGCAACTTCTACGAAGCCGAGAGTGCCGAGATTATTCAAATCATCTTCAGCCACCAATAAGGCACACGAATTATGAAGAAATATGGCCGTTTAAAATTGAAAGAAATGAATTTTTACCTATGTATATTGAAAATCATTTTTGGTTCGTACCCATATTTAGCCGAGATCAGTAAGTTATTGAGGTTTGCTACGAGCTCTTTCATACATAATTTTCTTAGTACTACCCTTGTGTATAGTTCTATACACAAGGGTACCTACCACAGTATATTTATACAGTAGTTTTATGTAAGTACACATCACGGCAAATCTACTTACAAATGTATTGTTCCATAGCTAAAAAGCTATTTGATTGTAAATCTGTGTTTATTCCAACGACAGTGTAACAGGCACAATGGCTGTAATAATTTTTGTGACAGTTTGACAGTTCTTCTACCGTTCCATCAAGCCGAATGGCAGGAAGTGGAAATTGAGGTAATGTAAATTCTTTTAATGTTTATTAGCATAGATTTAAATTTAATTTGTTCATATTCAACTGTCACAAAAAACGAAGATTTATTTATGCAACTGTGTCGGATTGAAAGGATGCATTGCAATGAGAATCCAAATGAAAGTTTAAATGATTCCCTAGATTCTAGTCAAATATCATCAATGTAAGTGCAGTGAAAGTTGCAATTCCTAAAAGTCAACCATTCAATGAATTGCAATAGCTAAGAAATACTTTTAGTAACAAAAAAGTGCCAAGAAGAACGACTTATGTAAATCTGCAGTTTTAAAGTCATCCTTCCGAAATCTTGAGAACATCAAGCAAATGCAAAAGATATCGAAATCAGCTTAGATCTCCTCAGCGATAAAATGACTGAGAAAATATCTCGGTGGAAAGTTTATATGAACGTCTAGTTCAGGAATCGTGGTATACTTTTCCAGTCATGCAAGCAGATAAGAAATATCGAAAGTCAATTTTGAGGGCTGGCTTTTGGTAATTAGGATCTCAACTTTTATACAAATCTTTTTAGAAATGTAATGAAGAGAGTTCCAACCTCTGTTGAACTATTTGATCATGCCTAAAGAATATTAAAAACAATAACAATACAATTTTAAAATAACTTACTGGTTTTTTTTATATTGTATCGTTCACACTTATCCAATTAATTGCGCCAAATTATAATGAGCAATAAATCACAAAATATCCTCTAGCAATACACCCACTGGATTGTGGTAACTTCTTTAAAGTTCCAGTTATGCCACAAAAGCTAATAAGTACATATAAAGATTTAAAAACTTAAATGCTTGACATATATTTATTGTTTTATTTATACAAGCTAACAATAGATTTTCACTTAACCACCAATCAAAACTTAAATTTTAAAATATATTTCTTAAATTAATTCTGTATTCCTGCAAACGACAGAACTTTGACCTTATTTTATTGAGATGAAAATATTAAACATTTCCTTTTTATATTATACAATAAGAAAGCACTAATATATAATTAAACATTGCACATAAGTATTACAATTGCTTCCTTAAATTTTCAACAGTTTTTCATTTTCTTTTGACGTATGTCGAGCTGTCGTTTGTTTTTTCTGCCCCAGTTTTGTTTGTCATTTTGCCTCTTTCCCTCTAGTACAAGTTAAAGAATCCCATCAGTTCTCTTTCTTCCATTTTCGATTTACTTAGAAACCTTTGTATTAAAAATTGACTAGTGTGTTAGTTAAAAACTGTTGAAAGAGAAAGTATGGTCCCATATAGAAGCACCCTCCTCAACTGACAGTTTTGACAGAGCTTGGCTACTGTATAAATATAGTATGATACGACCGTCGATACATATCTGTATATTTCTTGTCTGTGCTTAAACTTATGAAACATTTTTCTGTTCCCAGCGGGATGCATTCCGAAAACACTTTTAAATTCAGTGGAAGCATTTATTCTGCCATTTCAGAAAAGTGTTCGGAACCATTCAGCATGAGTTTTCCGGAAAGTTGAAAAATAAACATTAAATTTATACCGTCAGGATGGTGGAGTGAAGCACTCTTCATGTTTTCACTGAGAGGTAAGGGGAAGAACTGTTCCTGCTTTCTTAGAAAAGTGTGGAAATTAAACGGGTCTTCACTTATTCGTATCTCGTACTTAAATGGAAAGAATCCAGTCTTCTAAAATAATGCACAAATCAGAATGTTTTCCAGCTGCTCCCACTTTGCTCCCTTCATTGTTCTTAGAAGAATAATGAAACTACATGAATCATTTTCGACCTGCACACACTCCCTCGAACTAGCCTGTGCAAATATAGCCGCACAAATTTCTATCTCTTTTCGATAACAACACGAATGAATATATCTACCCATTACCTCTGCCTTCTCTAAGTATTCCCTGAAAGGTACATAGCTTGCTCAAAATGCGACGCAGCAATACATTACGCCTGCCTTCCAAAACCAGGTAAACGTAAGGTATGTTCATGTATCGAAAGTACTAGAAAAGCTAATGAAAAGGCAATTACTTCAGTATTTGGATTCGAGGGAGCTCCTAAGCAAATCGCAGTCTGGCTTTCGTCGTGACCACAGCTGCGAAACAGCAGTAGTGAGTGTCCGCTGACATTAGAGCTGCCCTAGGTCAAAACAACTTGGCTGCCTTGGCACTGCTCGATTTTTCGAAGGCTTTGACAGCGTTGATCTTGGAATCTTACTTCGTAAACTCAGTTGCTGCTTTGGTTTTAGTCCCTCTGCCGTCGCTCTTATCCGGGAAGCTTTTGGTCGATCGTAAGCAGGTGGTGAAAGTGGATCTTAATACTTCCTGTTCCCTCCCTCTTCTGTGTGCCGTTTCTCAGGGCTCAATACTGGGCCCCTTGTTATTTAGTTAGTTGGTTAGTTTGAGGACTGTATTGTTCGCATTAATGACGATTTAGAGAGAATCAATATTTGGTCGAAGCCTAGTGGCCCAAAAGCTAAACCCTGACAAATCCCAATGTATTGTCTTCCATAATGGCACTTGTGACCCGCATGACTCACCTCCTGTGGTCTTGAATGGTACAATTTTAAATTTGGTACCTAAAGTAAACATATGAAATGCTGCGACAATACAAAGTTAATTATCGGTAAAGTTTATGCTGTACTTCGTAGGCTCTGGCTCTCTGCTGACTCATTATTTTTCGAAATCCGCTCAAAACTGATTAAAAGTCTAATTCTAACTTACATCACATTCTGCGGTTTGATTTACCCTAGACTCGATAGCGTTTGTCCTTGAAAGACGGATGTTGCCTTTAATGATTGTATCCGCTTCATTTATGGACTTCGTAGGTTTAACCATGTTTCACTTTACGGTACAAAATTGCTGGGTTGCTCAATACTAGATTATCTAAAGCAAAGAGGACTGACTCACTTTTATAGCCTATTATGCACAAACAAACCGTATTATCTGCGTGAATTTTTCCAGCACACAATGTGGTAATACCCCGTTTTCATATTTCCGATTTTAGGCAGTAATAGAAATTTCTTTCAGGAACAGGCGACAAAATTCTGAAAATTTATCAATTAAACACAGAAATAAATTCATGTCATATACTTTTGTCTTTTTCATGTATGGGTAAAAAGAACTCTGCATTATCCTAGTCCGTTTGAGTTAACGAATTAAAAAAGAAAAATTAAGAAAACATAGGATTACCTGAGTGATAAAATCTTGACTATCTTCAAAATTAAGAATTTCTATTTAATATTTGATTTCAAGACGTATGTAGGCTCTTTGATGGTGTGTAGGTCGTAGAAACAGTACCCACTCTACTCTACTTAATGGATAAGATATGACTGAATGTAATGCGTGAATAAACAAGTAAAAAAGGTAGAATTGGTCTAAGACAAATTCTTATGATATCCTAGATAAATGCCCGTATTTGATTTCTTCTCTATGCAAGTTTAATTTTGGAAGTGGTTTTTCGCATATATTTCTTCATACAATTTTATATTCTGAAGAACGTTTCAGTATAATACAAATATCTGTAACAGATCGTTTTCACAGAATAGGTAAAAAACCTTTAATTTTTATATGACAACACCAAAAAGGGGTTGTCCGATTTAGCCCATTTTTAAAATTATATTTACTACCTTTTATGAAAACGCTGAATACAAATTTTCAGCTTTCTACGTTAACGCGTTCTCAAGCAGTGCCCAAATATATAATGAAAAAAGAAATATTTGTGTGGTAACCCTAGGAAGGGCTTGCCCGATTTGTCCCATTTTCGAACTTAAATTTACGTAATTTTTAACACCCCATGCAAAATTTCGTGCACCCGTTCTCGAGTTATCGTACGGACGGATGGCTGTCCACCCATGAAAAAATCAAAATAACTTTTAATATTGTGCGTGGGTGCCCAATCAATTTTGTTCTGCCATCAGTATTTCTGTGCGTTACAAACGGAATCACAAACTTATTATACCCTGTGATTTCATCATCTACGGCATAAAAGCAGATTAATCAACCATTTTCATCGAAATACAGTGAGTGATGGAAGCACCCAAATGGCGGTCAACTGACTATACGGAGTTTTTTCGAATATATGATTTCAAATAGTTTGTTTTTTATGTATACGTTAAGATTAACGAACTGACGCCTTAAGCAGTTTATGATTTCATCTTATTAGTAAAATCATACCTTCAGCACGAAAATTTTCTTAAAGGGTAATTTTTTAAGTTTGAATAGTCAAACGATCTTAAAAGTCTTGAATAATCTGTAAACTTTGGAGAACGGTTTTAATGAAAGTAAAGCAGTAAAGTTGAACTAAAGTAATAAACCCGAGAATGGTATGAGAAGATGCGACAAGTTCGTAATGATAATGACTGGCGACTAGTCTAACTATAATATGGTCCCTCCATAATTATTTTGCCCTAAGCAAAACTTCTGGGATATAAGATGCTATTCTTACTTGGATAGCAGAAAATTTTATTAATTTGGGTTACCAGTGATAAAGTTTAATATTCAAACGCCAGCTGGTTGGATGCGAATAGAGTCATCTAAAATTAATTAAGATTAAGACATCTAATTGTCCAAGAGAAGGGTTCATGTTCTCAACTTGTTCGCTCTAATTAACCGTGAAAGATTATTATGAACTGACAAAAGTCAATTGAGGAAAACAAAGAAAAAACTACTTTGTAAAGAAAATTGATGATTTTCCAGCTAGAGGAGTCAAATTGATAACAAATCTACATTCAAAAATTCGTGCGGTATTGAGAAAACTTGAATTTCTTCATCTTTGCTTTTATAGTCAGCTTTTTGCAATGGGTGCTGTAGTTATCAGTTAAGTTCAGAATCATGCTTTGATTAAACAAAACAACAAACTCCAAATCCGACGTAGTAAAAAAATAATCTTTCTCTCTGTTGAACTTCTCTAGTACACCAGAACATAGAGTTCATGGCAGAAAACTGTGTCCTGGTTTAGGAAAGCAATGCACTTTTATGCAGCATGTTTTGATAAAAATTATAGTTTCACGTTATACTACCTCCCTGGATGATTTTTAGTCTATGGTTCTGTCAAATAGGCCTGTTTTACCTCAATGAATGCAAAAATTATACACCCAGAGTAGACGCTTGTAAAAGGCTTCACTTTCTGATAAATAAAATAGGTGTGCTCTTAGGTAGCTACTTCTTTTCAAGACTGAGGGAGCTGCTAAGCAAAGCGCTCAGATGCATTCAGGGGCGGATTTCCCTATAGGCCGAGTAGGTCCGGGCCTAGGGCGGCAAGTTTAGGGTGGCGGCAAAACTCAGTGAGTTTTTTTTAGTAGTAGCACCCTCTGTGAACCCACACGTCAACGTTTAAAAATTTAAAAATGTGTTCATAGCATACCGAAAAAGAAATTTACACGTATGGAGATTACAATTATGAAAATTTTGGATCATCAAACTGGATCTTTGCTTACTACATAGTTTACTCCAAGTTCAAGCGCATCATTTTAATTTTGCTCCACTACAGACTACATATAATAATACTGGGTTATTTGGTATTTTCGATACCACGTTTCGTGTTTTACAGGGTGTAGAGGGGCGGCATCTTCCATAGGCCTATGGCGGCCAAGTTATCAAAGTGTAATAAAATGCGCAGTATACTGCAACATGTAAGGAGACCCTATGAGAAAAGCTCGTAGCAAACTTCAATAACTCACTGATCTCGGCTAAATTAGCATGGGTACGAATCAAAAGTGTATATAATTTCGAGTGATTCGTAAAAAATTTGTATAGAATAAAGAATGATAAGCTTGTCATTCTGTTTGCAACGCACAGAAATAATGCTAGTTGAGCAAAATAAGTGTCTGTCTCCGTCTGTCCGTTTTTACGTTCATCTGTCTGTCCGTCCGTCGGTCCATCCTCATAATAATTTGAGAACGCGTTCACTGAAATTTTGCACACCTCTTTTCTATAAAAATAGTAGGTACATAAAAATTAAAAAAAATTAACTAAATCGGGCAACCCTTTCTTGGTGTTACCATTCCAAACTTTGGATTTTCACTTTGATTAACTTTTATTCTCATGTAGGGTATACTATTATTGGCTTTAGACCAATTATAACATTTTCTCTTGTTGAAATTATATTTACTATCTTTATGACAACGCCTTACACAAAATTGTAAATCTCTACGTCGCGTCGACGCGTTCTCAGGCAATGTCAAAATATATAGTGAAAAACGAAATCTTTCTATGGCAACCATACGACGGAGTTACCTGATTTGTTCCATTTTCAAACTTAAATTTGCAATTTTTTTAAAAGACTGTGGCAAAAGTAAACGGGTTCACGAGTAATCTAGAGGACGAACGGACAGATGAACGGACTGACAGACAGACAGAAGGACAGATAGACAGAAGGACAGATAGACAGAAGGACTGATAGACAGAAGGACTGATAGACGTGTAAGCGAACAGATGTAAAAATCAAATTAACTTTGATATTATGCGTGTCCGACGAAATCTAGGGTATAAAAATTAAAATACCCATCCGTAATACTATTTAATCTAAATAGATATAAGTTTTGTATTAGAAATACTTGGAAAAAAAAACAACTACTAAAACACACTCACCATGCATTAAAACCTAATTAATTATCTGATCGTAAATACCCTTAATCCTATGTTCAGCAATCAAACAAATCATTTTCCCATGACTTCAATGTCCCCCTTTCCTTATAGAAGATCATCATAGAAAATTTTATACATATATGTGGGTAACCCTATACGTTATAATCATGCTATAGATAAAACCCACCGGAAACATCACAGTTTCATCCAACACTAGGAATATCATTACACATACACGCACACAGTGATAATAAAGGAATTTGGATTCTATGAATTCTCCCTCATACAATCTAATGCAAAATCCAAAAGAAAAAAAATGTGGTTAAGGGATGCTTTCGTCCTCAATATGTGTGGCGGTACGGTGTGCGGTGGTACTTTATGCTGAAAGTGCAAATATTTACGACACACAGAATTCAAATCAACTGAACCGAAATTTTGCACTGCAACCTACCTGTATTGTGCGGCCTTATATAACTTATGCTCCTGTTTAATGCGAATGCACATATACACACGGATATAAGTAAGTTCGTGTAAAAAGTATAAAGAAGGGATGATGTTCAAAGAAGTGTCAAATGAACGGATTGAGAGCTGGATAAATTTATTACCCTTACTTGGATACTATGGCAGCTAAAAATCTGAAGGATGCATAATGGGATAAACACCTTTTGAATAATATGAACAACCTGGATGCTTAGACTTCAATCATTGTTCGATTGAAAGTAGACTGACTGACTGACTGTCTGACTGACTATATAGGAAGAGTTAAGTCTTTTGTATTATTTGAAAATTATGATTTTTTTTCTTGTGTCATTTCATTGTAGAATAATAAAAAGTGAACGATGAATTTCCTGGAAATAATTGTGTTTTTTTTTCGGGCTTCAATATCGAAAATTAGTTCTTTTCAGCTTTTGTTTATTCTGGAATCAATTCCAAAATCGACTCACAACTTAAGGTTTAAAAATTGTGAAATGACTAAATAGTCGTATATAAGTTTTAAACCAGGGACGGATTAACAAATAAGCACAGCAAGGACATGCTTGGGGACCAGGATTCCTAGACGTACGATAATTGTCATACATCTATGCGAAATTCTACTCAAGTACGATGCAAAATGTATTCTCGTCCGCGAATGTTCCAGAATTTTGGAATTTCTGCGTCAAATATTTTCCAAACAGAATTTCCACAATGTGACAATACTATGAAACAGTAATATATAATTTTAAAAAAATTAGGAGAACGCATCTGGTCGCATCAATAAATGCCAAATCACAATCGGCGCAGCAAGCAGTATAGGAAACTTTGTAATGCTAATCTTTTTTATATTTCACATTAATTTACGCAAATATAATACGTTAATACCTACCGAGTTTTGTTTAGTGCATAATTTTAATATATTCGTTTTTCTTTAAAAAAAAAACAGATCCGGAGGAAATATGAGAGATAAATAAGATGTGAAATTTATTTTTTTACTCCAGTATGTTGGCAGAACTGTCGCAGTAAGCATCATTAAAATTTCAACTTTTCCAAACCAAGTAGGAAGCATCTTCGCAGCAATCATCTTCGCAGTAGGCATCGAAAAATATTTGTACCATATATCCGCATTATATCAAATCGAGCATCACAGCTGATGCTTGCTGCGTCGATTACGATTTACAATACAATCAGAGCTGGGCAATACTTAAGTAAAAAATGCCTTAAGTACTACTTAAAGTACATTTTCGTTACTTAAGACTTATTACTCAATACTTTTGAAATGCCCCTACTTAATACTTGAACATAAGTACTTGCTTCTATTTACTTGTACTTAAGACTCAGTTTTGTACTTAAGTACCAAGATTTTTAGTTACGTATTTCTGAGTCTATTAAGTATCTACAAATATCTAAATTTTCATAGAAAAGCAAACACAAACTCTAGCACAACTCCTTTTTTGTTGAGTTTTAAAGCACGCAAAGAACGGTCAAAGAATGTGCCGCACTCACTGAGCAAGTAGAACAAAAACCAGTTACGTCTCGTTCGAATATATAATCGACGATGCCTGGACTTGATGACATAACCAAGAGTAAGAAAGCCGTGTCTCCCTCCAATATAAAATCAACGATGCCTCGACTTGATGTAGGGAAGGCCTAAAATTTTTCTTAAAAATTTACTGGAAATTATTTCCTTAGAATTTTTATGCATTATTGGAGGCGACAATGGGTGCTTGGGCGGACCTCTAATAGTTTTTACGAGTGTAGCAATGAGAGGTGAAAGTTTTACTCTACGTGCAGCGCCGAAAACTATAAAAAACTGTAAATAGTAGCCACTGGTTACTACTATACATATTATAGTTTTCAAAATGTAATTATTTATTAATATATATTAACTGAACTCTATAAACTTCATTATATTACTGCCAACATATAAAGATTCGAAAAAAGTTCTTCAAAAAATACTCAGTACTTTTTATAGACTTAGTACTTAGTTACAAGTACTTTTCATACATGCGATATTTGTGCTTACGCTGAAGTACTCAGACCTTCGGTACTTGTACTTATACTTAAGAACTTTTTCTTTGGTACTTGCCCAGCTCTGAATACAATACACAAACTTTTTATTGAAAGACCCTGGTCAAGGCCACGTCCATAAACGGTGGGTACATAGACTAGCAATGGTTTTTTATGCCTAATCTACAATGTATGGTAAAACCACGTCGTCAAAACGATATCGTCTGCTGAAGAATGCATATAAATACACGAAATACGTAAATAGTGTTAAGCTGCCAATTTAAACAGCTGTTGACCTGTCAATTATCATAAATGTAATTACTTTCTCGATTTTATTGCAGAATTACATCAAAGGAAGTATTTGGTCTCAATAATTTATTCTAAAGTGTAGTAAGTAAACTAGGAAATTGTTTGGGACAAGTCAAATAATATAAAATATTGCTTTGAGGACCGAAATTACAAGTTCCAGTTTACAGCTGTTTTGTTCTAAATTATGCTGAATACACCTGAGGTCAAAGATAACTTATTAAATTAACTTTGCTGAGGTATTACTATATCGCATTTACTTTTCAAATGCAAAAAAGCAAAGTTTAAAGTACTAAAGTAGGTAGAAATAACACATCTAAGACTAGAGTGGCAATTAAAGATATATAAACAAAGACTTGACTACAAAGAATATAAAAAGAAAGTTAAGTAATTGACCAAATTCAATAATCCAATCGGCCTGAATACCGGCCTTAATTCCGCCAGTTATCACAACGGTATAGCTACATCAATTAGTTATAGTGTATACCGCGTAAATGAATGCAGCAACCCAAAGTTACAAAAAGAAAATTAAAATCAAAAATTTGACATACATAAAAAACAACTTAAATCTGAAACAATTTTAACCTCGTACATTGGTATCACAGATGGAATGATTGACATCTGATATAAAAAAATCCGATTAGGGAGACGACATCTCATTCACGTAATACTACAAAACTTCAAAAAATACTATCACAAGAGTAAATCAGCCTTATTGAGATAAATGAGGACGATCGAATTATCACAACTGACTGAATACAAAACCAAAACACGCAATGGAATACGAAAATTATGAAACCTAACTATGGAAACTAAAGAGTCCCCCGCAAACAGGATATGACCGTAATATAATATTGGACATACTGATCAATTCACACAGCCTCTGATCTAATGTAAATAGCATCGTGTCCTTGAGGTCGGCGGGTATGTAACATATTCAGCTCAATAATGTGTCAAAAAGCTAAGTCAAAATATTGCTGCTTTGGGGTTTCAAACCCGTCACCCAAATGATAAGTCGAATCCACTGACATGTATAATATGGTTTGAATAAGCTCGTAGAAATGCACTGCAAAAAGTGGGCTCACTTCTATATTACTGACTCTTTCGGTCTAAGCGCCAAGTACCAACTGAGGAGAACTGTAAACTGCAAATAAATAAGTGGGTCCGCCGAAATAAATTTTTTTAAATTAATTATTTAGGGTTATTACTGATAAAATTGTTTACCAAAGGCAATTTATTCATTATCATTCAATAAATTCGACAGGTTTTTTTATAATCGCTTTTCGAGCTGTGCGCTCATTTTTTCAACTTCCTGCCAATGATTTTTTCAATGTTGGCACCGGCCCATATGAAATAGAAAGTTAAGCAGTCCATATTATATATGTAAGTGGTCGAATCACATCGAATCTGCTATAGTCGAATAAACCTGCTACTGCTGTCCAACGCCTAATGGTAGAATCTTTGACCAATATTTTGACCCGGACCCAAATAATTATTATAGATCTAGATTTTGTATTCTGTTGTCCGAATTCAAGTCTTCAATTTCGAATTTGTCTTGTTATACGTCACACAATAAACTCAGCTATTGGTCTGTTTGATGAAAACCCCGGTAAACCTAGGGCTACACCGGGCTAGACTATCTTGTTTTTTGAAAAATCTGGGCTACCCAGAGCTTATACTAAAAATTTCTTTGGGTAATAGTTTGACAGTTGTCACTTGAGAACTGTCACTTGCAATTTGTTGCTGATTGGGGCAAGTATTGAGCAAAAATTATTACTTACTTGGAAGGTGAAAGGAAGCATTCCTTATTACTTACTTGGAAGGTGAACGGAGGCATTCCTTATTACTTACTTGGAAGGTGAACGGAAGCATTCCTTATTCCTTACTTGGAAGGTGAACGGAAGCATTCCTTATTACTTACTTGGAAGGTGAACGGAAGCATTGCTTATTCCTTACTTGGAAGGTGAACGGAAGCATTCCTTATTACTTACTTGGAAGGTGAACGGAAGCATTCCTTATTCCTTACTTGGAAGGTGAACGGAAGCATTCCTTATACCTTACTTGGAAGGTGAACGAAGCATTCCTTATTCCTTACTTGGAAGGTGAACGAAAGCATTCCTTATACCTTACTTGGAAGGTGAGCGGAAGCATTCCTTATACCTTACTTGGAAGGTGAACGGAAGCATTCCTTATACCTTACTTGGAAGGTGAACGGAAGCATTCCTTATTCCTTACTTGGAAGGTGAACGGAAGCATTCCTTATTACTTACTTGGAAGGTGAGCGGAAGCATTCCTTATACCTTACTTGGAAGGTGAACGGAAGCATTCCTTATTCCTTACTTGGAAGGTGAAAGGAAGCATTCCTAATTCCTTACTTGGAAGGTGAACGGAAGCATTCCTTATACCTTACTTTGAAGGTGAACGGAAGCATTCCTTATACCTTACTTGGAAGGTGAACGGAAGCATTCCTTATACCTTACTTGGAAGGTGAACGGAAGCATTCCTTATTCCTTACTTGGAAGGTGAACGGAAGCATTCCTTATTACTTACTTGGAAGGTGAACGGAAGCATTCCTTATACCTTACTTGGAAGGTGAACGGAAGCATTCCTCATTCCTTACTTGGAAGGTGAACGGAAGCATTCCTTATACCTTACTTGGAAGGTGAACGGAAGCATTCCTTATACCTTACTTGGAAGGTGAACGGAAGCATTCCTTATTACTTACTTGGAAGGTGAAAGGAAGCATTCCTTATACCTTACTTGGAAGGTGAACGGAAGCATTCCTTATACCTTACTTGGAAGGTGAACGGAAGCATTCCTTATACCTTACTTGGAAGGTGAACGGAAGCATTCCTTATTCCTTACTTGGAAGGTGAACGGAAGCATTCCTTATTACTTACTTGGAAGGTGAACGGAAGCATTCCTTATTACTTACTTGGAAGGTGAACGGAAGCATTCCTTATACCTTACTTGGAAGGTGAACGGAAGCATTCCTTATTCCTTACTTGGAAGGTGAACGGAAGCATTCCTTATTACTTACTTGGAAGGTGAACGGAAGCATTCCTTATACCTTACTTGGAAGGTGAACGGAAGCATTCCTCATTCCTTACTTGGAAGGTGAACGGAAGCATTCCTTATACCTTACTTGGAAGGTGAACGGAAGCATTCCTTATACCTTACTTGGAAGGTGAACGGAAGCATTCCTTATTACTTACTTGGAAGGTGAAAGGAAGCATTCCTTATACCTTACTTGGAAGGTGAACGGAAGCATTCCTTATACCTTACTTGGAAGGTGAACGGAAGCATTCCTTATACCTTACTTGGAAGGTGAACGGAAGCATTCCTTATTCCTTACTTGGAAGGTGAACGGAAGCATTCCTTATTACTTACTTGGAAGGTGAACGGAAGCATTCCTTATTACTTACTTGGAAGGTGAACGGAAGCATTCCTTATACCTTACTTGGAAGGTGAACGGAGGCATTCCTTATACCTTACTTGGAAGGTGAACGGAAGCATTCCTTATTCCTTACTTGGAAGGTGAACGGAAGCATTCCTTATACCTTACTTGGAAGGTGAACGGAAGCATTCCTTATACCTTACTTGGAAGGTGAACGGAAGCATTCCTTATTCCTTACTTGGCATTTTACCCGAATGAATTTGCCACTTTCGTTCAAACTCTGTTGCAATTTAACCGCGACAACTCTCGTGAAAGTTTGCATATTTGAGCATTTTCCAAAGAGTAAGCCTACACAAAACCGTTTCCGTTTCGTTTGATCATCTGGAGCTCCCACTTGCGTCACTTTGATTTCTAGTCAAGCCGTACTTATACTGTGAATTTGGATGAAATCGGTGATGACGAGTTAGGGACCCTCACCTTGTGAGGCATTGCATTGCATTGCTCTGGTAAAAGATAGTGTGCTTGAACATTAGGAACTTTTTATGTTAATAACAACATTTCTTAGCAATAATTTTCATCGTAGTTAATTAACTTGGTTACCAGAAATGTTGATAAAGTTTTCAGTTTTCTGATATGCGTTCGTCATCTGTAACTTATTTGGGATAGTAGTCACTTTTCAATAAGAATCAATATAAAACATTTTAGAGAATCGGACTAGCTCGCGCACTTATAGATTTGTGTTTCATGGTTTGGGAAGTATTTCTCGAGGGTTTTGATGTACATACACACACTAGTCCCATTCTTGTGTGGCCAGGGCCACTGAACACAAAAAAAAAACGCATCATCAAGCGAAAACGTTTTTATTTTAAGTAGTTAGTAATACTTTTTATTTTATTTTTTTTTTATTTTTTTAATAATAATAATAATTAATAGCTGTGCTCTTTTGTGTCCGCAGAACAGGGCAGAACATACGATACACAAAAGAGTGGCTCATACATTTTCATAAAAGATTTATAAATGAAGCGAGCAGTACAAATAGTTCGCATCAGTCGACAGAACAATTTGTTTTCTCCGGTATATGGGAGTTTTAGAACAAGGTACACAAAGGAACACAGCTAATATTACCAACAATTTATGTGGAAAAGTAAATATTCTATCAAATTTTTATTTTCATTCTCAAGTAAAAAATTGAGAAAATGTGGACATGGACATTACCTATCACACTGCCCTCTAGATTTAATAGATTAAAATAAATCTATAACATCATAAATTGGCCTTATTTCTTTTCTCCTTTTGAAGCTTCCGTCACAATCCGTCCTTTTTTGCAACGGAGACATTTCGAATCATTTTTTTACGATTTCTAAGTGAATTTCAATTGGCATATAAATACTACAAAATAGACTCCGCGATTTTCTATTTCCTGTCTAGTACAGATACTATTTTCACTGCCAACCTCAAAGTATAAAAAAAAAACACAATATTCAAATTCAAAAAGTTTTTTATTGAAAAACCTTTGTTATACCGGGGACAGATTTGCGGTTTCAAATTGAGATATTGATATTGCAATTATGTCATATTACAATAACAGAATTTTACTGACACAATTGCGGTTTACGGTACTGAGTATGAATTAGAGAACTTACATTTGATTTGTCATTTGACTTAAGAAAGTTCCGCGCATGTACAAAATGCGAGCAAATATTGCGAAATTACTTGTTCATATGGAAAATAAAAACGAAATACACACTTCAACTTGACAAGTTTCAAATAGTAAATGTCAGAAAATGTTGCAGCCAACATTGCATTATAAAATTCGGTTCTACAAGGTGTATTAAATTATAATGGTTTGTAACTAGTGTCATAATTCAATAAACACGTGAACCGTGTACATTTTTCGCAATTTCAATATTGAGTTTCAATGTTCAACATACTGAGTATATACATATACAGAGTTGTTTCTCAGTCTATACAGACACACTTGCGGTTATTGCAAACTGCAATATTGAAACCGCAACTCTGTTTCCGCTATAAACCTATGACAATAGGATCATCCGAGGTCTATAACAGCTAATTACACTTGATCTAGTGTGTTAGTGTAGTAGCACAGACAAATAAAAACCGATAAACAAGGCCCATAGTAAAATGTGATGCCACTCAGTTCATATTAACCGACAAAATTAACTGATAAGTCTTGGCTGACTTTAACGAAGCTCCGAACAATAAAATGAACCCACAATACTTTTTCATTAACTGCAATCATTTTGTAAACTGACGTAGAACTAGGCAATTTTTGTTTTTTGTTTTCAACTGAATAAATTGTTGCCATTGTTGAAATGAAAGGAACCTTTAGGGGGTGTATAGATGGCATAAATTGATTGGATAGGCTGTATGCATAGACAAACTAAACCATACAAAGCACAGAAATTTGCAACGCCTTGCTCGAATATAAAATCGACGATGCCTCGACTGCTGACGTAACCAAGAGTAATCCAGTCAGCAATGCATCCATCCAATATAAAATCAACGATGCCTAGACCTAATGTACGGACGCCCTCAATTTTTTGTTTCAAATTTACTGGAGATTTTTTCTTTAGAATTTTTATGCATAATTGGAAAACAGTTGCTTGGCCCGCTTACAATTTTTATGAGCGTCGATGCGTAGATAAGCATTAATTTCTTCTTAGACATTTACGGAAAATATTTCGGTAGAATTTTTTATTCACTTTGGTAGCCTACTGCAGCTTTTTCTAAAACAATACTTCTATGTGTGTCGTTTTTGGCCTCCAATAATGCATAAAACTTCTAAAGAAAAGATTTCCAATAAGTTACTAAGAAGAAATTGAGGGCTTCCCTACATCAGGTCGAGAAATCGTTGATTTTATATTTTTTCAATTTGTAGGAAAGACAGAAACTTCTAAGGGCAAACGACACTAGAGAACTCTTTCTAATCTTCTTCTTGAATACTGCAGAGCATCACTTTCGCCCATACATAGACCCTGGATATCTGTTATTACTTGGCTGTGATATAACATACCCACGTGAATCAGCTATAAAGTCGAACGAGTACACGAAATCAATGGTGCTGTCTTCTGTAAAATTATATGTATAGGATTGAAAGTGAGAGCTAGCAGATCATTAATAAAAATGAGGAAGAGTGTAGGAGACAGCACATACTCTTGCGTACATCGGATCAGAATGGATTATAATACAGTCAGAAGTAACTCCGTCCAATATAACTTCAATTGAACGGTGAACGATGGGAAAGTAAACTTTCAATCCATTTTTAAGAAAAGAGGGTCAAGATCTAATAGCTACCTGAAGTTTAGCTAAAAGAGTAGGATGCCAGACTCTATCGAAGGCTTTCGAAATATCTGATGCAATTATTTCTGACTCACCAAAAATTATGGAGACATTGATTCCAACGCAAGGTAAGTAATATTAGTAAATCTCCAGTAGAGCGGCCAGTAAAAATGCCGTATTGGCACTCGCTAATAAGTTAATTAAATTTTAGATATTTCATCAATTTGTGCAAGTTTCCATGCCAAAGGAAAAACTCCTGTCGAATAGGACAGGTGAAATATTTTGCGGAAAAATTTTTGATAAAGAAGACCGGCAGCACTTGAGTATCAAGGGCGAAATACCATCAAATCCAACAGCCTTAAGACACATTGAGACACATTGATTGTTACGGTCTTTGACTGTAATTGCATCTTGGTGGAGAAAGATTAGCTTGTGAACCAGGTTGTTAGCCTATAACGAACAGTCTTTAAAGCAATAATGTAATAAAATTTCAACGGTAGGTATTTGATTCATAGAGCAGCACACCTGTATATATTGTTCGAGAAATTTTACTAGCAACAGATGAATCCTCTCTATCTACCCCATATCACACAAGGTAAAATTGTATAATTGTAAGAAAGAAAACGAAGTTAAATGTAAGGACGTACTTATCCTGAAGTATACATACTTGTCTGAAAATAAATGAAATAAATTCTACCCTTTGTACATTCACTAAGTACCTTACACAAGGGCGGTGGGGTCGATATAAATCCATTGATATCCTAAAATACCTTGACCTACCGAATATCAAACAATTTCACATCTCTCATTCGACTAATAACAATCACCGAATGATTAATGAAAAAATCCAGAAAATTCGAAAATCATTAGGTACTATTCCTAGTCTTTTTCAAAAGCCACAAATTAATTGCTCTCTTCTATCCGAAGTTATCGAGTAATTCAATCAAGCACCGAACAATAACAACAGAACTGGAAAAATGTCAAACTCGTTAGAATTTTTGACAGCGCTCAAATAACTCATCGAAATCGACCACGGATGAATCCAATTGACAGTTGGGTGTCATGTTTATCCCTTTTGCAACATAAAATTTGCGTTCCACGTTTCTGTTTTTTTTTTTTTTTTCTATACGGCCAATGTCTGATGTTTTTTATGTTAATGTCTGGGGTTGCATTTCATTTACCCATTTTTATGCATTCATCGCACGCAATAATTTATTATTTTTTATGCTCAGAGATGTGTGTTTTCGAACAATGGGAATTTGATTTACATACCAGAACGTTACTACTTGCATAACATTATTGCTACCCCACATGGATGCTGTGGAACCCTTTTTTTTATCCCATTTCATTAAGGGTGAATTTCATCTCGTTAAATTCTTTGCACATGGCATTTATGCGTGTGCGTATATCAATGATGTGCGCGATTCACACCGTATGTATTGTGTATGTATATATGTACAATCTTAGAGAGTCTAGCTAGGGTCTGTAGGGTGACCCAAGATGAGAAGAAAAAGGTAGCGCATATAGATGAAGAGAAAAAAATTAAAATGCATTGTGCATACCTACCTAAAAAAAAAAATGATAGGGTTTAGTATAGCAGCAATGTGGATGTTTTATAGTTAGTAGGAAAAAGCAATATATCAAGTTGCCCTTACCAGGATATCGATGAGTATTCGGTTGAATAAAAAGGGGATAACGAAGTGGATGATAAAAATTGAAAGGTGTTTCATTAAGATACTTTTTTTTTTTATATATATATGTACATAACAAAAGGTTCTTGTTTTGGATGATTATTATTAGTAATTAAGTGTAAAAGGTAAATAAATTTAATATTTATTTTGTTTTTTTATATATAGATTAGATTAGATTCGTAGAGGGGTGTGTAGGCGTCAGCCTCGCAATCACCGCGACCTAAAAGATCTATTGTGAGTCCCCGTTGAATTTATTCCCTTTCTAGGTTCAGACTGTTAATAAAGTCTAGGATCCTTCTGGGATTGAGGTTCCGTACGTAGTTAGGTGTAGGAAAAGCATGTTCGAGATGGAGTAGTCTCCGCCTGGTCAATGCTTCGCAGTTGCAGAGCAGGTGCTCCGAGGTTTCATGAGCATCCTGGCAAAAGCGGCAGGATGAAGTCTCAGCCAAGCCCATCTTGTTAAGGTGATACCTCAAGGGGCAATGGCCTGAGAAGAGTTCTGTAATTATTTTGAGCTCTGTTTTCTTGAGAAGTAATAGTTCTTTTGTTTTTCCTCCAGAGGTGTCGATAAACTTTTTTGCCTGACGAAGTCCTTGTAGCCTTTCCCAGTATAGGGATTTTTGTTTGTTCTCCCAGTTATTTAGGGCAGCTTTGAGGTAGCACTTTGAGGTGCCGCAGAATGGCTCCGGTCCGACAAAGGGAGCTTCCGCTCCTCTTTTGGCTAGGCCATCAGCAATTTCGTTGCCTTTATGGCCCTCATGTCCAGGTACCCACATGAGGATAACTTTGTTTCCTCTTGATAAATCTTTTAGGGTTTGTAGACACTCCCAGACTATCCCTGACTTGATGGTGTAGGACTTTAAGTCCTTGAGGGCAGCTTGACTGTCCGAGAGAATATTAATAGTTGAGCCATTTATGGCTCTTTTAATGTAGATATTGGCGCATTCTTCTATGGCCAATACCTCGGCCTGGAATACGGTAGGGGTAGAGCCCAGGGCCTTTGATATATGGCATCTGGGGCCGTATACGCCCAGTCCGACTCCACTGTTCGTTTTTGAACCGTCTGTATACCACACCATCGATCCTTGTTGAAAGGACGGTTTAGTGGAACGCCATTGCTGTCGGTTTCCTAAAACCACATCGAATGGTCTTACAAAATCCACCTTGGGTGTGATTATATCAGATATTGTCGTCATTTGCTCAAAGCGTATCTGTTTTAAGATACTTAAATGACCAACCAGATTCCCTGGTTTGAACTGTTTCTCCTTTTGCAGTCTAATAGCACTGGAGATTGCTTCCTTTTTCACCTGCAGATGTAGGGGTGGAAGGTTTAGTAAGGCTTCCATGGCTGCTGTAGGACAGGTCCTCATGGCACCAGTTATTCCTAGACAGGCAAGCCGTTGTGTTTTTTGAAGCAGAGCCTCAGCCTTCTTTTCATAAGTTTTTGGCCACCATGCGAGCGCCGCATAGGTGACCATGGGTCTAACAACCGTGGTGTACATCCAGTACATCATTTTTGGCTTCAGACCCCAAGTTCTGCCAATGAAGCGACGGCACGTGTAGAGAGATCCTATCGCTCTTTCCGTCACTCTAGACAGATGCGAATTCCAGGAAAGTTTCTTATCTAAGGTGACCCCCAGATATTTGACTTCTTCTGAAAATATCAATTCCGTGTTATCGAGAAGAGGAGCCTTTAGTGAAAGCTTTGATCTTCTCGTGAACGGAACGATAACCGTTTTGTTTGGGTTTACACTGAGGCCTTTGGTTAAGCACCAAGTGTGGACTTTAGAAAGGGCTTTTTGCATGAGGTCGGATATGACTTGGTCATGCTTGCCCCGTATCGTGACTACTAGGTCATCCGCGTAGCCTTGTACGGTAAAACCCGAACTGGTCAGCTTCTCTAAGAGATCATCAATCACGATCGACCATATGAGTGGAGAGAGAACTCCTCCTTGTGGCAGCGTTTAGCTGCAGTGATCGTGACTGAACAGTTTCCTAGAGTAGTAGTTATCCTCCTGCTTCTAAGCATGGAGTCTATCCAATTAACCGTGGGGGGCTCGAAGGCCTTGTCCTCGGCAGCTGATTTAATTGCTTCGAAGGAGGTGTTATCAAAAGCACCTTCTATGTCTGCAAATGCACATAAGGCCACCTCTTTTGCTTCAAGAGCTTTTTCGAGGTCTTTAACCAAAGTGTGGATGGCAGTCTCGGTAGACTTGCCTGCTTGATAAGCGAATTGCTTAGAATGAAGTGGTGATTTAATCAAAACTTCACTTCGAATATGTAGGTCTAGGATTTTTTCCATGGATTTAAGTAAAAATGACGAGAGACTAATGGGTCGGAACGATTTGGCTAGAGAGCTAGCTCTTTTTCCTGCTTTGGGTATAAATACCACCCTGACGTCTCTCCAGCTTTGGGGAATATACACCAGAGCGTAACTGGCTCGAAAAATGCTTTGTTGTGGAACAAGTATTTCTTCAACCCCTTGCTGTAGTAAGGCAGGAAAGATGCCGTCCCCTCCAGCAGATTTAAAGGGTTTAAACTTACCAACGGCCCATCTAACCTTGTTAGGAGTGAAGATTCTTCCCGCAAGGCTCTTACTCCTGTTAGAGACCCTGTAATTGCCCACCTCAATTGGGTCTGGAGCTACTATTCCTTGAACGGGACTGGTAGAGTCGGGGAAGTGAGTTTCTAATAAGAGCCTGACTGTTTCCTCACAACTCTCGGTATAGTTCCCATCTTCTTTTTGAAGTGAGCATATACCATTCGTGTGATCCTTCGAAAGTACCTTATGGAGCCTGGTAGCTGCGGGCAGTTGATCTATGCCATCGCAGAAGGTCCGCCAGGTTCTTCTTTTAGATCTTCTTAATTCTATGTTATATTCCGTTAGAGCCTTTTTATATTCTCCCCAGGTACCAGAGAGCTTGGCTCTGTTAAATAGTTTTCTGACTTCTTTTCTTTTCAAAATCAGTTCCCTATTCCACCAAGGTACCTGCCGATTACAAGTCTTTTGCTTCAGAGGGCAGCTGTGTTCGAATGAAGTCAGTACAGCCGTTTGTAGCTGCGTAGTGGCTGAGTCCAACTCCTCCGTTGTGCTAATGCTACTACCGGGAGAGTTAACTACAGCCTTAAGATGTTGTCGATAGAGTTCCCAGTTAGTTAATTTAGGGATTCGGTACTCTAGACTTGAGTTAAGTGCGGCTTCTATATCGAACCTGATATGTCTGTGATCGGACATGGACATCTCGTTCGACACATGCCACCTGCTTATTTTTGTGCTTATGAACATACTGGCAAGTGTTAGGTCCAGGAACTCTTCTCTGATAGTGTTCATAAAGGTTGGCTCATTACCTCGATTTAGTATCTCTAAATTATTAGATATTATAAAATCGTGGAGGTACTCACCCCTGATGTTGGTATCCGTGCTGCCCCATAGCGTGTGATGTGCGTTCGCATCGCATCCAACGATAAATTGCTTTCCTCTTCGTTCTGATGAGTCTTTTTAGCTCTGTAGGAGGTAGTGTATCCGCATCTCCAGGAAAATAGACTGAGGTCACTACTACCTCGTGACTACCTCCCGGAGTTGGTACCTCGAGAGCTACTGCAACTACGTCCCTGGAAATGAACTGCGAAAGAGGAATAAAATTTAGATTAGTGTTGAGCAGCAATGCTGCCCTGGGATATTCATGCTCATTACTGTAAATTAACTTACATGATTTTGTGGGAAGTCCTTTAATGCGGCCTTGATGTACCCAGGGCTCCTGTATGAGCGCCAGACTAAGTTTCTCCGAGACAAATCTCCTGCTAAGCACGCCTGATGCCGCTTTGGCATGATGGAGATTTATCTGGAGGCAACTTAGATGATGATTAGTCATGACTAGGATGACTTTTTATGGCCGCTAGCAGCCTTGATAGGAGATCCTTTCGGATTTCCTTTTTTGCCCTGCTTTGCACGGGCAGGAGGAGGCTTCTTCTTAGTGCCTTCGGACTTCTTTGCGGAAGTCCCCGGCTTAGCCTCTGCAGTTCCGACTGCTTTACCGGGGCCAACCTTAGCCTTGACAGAAAGTTTAGGCCTGCTGGTTCCTGATGTCGATGGCTGAGGCTCATCAGTCAGAGTTTTAATCTGACCTTGGCCTCCCCAGCCTCCGCCACGGTCTTTACTGCCCCACCCTTGGGCCTAAGTTGGACTGAGCCGAACTTGTACCCAATTGTGTAATGAGCCTTTTTTAGCTCCTCCATGGACGTATGGTCCACGGAGAAGGTTAGCTCTGTTACGTGTGGTTTTTGTGTCTTGCGTAACACAATCCACTCTGACACCTTTAACCCCGCGTTCTGACCCTCGATGTAGTCGAGAATCAAGTCCGTAGGGTCCTCAGCGCTGTTGGGAAAGTATCCCACAAGAACTTGTGGGCGAGGAATTTCACTTTCCTCGACCATGACAAGGTTGGCTCCTTCCCAGGGTTTTAGCTCCCCAACTACACCTTTTAGCCACGTCACGGTGTCCTGATTGGCGCAGTTGATGACCATCCACCCTGGTCTAAATGTGGAGCCCAGGAATCTTGGCTTCAGGGGGCTTTGTTTTCTAGCCGCGATCTCTCTCAAGATAGCACTCTGTACGGACTTCAATTGATCCATGTTGAGTGCCACCTCAGGATAACCGACGGGAAGAATACCCACCCGAACGCTCTCTGCAACCTCTTTATAGGAGGGCTGCTTACGCAAAGGCTGGGAGACGTGCTTCTTTGAAGGATTCTCCGTTGCTGCCTTGCTGCGTTTGGCACTAGGTTGCTCCACTTTAGGAGAAGAGTCGTCAGAGCGAGTCCGTTTTTTAAGACTCTTCTCATTCCGCTGTTCTATCTGAAGTGCAGCAATCCTTCTAGCCTCTGCCTCTGTGTGGCCATGTTTTAAAAGCCATTTAAACCTTTTTTTGGCCGCGCCACTGAGCTTTGGCTTGCGCTCTTTGGATGTGGGAACTTCAGTATTCCCGCTGTCCTGTTGGCTAAGGAGATCCTCCTCGTCTAGGGGGAGTGTATCCATCGCATAGCCGTCAGATGAAGGACTTGTAATGTCCTGGAAATTTTCGGGTTCGTTAAGAGCCCCGGATTGGGTTTTTGGTACATTTAGAGGTGCACCTCCCTCAGAAAAATCGGGCTTATCTATTTTGGTCCCACGAGTATGCTCGGAAAGGTTGGTCCATCTCAGCAGAGCCGGCATGCCGAGATAAGGCTAAGGTTGAAACCGGAGGTCGCCTGGTATCCGGAGTCCATCGTTATAAGACACACTCACGCAGGGCCATTCATCCCATAGGCACGATTGTTTACACCTGGGATTGCGGGTTTTATCGAGTTTTCCTCTCTAGATCCGCCGTATTCAGTCAGGTAGCCAGCTGCACCCCAGGGGATGCCCACCAGCTGCCTGTGCAGAAACACCTCGGGCAGGATGTGACTCTTCGTCACGTACGGACGGTCTTGACAGAGTGCCTTGCATGGCAAGGTCCTCCACTAAGCGCTCATCGCAGCCAGCTGTTAAGCTAATCAGCAAAATAACCGACAGTTGCAGAACAGTACAATGCGACGTTACTGTTTAGCAATTGCTAATTATTTCACTAAAATGCGCCCTTGGCTGCTGGAAGAATCTTCCGTATATTGGGCCATCACATCCCTCCCCCCTTGGAAAAACTAGTTTCCGCAGGGAACTAGATCTGGAGAGTGAAACAGTCTTAATTAACAACTGAGAATATTTTGTTTCTCGTTCGGTTCAGATTGTTTACATTTTCTTTACATACCTACTATCTAAATTGTCTTATCTTCCTTTTTCATTCCTTACATTTTTTATTTTTACAGCATTTCTCTTTTTATTTTCTTCTTACATTTAACTTCAATACTTCCTTTACATATTTAATTTCTTTCTTACTTTTATCTCATTTCTTTTTTATTGTGTTCTCACAACATCTCTATTTTCTCTTTTAGTTTATTTACTGTTTTTTTTTTTTTACTAATTAACAACAATATAAATAACTGCATACTTGTGTTTTGTTTACATTCTTCTATTATATTTCTTTATTCTATTTTTTTACTTCACATGTCTTTTACTTTGAAACTTTTCCCACTTATCGTAATAAGTTATTTATTTCTATTACATTAAAATTGTATGTACCTATTGGACAAGAATTCATTAATTCATTTACACATATTATCCCGTTAGAAAACATTGCTTACTACCTATAGGTATAATGACAAAATAACAAAAAGTTCTTTTTACAGCCCGAATACTTACAAAAATACTATCCAAACCATAACAACAAAATTTTTCTCTCACTAATTACAATTTTTACACTCATCTAGCCTTAAAGTTATTCTTCCTTCCTTTTTTTTTTCTAGCAATTCTTACACTTAACTTGAATACAATATTTATATTGGTCTAATTACTCAGAGTGATTCCGTCTATCTAAAGGTTGCCACTGTCCTATCCAATATAACACTTAGTGTAACAAAATATCTAACCCTACAACAGTTGTTACTACGCTAGCTGTACCAGCTGTTTTCCGACTATCGTAGGCAGGTTTGCTGTGGGCAATGTTGCTGTAGTAGGCACGATTACTTGGAGGCCATCGTTCGTTTCCTTGTCTTCGGTAGGCTGTCCTGTTGTTACAGTGGGTTTTATTGAACTCCGGGTGATGGGCAATATCGACAATCTGCTTGATCTAGCCGGTACTGGTTTTTGCTTCCGACATCTCCTGCGGATCAGAACTCCTGCTACTAACATAAAACTGGCAATACTTAACAGCCCAATTATTGAGGTGGCGGCTAGATAGATGGTGTGGGGCTGACTTTGTTGTCGATGTATTTCCTCTCGTGTGATGTCCTCATTTATTTTTTGTATCTCGGCTGCATGATCTCTCCAGGCTTGGTTGGCATTGTCGGCAGCTAACAGCCGTACCTTACGATTTTGATCGCCATCAGCCATAGGCTTTGTAGATCTATTTCTGGTGCTCACGCTATCCCATGATGGTAATTCCGAAAATGAGGGTTGCCAAAGACTAATATTTCGCTGAGCGTGGTCCTCTGATGTGATCAAAAGGTCGCCGATCTGAAGGTGGCAGTGCTCCTCGATTGA
This sequence comes from Dioctria linearis, assembly GCA_963930735.1. Taxonomy (NCBI): domain Eukaryota; kingdom Metazoa; phylum Arthropoda; class Insecta; order Diptera; family Asilidae; genus Dioctria; species Dioctria linearis. Next base: position 285,815,049 of record OZ005741.1, read on the forward strand.
TAATACTCCGGTAGAACATAGTTCTCCAATCGCTGTAGGTGTATCGCGGCAGTTTACCTCTAGTTTCGTCTTGTCGGCCATCACGAACAACCAGTGATTTCGGGTAATCATGCGGACTAGACTATTCCATTTTGGGAGAATTTTTTCCTTGCATGCCAGCGGGTTGACGTTGAAACTTCGAAAAAGGTTGAGTACACAGCTATCACCAATGGCTGTGACGATTGGTCCCAACTGTGGGCACAGGAAACGCAAATGATTTTCGAGGGTTGTCAGTTGTTGGCATTTCTCATATTGCTGATAGTCTAGCAGGACATACTGGCGATCGTGATTATTTGCTGCTAGAAATTCGGCTCCCAACTCATATACATGGTAGCCGTCCTCATCAACTACTGCGGGAATGGTGTATACTTTGTGCAGTTCAAAGCCACTCTCTCCGGTTGAGGAATGTCTATTCTGACCATAATGTGCTGCGGACCCTGCATTGCGCTCACCTTAGCAATTTGAGTCAACAATTGGAAGTCCAGAAATTCCTCTGCTAAATCCAATTGTTTTGTAGCGTTCGTCATAATTTCTGTTAGCTGCCGGGCGTGAATAATCATGGGGTGAAGTTTTCCCATGCTCAGTGCGACTAACATGTTCGCATAACCTTCTTGGACATCGCTGAGTTCTCGCAGTTGGAGGGTCATTAGTGTCAGTATTTCATTTATCTCCACTCTCCGTGTTAACGTTGTTATCTCCAGGTCTTGACTTTGCTGCGCGGCGGTGATGGCATTGATTTTATTCCAAAGTTCCTCTCGCTCTGCTGCTGCCTGAACGCGCGACGCATTGAATAGATTAAACGTCGATGTCATCACTGTTGTTTGCTCTTGAAGCAAGGTGAAGGTGCGGTTTTCTTTTCCATCTAGATCCCTCAAAGCCGAGTAGATATTTTCCGAATCTGCGTGATCCATGGTCCCGAAAAGTGTTTTTGACAGGGACCCTATACCATCAAAGAAAGATCGTTTCCTTCGAAGAGTCGGTTCCGCATGGGTGTGGTGCTTCAACTCCTCATCCTGTCTCCTAATCTTCGCCATCCAACTTCCTATTTCCTTAGTGGCTAGCTCACATCTGTTCCCGAGTTCTCTCTCTCTGTGGTTGATGTTTGTGCAGAGCTGTATAACCAGCTTGCTGCAATTGTTTGCGAACTCCAGCTCGACCGCCAAGTCCGGCATTTCTACTTTGGATAGAATAGTCCAATGCCTAGTGTAAAAGTTTGCTTTTCCTACTTGCTCGAACAATACTCCGGACTGCATTATGGGCTTTATATTGTAGCCAGCCTGCCCAGCGTATGACAAACTGATGAACATCAACAAGATTATGGCGACTGCTTCCATATTCAGCTTCTTAACTTCTCCCAACTAACTATATGACAACCTTCTTAATTTTATCCTACCTAGTATACAAAAATAAAAGAAACCACTCTGTATATAATTTATTTAGTACGATTTTTATTATTATTTAGTAAAATAAAATAAATCACGGTACAGATTTAGTTTATTCTACTTTCTATCCACTTCCTCCTTCTCTCTCTCTCTACCACCTTTCGTCCTTTTTTTTTCAATTACCTTTTTTTTTTATAAGTGTTCTTTTCTTTTTTACATTTCTCTTTCCAATTGCTTTTTTTTTTCTTTTTCTTAACTTTTCTTTTTATTTACCAATTTTTTCAATGAGTATGTTTTCTTTTTTCTTCTTTCTCTCGCTACTTTAATTCTTATTCTTTACTTTAATATTATTATTTTTTTTTCTTACTCTCTTTACTTTAGTTTCTTTTTAATTCTCTCTTTTTTTTCTTACCCTTTTTGTTTTTACTTCTCTGTTTTTTTTTTTTTTTTTTTTTTTTTTTTTTTTTTTTTTTTTTTTTACTTATTATTTTTTTTTACTTATTATTTTTTTTAAATTCTCTCTTTTTTTAATGATCTTTTCCTTCCAATATTAAATTTCCTCTACAAATGTATATGTTTATGCCTTGCCGGCTCTTCTGGGCTTCTTTTAGCGTCCGTCTCCTGAACGGACTCCGAATCGGGCCACTAGGTCTCTTCTTTCGTCCGTTCTTGTACGATTCTGCTGCTTTACCTGTAAGGTAAAATAAAAACAAAATTTACTAAATAACAGTATCATTCAAATTTTTTTAACCGATTCACGTGAACCCGTTTGAGCTTTCTCCCGATAAGGATTGTTGCATTCTCTGGGCTATGAACGTAAATTACTTCATAAGGACCCTTGAAGATTGACGACAGTTTTCCCGCCCGAGCCGGGTCCCTAACCAGAACCTTTTCACCGACATGCACCTCTATCGCCCTCGCGGACCTATCATAGTACTTCTTGGCGGACAATTTACTTTTGATCAAGTTTTGCTTTGCTAGTTCGAATGCCTTTTGCAATTTAAACCGTAACACATTATGATATTTATCGGCATTGTATAGCGGTTCAGGCTTCCGCTGCAAGCTACTGGGAACTTCCGAGACGAATCCGAATAAAGTTTCCATTGGTGTCAATTTTGTGCCCGAATGCACCGAGTTGTTGTAGGCATGAGCTGCCGTCCGCAGGAATTCGTCCCAATTCCGCGGGTCTTGATCTACAAAACTTCTCAAATAGCTTGCTAACGTGGAATGCTGTCTCTCTACGGCATTTGACTGCGGATGATAGGCAGTAGTCTGTAACTTTTTTATTTTCAACATCTTACAGAGGGCCTTCAGCACGTCTCCTGTAAAATTCGCTCCTTGATCAGTAACTAATTGTTTTGGTAGAGTATATCGGCTGAGAATTTGCTCGAACAGTGCTCGTGCTACAGTATTCGCTTCCTGATCCGGGATCGCTACGAAGTCGACGAACCTAGTGAGATCATCCACCAAGGATAAGATGTATTTGTTGCCATTGTGACTCAACGGCAATGGTCCCACCAAATCGACGTACACCTTCTCAAAAGGTTTGCTTGAGATTGTAGTGATCACCAACGGCATCTTAGTAGCTCGACTGTGTTTATTTTTCTGACACTGCGGGCAGCGCCTAATATACTTCGCGATATCCCTTTTCATCCCTTTCCAATGATAGAAGCGCTTTACTCGTTTTAAGGTCTTATCTCTTCCGAGATGTCCTCCAAACCGAGAGTCATGGAAGTCCTTCAAGATCGGCTCAACTTCATCTGGATCTGTGATATGCTGTGGGTTCGGATCACCCATCACCTTTCCTGCTATTACTTCTGCCTCATCGAGGTCACCCCATTCCTCTTCGGATTCCATAGGTGATGTATCATTTACTTCGGAATCTTCTCTTCGAGCTTGTGCCCGAGTGATAGCTAGGCATGGATGCATTTCGCTCTCCTCGAATTTGGCTTCTGTTATTCTTTGGGGTATTCTGCTTAGAGCATCCGCATTGCCATTTTTCTCTTCCCTTTTTATATAAAATCTCGAAATCATACTCTGACAATTTCTGATGAAATCGTACCATGCGTGACGTCGTATCTCTAACCTTGAAAACACCCCGAAGAGGTTGGTGGTCAGTAATTACTTTGAAATGCCTGCCCAACAGATAACATTTATAGTTACTTACGGCCCAGACTATGGCTAGTAGCTCACGTTCAGTTGTCGAGTAGTTCCTCTCGGCCGGATTGAGTGTGCGACTGGCGTAACTGATGGGCCTTCCTTCCTGCTCTAGAACTGCCCCTAGGGATTCACCACTAGCATCCGTCAGTAACGTGAATTCCTTCGTGAAATCCGGATAAGCTAATAATGGAGGCGTAGTGAGAGCCTCTTTTATCAGGGTGAATGATTTATCACATTTGGGTCCCCAATCAAACCTTACCTTTTTCCGTAATAAATTATTAATTGGAGCCATGATTAGTGAGAAGTTAGGGACGAATTTCCGATAGTAATTAGCTAGCCCCAGGAAAGACTGTACCTGTCGCACTGTCTTCGGCCTTGGAAATGTTTTTACGACTTCCACTAAACGTTGATCTGGCTTTACTCCCTGTTCCGAGCATACATGACCCAGATACACCACTTCTTTTTTTAGAAACTGACATTTAGCAGGTTGTAGTTTCAAGTTATGATCCCGAAAACGTTGGAATACTTGCCTTAACTTATCGTTGTGTTCGTCTAAGTTTTTTGCAAATATCACAACATCATCGAGATACACGAAACATTTTACTCCCTGTAACCCTGTTAATATGCTGTTTAAGAGCGATTGAAAAAATGGAGGCGCTGTCTGTAGCCCAAATGGCAATCTTTTATAATGAAAATGATTGAAATTGGTACTAAAAGCCGTTTTCTCTCTATCTGCTGGATCGATTAGTACTTGATGATATCCGTTAGCTAAATCTAACGTTGAAAAGTACCTAGAATGACCTAGTCGATCCAAAATATCCTCAATTCGCGGAAGTGGATATGAACAAGGGATACAGACCTTGTTGAGTTCACGGAAGTCTACGCACAACCTATACTTGCGATTCCCAGCTTCATCAGTACCCTTTTTGGGTATCAGGAGTACTGGAAAATTAAATGGACTATCACTATGCTCTATTATGTCATCCTCTAACAATTTTTCGAGTTGCTTTTTACACTCTTCTCTGTGAGCTTCCGGCATTCGGTACTGCTTTCTATGTATGGGCCCTGTGTTGGCCATTAGAGGTAATTGAAAGGTTTTTGTTGGAGTATAGGTCAGTTTGTCTCCTGGCAAATGAAAAATGTCACTGTATTCGTAACAGAGCTGAGTCACGGATTCCCTCTCCTCTGGATTGAGATCTTCTCCCAACAACAGTGATTGTTTCATTAATTTTAGTCGCTGTTGCCTTTTATTACACTTCCCTTCACTATCCGCTAGTGGTACTACTGAATACCGGTTCAGTCCTTCTAACTTTGGTTTGAAATCTTTTACCTCCACGGCCTCAGTCCTAGCATTTATGATTCCCACAAAGGCTTGTCCATTCTTAGGCCTGATTATTATATTTCCGCAATACACTCCAGGACATATTTCTTCGGCCATACATAGCATTTCAGCCTCACTCTCAACTGGGATTCTCACCAGTTGCTCTGTTCTGGGTTTCAAGCGTATTATTGGTCCATTCGTGCTCTCGCGTTCACGAACAAGTGCAGAAGCTTTCATCCGGGGATTATTGAGCTGGACTTCCGTGCGAGGATGCCCTAGCTCGTTTTCCCGTTCAACAGCTACTCTCACCTGCTCTTCACCCCACATGCCTGTAGGCCATGTTATGAACTCATCCCTTACCAGGCGATCATCTAGTTGACCAGCCTCCGTATGAAGGGTTGCGGTCAAAGTATTTCCCCGCCTGTGTTCATGTTTCAGCGCCTTTGCATCCCGGGTGACCTTCATCTCGTTTTTCTGCTGGGATTGTTTCTGGGCAAGGCCTTCCGTCATCTTTTTCACTCTCTCATTTCTCTTGTTTATCTGTGTTAGATACCGGTCTATGCTGTCTGAGGCTGCCATCGCTTTACCAATAATGTCCTTTAGCTCTGTAATTCTCTCTTTAATGCTCTGTTTCACTGTTTCTGTTGAGATTTCTCGAGGATTTTTGTTACTAGATTGACTAACGCTTCTTTGACAAGCTTTGGCCAATGTCACTACGTTAATACTTTCTTTTCCTGTTACATTCGCAAAAAGAGGCTTCTCCTCCTTGTTCCTTTTTACATTCCGTATTGATAGTTTTTGGTTGATGCAGTCGATGATAGCTCTATCCTTAAGAAATTCGATACCCAGTATTCCGTCAGCTGGTATTGAGTCTGTGTCATAAATTACATTGAACTCGCAAGCATGCTCTTCAGTATCTATACATAACTTGGATTGACAAACCCCTACGGACTTTCCTTGAGCCCCAAATAAACCCCCAATAGTAATAGTTCGTTGAGGCTGAATAAATGTGTTTTTTTTTATCTTATTAAATTTTATTAAATTACATGTGGACCCGGTATCAACCAAAAGATTTAACTTACCTGTTAACCCTATGTCTGCTTCAACTGTGATGCTACAATTATTCAATAAACTTAAGTCTACTGAAATATCATCCCCCCTCGGCGATGTGTCTCTGGAGTTTGTTAATGGAAGGCAGCTGTGGACGAATTCCCCAGCTGCCGCTCCCCGTTTCCCTCCAGTTGGTCAGCGCGTTCTGCTAGGTACTTTCTGAGGCAGTTTTCTGTATAGTGATCACATGTCCTACAGAATTGACAATAGAGAACTCCCGATACGGGCTGAATACATTCACCTGGGCTACCTACCGCAGTATTTGCGAAACGTACCTGCTGTTTCCTACAGCCCGCTACCTCATGACCATAGCTGTTGCACTTGGTGCAGTAAGGGGGCTGTGTCCTACATTCTTTCGCAATGTGACCCTGTTGTCCATATTTAAAGCAATGAATGGTTCTCGGTGGGGTTACCCTGGCTGCCGGCCCTTGGTATCTTATGGGTGATACTGGCCTAGCAGTGGAATAAATTGGTCTTTGCGGTCGCTGAACTCGATTGGGGCCGGCCTCGCCTGCTCCCCAACTGTTTTGCGTACCTAATGAGTTAGACCTCCAACCTGCCTGTACCACTTCTGGGTCTCTTACTTGGAGCCTTTGTGCATCTTTTTCATAGTATGTAGCTTCCTCTTGTACTCCTTCTAGCGAATCGAATTTCCGTCCAGTGAGGTATACTTGAGTAGGTTTACTGCTAACGCCAGCTTTAAATGTCGCTACTGCATCTGCCTCTAATTCTGCTATCAATCCTGTATCACCTCCTGGGTATTTCGCTGAGACCGCCGCTTTTATTTGGTCGAGCAATTCCTTCATCCGGTCTGCGAACTCCCTGATATCCTCACCAGGCCTCTGCCTGCATGCCAGCATTTCCGTTCGCAATTCGCTAAACGATTTTTTTGGTATGTAGGCCGAATTGATTACTTGCTGTAAAGCATCAAAATCTTTTGGTTCCTGTGAGCATACCAAGTAGTACGCATCGTCCGTTAGGCGATACTTTATGCACCTGATAAAAATCTTCTGCTCCTCCTCTGTCAGTCTATCGTGTAGATCCTTACTGCAGCTCAGAAAGCGATACACTTCCTTCGCCAGTTTGGACGACCTTTCGCCAGATAGTATAGGTACATACTTGGATACTAGATCCATCACTTTTTCATGCACGTCTGCCATGTTGTCTTGCCCTGTGATGTTTCTTTCCTCTGGCCTTATCTGGTTCTGCTCTGTTCTTACTTTTCCACTCGGCGCTACTTCCTGCTTATTTCTCCTGATTAGCTCTCTTTCTAAATTTTCTTCTGGTTCTTTATGCTGTTCCCAAAATAACAATTTCCTCGGCCTGAACCCTTTACTCGTACTCACCTTATTACCCTCTTGAATCGGTTTTCTCTGTGAAGATCGCTCGAGCCCCAACTCTTCCTCTAACCCCGCTGTAGTTTCCTCAGCCTCTCTTAACTGTGCCTTTAGTGAATCTATTTTCTTTATCAGCCCTTTCTTCTCTTTTTGGATTTCTTCCAATACTTGCTCTGCTTTTACTTCACGGCTCTGGATAATTTCGAATGCTGCTGTTACCAATAGGTCTAAAGCTTCGCCCGTTGTACTGCTTTTAGCACTCTCATTCAGTTTCTTTAACAATTCCTTCTCTTCCTCTCTTGTCCACCGTTTCTGTAACTCTGCCGTTATATGTTCCCCAATATATTCCCAGTCCTGCTCGTAATTCCGCAATATTGCTTGGCCTTCCTTCAGTTCCTGTGCTTTTATCTCTAACTCCCTTTCCTGGGCCTGAAAGCGTGCCAATTCCTCCTTAGTTAAAATATTGCTTCTTCCTGTTGACATTTAGGACTGTGAGACTGTTATACCTCACGCACATATTTCCATTATAAACACTACACTTGTCACTTATCACTTAGCACTCTTAACACCGATATTAACAGGTACGCGAAATATACTTCTTACCGCCTCTCATTGATCATACCTATCAGCGCTTTTGTATCTTACTGAATTACCTAAAACGTACGTACATATGCTCCAACATAAATCTGACAAAGACTTTTAATCCAGAAAGATTCTTCGCGAGTACTCGAATACTTATTAAATGTATTCTCAATTTAAGTAAAAGCGCATAAAATTTTAAAACAGAGTGTAACTAACTGCATTTTGGCACGGTGGCCGTACTTTACCGACAACTTTAAAAGAAAATTTTTTAGATCCACTTAGTGGAATCACGTTAGAGCTATAGGAATTCAACAAACCCCAACGATACCTCGCAAAACCGGCACGAAACAGAAATACTTATTATTACCATACAATACACAAAAAGAACCTCTAAATGGTTCAAAAGATTTTGAACCACTTGCCTTAATGTTGTAGAAAATTAATAATGATATATACTCTGTCTCAGGGATTGTAGCAACATGTGTAAGTGTAATTTTTTTTTAGCTGAAATATGGTAAGACTAGCAGCATTCTCTTGCAACACTACTTAGCACACCAAGAAAGAGGAACCAAACCTATCAAAATGAAGTGGAAACGAGAAAAGCCCTTTATCTAAATTTATTACCATAAAAATAAATATATATTCCCCTACCTTTTGTTATCTAATCTATATGTAGGTAGGTATGTATATTCTGAGTTTTTTTTTTTTTTTTTAGATATATATATTTATTTTTTCCTTTATTGAATTGTGTTTTTTGATAACAGGAAGGAGAGTGCACTTTGTTTACCTACATCCATGGATTTAGCGAATTAAGTTTGGTTTATTTTTTATAAGAAACATTCAATACTTAGTTTCTTATAATATAAAATCGCACATGATATTTCACAATTATACGCCACTCACTGACTCACACACTTTTTGCTTTATCTTCACATCAAATAATTTAACAGAAAAACCCCGATGAAATAACTACTTATATTTTAAATTGCTCACCTAGCACACGAGAAAACTTTCAAACGCCCATAACTATTAACGCTTAACACCAAAACTCACACTCAGCATTACAATAGTATCTTTAGGCTGAAAGATCCAACTTAATAAACTTAATTTAACACTTCTTAATTAACCTGAAAAGTAAATGGAGCAGCTAAAAGAAGCAGAACTCCCACAATTAACAAAAATGGAGCAGCTAAAAAAAAGCATAACTCCCAAAAATAATAAAAAATGGAGCAGCTAAAAAAGCATAACTCCCAAAAATAACAAAAAATGGAGCAGCTAAAAAAGCATAACTCCCAAAAGTAAAAACACAACAAACACAATACCTGTATTACAGCAACACTTAAACTTTTACCGGCTGCGCCAAATTGTCGTGCCCGTTGAGCAATCGAATTAACGAATCCAATAATTAAAAGCGATACTCGAATTTCTTTTAACACAGTTTCTTTATTAAACCATAAACCAAACTGACCTATCTTAATACCTTTTAAAAGCAAAACCAATCTGAACCGAACTGTAACTTGATATCGCGATGAGTGATAACGGAGCGGCTAAAAAATACTACAGGCACTCGCCAGTCCAGTCATTGGTCTTTTATGCACCAATATTCGGAAGTAGACTTTACTTAACAACGCGGATGTAAACAAACGACAACAACCTTGCCGTTTGTTCTACCGGTTGCAGCACCTGAGTCGCTCAGTAGTAAACAATCGCTTTACATAATAATTACCATGCGAAGGTTAATTATTATTGTAATCGTCGATTGCTCCACTAAGCGCTCATCGCAGCCAGCTGTTAAGCTAATCAGCAAAATAACCGACAGTTGCAGAACAGTACAATGCGACGTTACTGTTTAGCAATTGCTAATTATTTCACTAAAATGCGCCCTTGGCTGCTGGAAGAATCTTCCGTATATTGGGCCATCACACCAGTAAGACTTCAATAGAGCAACGGGCGACATTTCACACTTTTTGACCACTTACATGCATTACATGGACCGCTGACAATACTGAAATTACATTATCATGGGATCACTTTTCTATAGTTGTTTCTTTTTGGTTTAACTACTTTATTTCTCTTGACTTCAAATAGTAAGTTCTATACGAAATTCACCATTCTCCAGTTTCAGTCAGTGAATTTTCGAAATGAATATATAGGAAAAATACATAGATGGCAAAACAATATTTGTAACCCTTTGTCTGTCGCCCCATACGTACTTTTAGGGTTAGACAAACAAAAATTGATTAATTTTATTTCCTTAAAAATCGAGTTTAATGAATATTTGATGTTATAGAAGTTAATATTCCAATTAAATTAATAATTTCGAATGTATTTGGAATTTATTGAACTTGAAATATTAATATTAAACCGAAAATGAAACTTCAAATTTAAATAAATGTCACACCCCTGCCAACAAAAAATGACCCAAATGAAAAATATCAAGAAGTCAATGTTATACCTGTCAGTGTTTTTGCCTTGTCTTATTGCAGGAGTTTTTAAGATAAAAGTAACTTAGATATTTGCATAAATTTATTCTATATGCAATTCTTTCTAACAGCATTAGAATGAAAACATATTGGCTGCAATTTGTTATAACATCATTTTTCTGTGGGAGCGATAGTTTTACGCTCAAAATCTGATCGAATTATTTACTTCAGGGAAAAGTGCTGAGGGAATCTGCAACTATGCATAGAAATTAAAGTACGTTTTCCTTTTCAGGATGAATTGCTGATGGCAAAAGAAAAAGAAGTTGACATATTTTGGCTTGAGCTTTCCCGGATCCGCACTTCTTGAAGGTCACAAATAAACAGTTCTGCTTCAATTTGCGCTATCAATTTCAAGCTTTCCACAATTCAATGCTAATACCGAGAGGATTTTTAACAAAAACAAAACAAACAAAAACAAAATTCAGGAACAAGCTCTCAACAAAGACCGTAAAATGAGACTTATTTTCAGCTGAATGTGTTAAAACATAGGTTTGGGTTCAAACCAAAGATAGCTCGCATGACGTGCGTCGCTTGTTATATACGGAATAAACCTGGAGCGCGACCTGATCTAATGATGAAAATTTCGACCAAAATTGGAACTCGTATCAGGGGCGGATTTCCGTATAGGTCGAGTATGCGGCAAATTTAGGGGGCTGCAAAACTTGGTGAGATTTTTTTTTTTTTAGTAGTCGCGCCCTCTGTGAACCCTCACTTCAACGTTTAAAAATTCAAAAATGTTTCCATAGCACCCCAAAAAAGAAATTTACACATATGGAGATTACAATTATGAAAACTTTGGATCATCGAACTGGATCTTTGCTTACTAGTTTACTCCAAGTTCAAGCGCATCATTTTAATTTTGCTCCACTACAGACTACAATATGTTAGTACTGGGTTATTTGCTATTTTCGCCGCTGCTACTTTTCGTTTTTTACAGGGAGTAGAGGGGCGGCAATCTTGCATAGGCCTAGGGCGGCGGCCAAGTTATCAAATCCGCTCCTGGATGCATTCATAATTTCGTAAGAGAAGCAAGATGGATCTAGGGTGATTTTAAAGGTTATTCCTTGAGTATATTAGGCACAATGGACTCCAGGTGGTCTAAGTGAAACATGCTAGGCAGTTCTAGCGGCATTGCTTCTACCTAACCTAACCTAAAACGCTTTGCCTGCTGTTGAAAATGAAATGTTGCAGTCGCAGCTTTTTTATCGTTTAAATTATTTGCTATTTATAGTCCTTGATTTTCGCTCTCGTCAATAGTCACATAATTCAACTTAATGTGTACAACATACTCGTATTGCACTTTTTGTAGATATCTGAACTAAGCGAACCAAAAGTTTGCTAAATTTTTTGCTTTTTATAGTAGAAGTCATATTTTGCTTGAGATTTATATACTCAAGATTAAAAAACCATTTTCTCAGATTTTATTCGCTGACAATCACCGATATATTTCGGTATGATTAATCAGAGGTAATAAGTGATTTGATTCATAAAGAGAAAGAATATTCAAGAGAAATGTCCCACTCAAAAAATCTGAGTCCACCTCTGTGTGTGAAGAAAAGTTTATTTTCTACTTTTTCATGCAGCTTGTCCTCAGTTTTGTTTGAAAACTCGTTTTTTACTTATTTTATTCCGTTGAAGTTCAAAAAAGAGTTTCTGTACGAAATCCACCATAGTTCAGTGGATTTGCTAATAAATGGAATGAATAAGAATGGATGGCAATACAATATTTGTAATCCTTTCTCGTTCACCGTACCTTTTCTTTTAGGGTTCCGCAAACAAAACTTGCGTAATTTTATTTCCTTAGAGTACAAAATAGAAAATGAAGCAGTCCGTGTTATACAAATAAGTCTCAGCGATTAAATTAAACATCGAACGTATAAAAACAAATATCTGTATTTAAATAATAAAGGTTTTTTGAAGTTCAATAACTATGTTTTTATATCTTGAATGGAAAGCAAGTACTTTTACTTTATTGTGGTTCTCGGCTAATCGCATCCTATTGGAAAATTCAGATCAATCTGGACGTCTTGCAACGCTGATTTGGGTTTATAATGTTCCTTCTATCTTTGAATAGCTTCCATCAAAGTTTTCTCATTTATCACAACTGGAGTTGTGTCGCGAAAATTTCTCGAAAAGTTGTTGGGCATTACTTAAAAGTTCTCAATAATATTAATTGTACCTTGTTAGGCAACTGACTCTTAGAATACTCCTTATTTTTGGGAATCACAAAAAATGGCATAGGATGCAGACTGATACAGAGATGACAGATTTCTGTTGAAGCACATAGATTGGAAAAATTGGAGAAATATACGGACATAACCTTTCGTTCATGGGACTTAATGAAAGCAGATGGTCAGCAGAAAATATTTTCGTATATTTTTCTAAGCCAAAAACAAAAGCGCATCGGAATGGAGCGAGGATAATTTTCACAGAGAAGCTCTTATTAGCTCGGCATCACTTTCTGAGAGGATAATTTCTGCTCGTCTAAGACCAAATTAAGGAACTATTGCCCCTAATGTGGAAGCAGCTTGTTACGTCCATTCACAGAGTACTAAAAGATGTACTACATCAGGATGTAGCAGTGTAGCGGTTACTACATCTTTTAGTACTCTCTGAATGGACGTAACAGTTTTCAGAAATAGTTTTCTTAACGTATACGTAAAGAACAAACTATTTGAAATCATTATTCGAAAAAACTCCGCATAGTCTTTTGACGCCATTTGGGTGCTTCCATCACTCACCGTTCTTCGGTCAAAGATTAATTTGCTTTTATACCATAGATGATGAAATCACAGGGTATACTAAGGGCCTGTCCGGATCCAAGTCTTCGTCTACATTTTCCTCTTGTTATTAAAGCTAGTGACATAACGCAACAAGCTCAGCTATTATAATAGTTAGACGAAGACGAAGCTAACCTGTCCGAATTCGTTGGTTTGTTTATCTTGATTTCACAGACAACAAACAAGCATAACATCACAATACGTTGTCTATTTAAATAAGTCAACTCGAGCCTTGACTCGGTGATTAAGTTAACCAGATGTGTCAAAACTGTTATACAAATTCGGATAGAGCTTGACTCGAAGTTACGTCACTAGCTGTAATAACTAGGCGAATACGAAGACTTGGATCCGGACTGGCCCTCAGTTTGTAATTCCGTTTGTAACGCACAGAAAAAATGATGGTAAAGCAAATTGGATTGGACACCCACGCATAATATTAAAAGTTATTTTGATTTTTGGATGTCCGTCTGTCCGTCCGTCCGTCCGACCAACCGTCCGTGCGCACGATAACTTTGGAACGCGCACGCGAGTACTTAGAGAGCTGAAATTTCGTACATGGGCTTTTAGAAAAAAAGTAAAATTGAGTTCGAAAATGGAATAAATCGGGTAACTCCTTCATAGGGTTGCCATACACAAATTTCGTTTTTCACCATATAATTGGACACTCCCTGTGAACGCATCAATGTACAGAGCTGAAATTTTGAATGTAGTATTTTTATAAAAATAATAAATACAATTTAAAAAATGGGCTAAATTGGGCAACCCCTACTTGATGTTGCCATAGGTATACAAAATTAAGATTTTTACGTATAGAAATATACGCGAAAAACCACTTCAACGATCAAATGTTCACTGATTGGTGACCACACGGGATTTCATACCGTCATTCATCTAGGGTATCATAATAAATGGTCTTAGACCAATTCTAGCTTTTTTACTTGTTAGATTTTTACATTTCATATTATATTTTGGATTGCTATCAGAAGCTCTGAGATTTATATTATGATAGGCATTTAAGTGAAACAGTTTCAGTTATTATTAAAATTAGGCTTTTCATCCTTCGCCGTTCAGCTTGTTGCTGATTATTTGCGCAATCGATCACAGATGATAAAAGAGAAAAATCTTTGTTCTGATCTTATATATCTTCTCTTCTCTCTGGTGTTTCTCAGTTTTTTGATTTACCGAATATTCTTACTAATTCCTCCATTGAAATTTATGCGGATGACGTCCAGATCTATTTGAGTAAACCCATAGGTTTGATGGAGGATTGTATTTGTCGCATTAAGGAAGATCTTTCTAGCGTAAATGACTGGTCACTGCTCAATCAATTTTCGATAAATCCAACTAAGTCGCACTGCCTAGCTATATATAGGATAAATTGGAACTCCTTCCGGTTTTGTTAAATATTTCCATTCGCGATTAACTTGACTGCGTCAGGAATCTTGGAGTTTGTTTCAGAGCTGATTTCAAATGCTGCAGTCAAATTAAATGGGAAAAATCTATAGCACTTTACGGCAACTTTGAATAACGTCTGCTTTCCTTCTTTCGCTTGAAGTTGGCTAAAAGGTTAATTCAAATCTTTACTTATTGTAGTACCGTCTTTTGCAAACTTGATGCTCGCTGTTTGTTGCTTTCAATGATGTAATTCGCTATAGTTATAGACTTCCTCGGAATGCTCATGTGTCACAATATGCATTGTCACTGCTGGGCACTCCTCTGAAAACGTACTTAGGCCGCCGTGAGCTCATTCTTCTGCACAAACTGGTATATACCCTTACTTTGTTCAGGCAATACGAAAGCATTACTCTCTTACTGCCAATGTCCAGCGAACGGGCTCTGGCAAGAACTTTTCTTTGTTATTACAAGATTTGAGTTTTTAGGAGCGTATAAAATGGGACGCACTTCATATTTACATTATGCATTCACAATAGACCACCACATATTTATCAGTTTTCCTTCATCTCATGCAAAACTCAGAATAATATTGAACACACTGAATCATCACGTCTCATCACCGACAGATTGACGACATCAAAATATTCTCCAAAAGTTTTCCTGATTGCGACTGTCGTGATGTGAACGGATCATGAACGGTTGACTGTCGGAAGCCTAATGGATAGTGTGAATAGGCACCCCTTCAATCGAGAGGGAATGTTGTTAATACATGCACCTGATGCGTGCTAAAAACAAACGAAGATGGACAAATATTTATTTTGTACCATTCTATTTATTTTAAGATAAGCTCAAAGATTGTTGAGAAATATTCAAGAACTTTCTGATAAATAATATAAATGCGAACTTTCTGTCCTTCAACCTACATTTAATAATAAATGAGACAATTACTTCGGATTACGTGACTGGATAAGACTGTAGAGATAACTAATTTAATTATAATCTTCTAAATCACGAAATTGAAAAGAAAAAATAGTCCCGCATCTGGAAAACCAGATTTTATAATTAGAAGGCATATCCTCATAGACCAGTTCGTAAGAAAAGTAGAATGATTTCTGTGAAACCTGCAATTCAATCAACCTGTTCAAGGAATTTCCGCACGCACCTGTCTTGGACTGAAAAGGTTACGTTTTAATATTTTAAGATTTTATTAAATTTCGTGAAACTTCTTTGATGCGTACATCCTTGAAACTGTTCCATTTCGGTAAATAAAGGGATAAAATCGTGCATGAAGAGTCCATCACTTCATACTAACAGGAGGGGAGTTTTCCGAAGGAAACCCTTCTTTCTTTCAAGGGTTAAAGCGTTTATTATGAACCTTTTTAATCATATTTGTTGGATATGATATTTTATGTTTGAGTATTTAAGTGGCTTTCGATTAACCGAAACTTTTATGTGTAGATTGTACATGCTACGTACATACATATATAACTTCGTTTGAAAAGTGGTTATTCGATATGCGTAGAAATGCTACTTCAGTAAATTTTGACTAAAATGTTCCCCAAATCGCTTGACATGTTGATTTTGGAATTCAACTCAAAAATTTGAAGGACATCTTTTGCGATAACTGTATTTACAACAATGGTAAAGTTTAAGTTTAAATTATTGAAAATATTATTTCCGCAGCACAAGCTTCGGAAACTTCAAATTTTTAGTGATGTTGCAGTTCACCAAATCGGCATACCTTCCAGCATAGAAACCACAAGAATTTTTCATGAATTTTTGTTGGTAAATGGTTTTCTCTTTCATTATTTATATTGCCGGTCGTCGAGGGTATCTGCTTTTCGTGTCCACTTCATATGTTAGTTTTTTCAATCACACTTCAATTCCTTTGCTTTTTCTATATTTCTTCAACTTTCTTGAAATTCTTAAAACTTTTTACAACTTATTCGGCTTTTGTAAAATTTTACCTACAAAGAGCGCACGGTTTTCAACGAATATGCTTCCTATTTTCGAAGTTTTCCATAATTTCTCATACTACATATTTCGCATTTGAGGAGTAGAACGTTAACGTTAAAATTTGTTAATATATTTATAGAAATGGATGTATGGAGTTAGTGACCCTTAACTCGTAGAATCTATAATAAAACTATCAAACTACTAAACTAAAAATACGTTTTGTATGTATTTCTATACACAGCTTACATAATGAAGAACCTATCTCATTACACATTACCTTGTGAAGTATTTTTATTTTCAAAACATTTGAATTTTTTTTTCTTTTAGTTATTATTTAAAAGTTATGATTAAAAAAACATAAAAACTTACAATTAACATAATTTAATATAATACTATAGTTACCATTAATAGATGAATAAATAAATATATAAGTAATTTAATTACAAAAACAACGGGAGAAATATTAAAATCTACATGTAGTACTATTAACTCTAAAATTACTACTGTATGTTTATATTAAATATAAACATATACCTAAAATACAATAAGTATAGGGTGTTCCGTAAATGTGTTTAATCCTTTAAGGGGATGAAATTGGAGGTCATTTGGGTCGAAAAAGTCTAAATACTTTTATATCGAACTCCGCTGGGTTTTCCAGTAAATCGATAATATCGATCTTCGAGATTTTGCATACCTCTTCAGAGTAATTTCGTTATAAGTTCTATTGTAGGTAATGGATTGTGACGTTCAAAACTTTATTTAAAAGAACACATATTGGTACTTGTAAGAATGTATAATAAGTTATAATTGTGCCTTCAATTATTTAAAAAAAAAAGAAGTTTTCTCTAGAATTTTTTATTTCACCAAAATTTTTTTTCGCGCTTCAGTGTACATTTATTCCAAATGTCACCATTGTACGAACTTGGGAAAACCATGAAAAAATTTGCGCATTATGTCTCCTTTCCAAAATGACCTCCCTAAGTGCTATCAACAATAACAATCAAAAGTTATAAGCAAACATTTGGAAAATGTGCCCATCGAGGTAATTTTCAGTTTTTTCGTAGGATTCTATCTCCTCCTACAGTTTTTAACCTACGACAACCATTTATATGTCATTGTACGGGAATCTGAACTGGCTATTAGATAGGGTACTTTTCGATTTCGAATTTCGAAAATGGAGCGGGTAATTTCGAAAAAAACCTTTTTTCCAAACTTGATATTTACGTAGATTTCGTTATTCCGCAACTTCATTTTTGCTGGAGGGGCAAGCTCTGGGTGGGGCGGGAGTTCAAAGTTTCAACTTTAAGCGGCTACATTTGAATAAAAACCACCAAAAATGTCATTTCCATTTATGAATTTAGGACTTACTTGCTAGAACAATGCTTCGTTGAGAAAATATAGCCGCTTAAAGTTTAAACCTTGAACTCCCGCCCCTCCCACAGCTTGCCCCTCCCGCAAAAATGAAGATGCGGAGTAACGAAAACTACGTAAATATTACGTTTGGTAAAAATTGTTTTTTCGAAATTACCCCCTCCATTTTCTTATTTGAAATTTCAGATTCAGTTTCAATTTTAATTTAATAAGATTCGCCTTATGTTATTTAAGACACGATTTGAGTCCGCTCAACTCAAATGAAGAGTCCGCTCAAGTCCATTCAAGCAGTGAGTTCGCTCAAGATTGAGTCCGCTCAAATTTCGAACTCAATGATTGATTTAAGCGATGAGTTGAGTCAAAATTTGAGTCCTTTACATCCCTGTAAAGTATGGAATTATTAGTGTATTTACAGGCTTAATACGACTATGTTAAGTTACTTGGATATAGTCAAATTCTCCGATGTAAGCTTTTCTAATCAATGCATTAACATTGTCATAGGACTTCATGGCCTGGCTTAAAAATATTATTAATTGAATAATTATTAACTTGAGAGCCAAGTTGATACCATCCAAAACGACAGTATCAACAACTATTTTACTCTTATCCCACAAGCTTAAGGCTGAAACACAATTTGAACTTTTCAGTCAGCTTTATCACCAGCTTTCTTCTAAAGCTGACTGAAAAAGCCGAATTGAACACAACTGACGTTTTTGACATTTGCAATTTTAACTTGTTTATATTGAAAACTTTTATTAAGGAACGACAGTTTTCCCTTCATTGCGCAATGTATCATATCTGCTACAATCTGAAATATCGCTTATAAATCGTGTGATTGATTATCAATGCCTTTTCTGCGTGGAAGTGGAAATACACATCAGGCTATATTTATAACGGTATTATCGCATTTGTAGAAACTGTGCGCAAAGTGCATCAGTCTTGTTAAGTGTGCCATCGAATCAAAAACTGTGTCAATTTCATAAGCCTATATTTACTAAAATCCGGAATTTTTTTGACCAAGGTTTGTATGACACGTTTTTTTAATTCGATGAAATTATGTCAACTAGTATTTGTTCGCTTGCTATTTTTCGCTATGTATCATATTATCTACATTGCGCACTGCAGTTAGAAAGGACAAAGGATTCTGATAACAAATTTCAGGAACTAGTTGAACAGTGCTTGATGGGATTTGACGATAGTGAAGATGACTTAGATTTCTCAGATGCGGACGAAGATGATGTAGAAGCCACTGAAGTTCTTTTCGATATTGTCAATATGCTAATTGATATTATAGAAGATTCAAGAAGATGAAAATATGAAACCAGCGAATATATTCAGGAATAATGGTGGAAAAATAAAAGCAACTAACGTGATATGACTCAACAGTGCAGCGGAATAACCACTATGGGTTCGAAGGAGTGAAGGAGACTACGAGTCAAAAAAAATTTGAAAGAATTAGACGTTGCCTACATTTCAATAACAACGATAAAATGCTTGCGAGGGACGACCCCAATCATGACCGCATGTTTAAACTCAGACCGCTTATTGATCATTTGAACAGTAGATACTAAAGCATTCCATATGATGAGCATTTATCTTTAGATGAACAACTATGTCCTACAAAAGCAAAAACTTATCTTAGGCAGTACCTTCCAATGAAGCCTCATAAGTGGGATTACAAAATATATGTACTTAGTGGAGTCGATGGATATGCCTATAAATTTGAAGTTTGTACGGTGTAAGAAAATCTTGCGAAGTACAGGCTTCCAAATGAAACAGACTTAAGATCATGTGCTAATGTTGTGGTGAGATTGACATTGACACTAAATATTCCTAAATATGTCAATCACAAAATTTTCATTGACAACTATTATACTACTGTTGAGCTCATGGTATATTTAGCTAAGCAAGGAAATCATGCACCAGGTACAGTTCGCCGTAATAGACTCCCAAATTTGAAGCTACCCAATGAAACTGACATGAAAAAAGATGCTCGTGGCACTTCTGCGAATATGTTACTACATATGAGAATGTAGTAATAAATTCAGTAGTGTGGAAAGACAACAAACTTGTAACGTTATTATCGACATATTGCGGAGTGCTGGCTTTAGGTACTATATCGAGATATGATAAGAATAAGAAAACAATTACCGGTATTGAATGTCCAGCCATCATCAAGCAATACAACCGACACATGGGAGGAGTAGACCTCTTAGACAGCCTAATCGGACGTTTTAAAATAAAAATGCGCTAAAAAAATGTGGTATATGCGCCTGTTTTACATTTTTTTGGATCTAACGCATGGTTCCTTTATAAAAAATCAAGTGCTCGAAAAGGCATTCTTCCCGTCCCCACTTTAAACGATTTTAAAGGAGAAGTTGTGTATTACCTCACGAAAACCGGTCCGCCTAAAAGAAGTAGGGGAAGACCCTCGCAGCCTTTAGAGCAACAAATTGAAGTTAAAAAGAAGAACGGGCCCACTTCATACGTATCGCCCAAGGATGTTAGAAGAGATGGATTGCAGCACTGGGCAATGCTCGAGGATGTTCGCAAAGGTCCAAGTATCCAGGATGTAAAGGATTCTCTTTCCTTAAATGCTCCAAATGTGGCACTCATATTTGTTTAAATAAAAACAACAACTGCTTTTTCAAATTTCATAACGAATAACTCGCATATTTATAATAAACTTTTCTGTTTTATACTTTTGCAATGAAAATGTTTTCATTTCTACATTTATAATATATTTCATATCTATAAGTTTTCTTCCATTTTAATATTTTTGGTAGCTGTTTACTTCTTAAAATGTGTCAACAGAAGCCATTCTCATCTGATATTCGACATTCGTACAGTTGGCAACATTAAAACTTCCCTCAACTTGGCAGTCATTGGGCTTAAATTTGCAATTTGAAGCTGGCAAAAAAGTGAAAGCTCTAATTTTGTTCTTCTACAGTTCTCAAGCTGGCTGCAAAGCTCCAATTATGTTTCAGGCCTTATTCTCTGTATCTAAATAATCGTTTATGTGTGCATGGCAATCAAATGAATCTGGTCAAAATAATTTGTAAATCATCAGCCTACAGATGCACTTTTACGTTACGCACTACTACATACATGTAGATTATTATTAATGAATACGCTAAAAAGCAATGGGTCCAAAATATACCTCTCTGGAATATGTCGAATAGCACAGTGAGTGGGTTTGAGAAGTCATTATTAACCTTAAGATGTTGGTGACGATATGACAAAAATCTTGACTGAGACTAAGAACTGAAGACCTGTAATTAAAAGCAGCAGACAGTTTGTGCAAATAACTTGAATCAATTTTTTTTAAAGGTTTTACTTTGACGTTTTGTAAAAGTTATGATCATGGCAATTTGATAATTTCCTCCACTGACATATATCAAATGCACTGCTGACACTACTGAAATTGCTTACATTATTTGAAATAATTATGGAATCACTATTCTATAGTCGCCTCTTTTTGGTTTAACTACTTTATCTCGTTGAACTTCAAATAATAAGCTCTGGACGAAATCGACCATAGTCCAATTTCAGTTTAGTGGATTCCAAATGGATAAATAGAATAGAAATAATCGCAATGCAACATTCGTAATCTCTTTTCTGCCCCCCATACCTACATTTAGGGATGGGCAAATAAAAATTGGTTGATTTTATGTCCTTAAAAATCGAGTTTAAGTAATATTTGATGTTGTAGGAGATAAGAGATACAAAAATCATGGCTACATATAGGCGTTTTCTAAAACCAACTTATCGAAATTTCCAATCAACCAGGGTTCTGTTCTCGTCGGAAACTGCAGTCGAATTTAGTCAATTTAACTCAGACAATGTCGATCAGGTCGTACTTAGAATGTACATGGACACTGTTCTTTTAATTGTATGTGCGGGCGGACGTGGCATTTTAAGGGTGTTCGTTCATATAAACCAAATTGCGTTCATGTCGTCAAGTCATTTTGACTACAGTCGACTTTAATCATTTAACTTCGCGCTTCTGATGTGGAAGTAATTTTACTTATGAGGAAAGCTTTTGACGTTTACTCACACATTTTCCAGGCCGTGTTAATTTAACTGCAGTTTCGACGAGAATAGACCCCAGAACAGTATAAAAAAACAGACGATTTACTATTTCCGATATACATATGCCGCCGCTTATTAAAGGAATAGTTAGAAAGATATTATACCTAACTAGAATAATCGCACTAAATAATTGGTCTGACCTTGTGAGGTTGAACAGTGAAATTGTGAAAACGATCAGTCCTAGACGTTTTATATTGTACTGAAATATTGAAAAGTTCTTCAGAATATGAAATCCTATTAAGACTTGTTTTTATTGACAAATAAATTCAAATAAATTCCATTAGAATTAGCTTTTTAGCAAATTTCCTTTTCTTTCCATTGAATTAAAAACTTCTGGAACAAAAATAAAAAAAAAATCAGAAACAAGGTAAAAATACACCTTAAAAACTGCTGTTTCCTTACCTCCTATTTCGTGATTTTACTCGGGTAAACACACGTCGGCACTAAAATAATGAAGTGATTATTGCCAAACATCCTTACAGTTTCTGGTAATTCCTTTGGTCGTTTACTAAAGCCTGTAATCATTTAAACACACGCCATTATGCACTTTATGTCGCCCTTTATGGTACTTCGTCCTAATTCGTCATTGTCAGAATCATTTGGATGGCCATGTTTCGGCGTGCGAGAAAGTTTATTTAGAAATGTTTACTTAGTGAAAACTGGGAATGATTCATGGAGAGGAGTTATGTGGTAGCTTTCTGAAAATTCATCATTTGTATTGTCAACATTGCGATGATAGATATGGGGTCGCAGTTAGGTGTTGCTTATTAGTCCCATGAATGACATCGTCAATATTTGAAATTTTAAGGGTTACCCACAAGCTCCAAAATTCACCATTGAATGATAATGAATTATCGACGACATTAACACTTTCGATAAATTGAATTTGGCATACTCAATATGAAAAGTGAAATATATGTATGTACTTTGCATAGTACATACCTATT
Organism: Dioctria linearis; assembly: GCA_963930735.1. NCBI lineage: Eukaryota > Metazoa > Arthropoda > Insecta > Diptera > Asilidae > Dioctria > Dioctria linearis. The sequence goes on from OZ005741.1 coordinate 285,838,004, forward strand.
GAGTTATGCTATAGGAGTGTTTTACATCCGTTAACGAATAGAGCTTCGTGCAAAAATGTTGTCTTATCATCCAGGCTATTAGAATCATGTGATTTCAATTCCATAATATCTTTACTATTTTCTAAGCTCTGAATAAAGTCGGGTGAGAGACTTTATAAATTCTTCAACGATAACGCTGTCCAGAGGCTGAAAATTGCAACATAAACTCTCCTGAAGTAGCAGTTATAGCAAGAGTAAGAACTGGAAGTAGATCAACAACCGTGTGGAACTGGGTCAGTGTCAACGGTCCCAGATGAGCTCTTTTCCATCTGGGGTAGCTTTAGTTTCCACTAGCAGTTGTTGGGTTCGTGCATACTCTGCAGCTATTCGTGGACTTAAGCAACAGCGTAAGGTTGTTGCTCTGCCTGCAGAGATGTGCGATATACGGGGAGGTTTGCTGTGTAGTTCTGAATTGCTTTGAATGAGTGTTGTCTATGATTACCAGTACTGTCGTTTGAAAAATTTGATGAGCTGTATCGTTTGTTGCCAAAGGGCATTACTTTCGGAATAAACCACTGACATGTATAATATTGATTGACTACGTTCTTACGAATTCACTACAGCAAGTGAGCTCACTTCTATATTGCTGACTCTATCGATCTAAACTCCAAGTTCCAACTGAGCCAGAATTAATTATTTAGTGTTGTTACTGATAAAAAGTTTTCTACCAAAGGAAATGTATGCATCAGATATGCGGCAAAGATTCAAAAGGTTTTATTAAAAACACTTTTCGACTGCGTGCCAACTTTCACCGCCAATGATTTTTTGAATGAAGAAATTGTAACCAGCCCACATGAAATAGAAAGTTAAGCAGTTAATATTATATATAAGAATAGAAGGAGTACACGAATAACGAAATTAAAACTAGTGATTTTATATTAAAATTTTATTAAAAGTTATTCATTTTATTATATTATATCCAGTGGCGTAGCTAGCTTTAAGTGTGCCCTATATCAACATTTCTTGGCACCGTTTTTTCCGAAAATTAACAATGACATTCCAATAAGCATAATATACTTGAAAATAACAAAAACAACAATATCTACATATTGAAAAACTCGACTCTAACAAAAGTATTCCACGTACCTACTATTCTTGTCTTTTTATTTAGCTGAAGAATATTTTAGTTTCTCAAGTTGTTCATTTTCTATGAGTTCTTCCAGAATCCAGTAAAAGTTATTACAATCATTGATCTCCGTTTTGAACCGTATTCAAAAAAAGGAGGTTTGATTTTACTTTTTTATGGATGTTGCCTCATATTATCGGTATTTCTAAACCAATTCAATTTAACTGAATTTCAGGGTGGACCCATAAAAATTTGGTCAAGATATGGTAAATCCATTCGGAAATGGAGAATACAACAATTCAACGGAGAACATCAAATAAATCGCAATTAATGTAGTTGAAGCGTTATAGATATAATGCTTTTTACAAACAGTATAACAGTATGCCCCAATGTTTACATTTGGGATATTACACTTTGCTGTAAGTAAATGGCAAATTTTGTACAGTACAGAAATTCTGGTTGGCAATCCTATTTTGGCACACAGCGCGTTCATTATTACTAACATCCCGTTATTAATGTTTATTTCGCAATAAAAGAGGGCGTTGTAGAAGTAGAGAGCTGAACTGTCTTTCCATACAAACATTGTGGTTTTTTACATATTCTGTGCAAATGATCAGTCCTAGATGTTTTTATCTTACTGAAAAGATCTTCAGAAATCTGTAAAATTGTTTAAAATCATTTTTTACTATCCGATGAACTTTTCTAGAAATAGATTGAAAAAACCACTTCAAAAATACGTAAATACATACAGGCATTGCATCTAAGGTATTGTCTATCAATGCTAGATTTTTTCCTTATGTTCATAACCCGAAAAAATTGGCCTAATTAACAGCTCTGCCCACCTATGTAAATTTGTGGCTCTCGATTTATTAACCCGTGTCGTAATAATAACTTTCAATTAGTTTTTTTGCCTTAAGAGCAGTACCCGCATTCCTTGCACCTACAGCGTAAACAATGGAGATGTGGCGGGTCCATATAATGAACGACCCGGAACGGGTCCATACAATGAATGGCCCGGAATGGGTCCATCCTTAGTTCCATCGGAACGGCTTCATAACTAGTGGCAGTAGCCAAAATCAAACAGTTTTTTTTTATGAATGATACATTTGAGAGACTTCGTCACGGACTGCATATTTTTATACGTTGGGTGTTTTGTTAAGGAGGGGGCCTAAAATAACGACAAACATAACGTTATCCATATTTTTTATAATGTGAAGTTATGAAAACAGGGTACTATAACATACTGCACTTAAGAAAATGATTTCGTTTTAACTTATAACGGTATGAATTATATCACAAGAATTTTGTTAAAATAATAACGATCCAATAAAAAACGATATTACGGTGGCACTGATAGCATAACGAAATAATATTGAAACGAATTAAAATGTTTGTGTATAACAAAATACATAATAATTAAAAAAATGGATTTAGAAATATTGGTGCAGTGTAGCAAGTGTAGCAGGCATTATTTAAAAATTTCAATAGTACACAAGTGAAAGTAATGTAATACTGGTTTTTTGTAGGAACTTGTTTAATTTTACTCATATACCCTTAAAATATATAACAAGCAGTGGCGTCGCGTGGACTTGGTGCTAGGGGAAGCAATAAGTTTTTAATTTTACAGAAGAGTTAAATAACCATGCATTCAAAAGTTATTGGTGATAAGCCAAATTTAGTGTAGTCAAATTCTGGTTGTGTTAGTATCTGTTAACGCTGCAGTGAAAGCTCAGTAAAGCCGTGTAGTAGAATCAATATAGAGAGCGGGGCAACAAGATATATGGTTGAAAATATTGCGTTTGCTCCTGCCGAAAATGTTCTTATTCGATGTCACTACACCAAACTAAACGTAAATAAATCTCGGTGGAAGAAGGAATTTTTGGATATCTCATCGCTTTTGTTATGTATTTTTAATTTAATTTAATAGAAAAAGTTGTGTAAAGTATACATTTTATACTATTACTATACTTGCCTAAAAAATAAATTCTCACGTCGTACCTTGGTATTGTTTTGGCAATTTTTCACCGAAGACTTCATTCTGAAAATACATGAACATCACTCAGAAATTTATCACTATAATATCAACAGATAATTACTTAAACTCTTTACTTTATATAGCACTATTTTTAAATATAATATCTTGCCCTTGCCACAAGTTTTAAATTACATTGAAATTGTTGTAAATTAGACAAACTTCGTTCGACAGCTAATCATAGATTTGTCACTTTCTTCAAAATAATGCTGACTTACTTCACGTTTATGCACAGGAATTTTTCAGGTATCAACACTTCCTGTTGTTTCTATATTCTAAGCCTATTACTAAACCTCAGACATTGTGTGTATTTCAAGATTCGCTATAACAACAAATATTAAAAATGAAATAAAATTGTAAATTAAAGGTGGCGCCCTTATTTTTTCGACGCTTTTTACTCGTCTTAATCTCATTCATTATTATTATCATTTATTATTTACACATGATGCCAAGTCTCATTTGAAAAATTAAGCAAAACGTACATAGAGTTAAATTTTGTACGATGGTACGGAAACTTTCGTGCGCGAGTCCGACTCACACTTGGCCGCAGTTTTAGGATCGGCATACTGCAGATAACATAGCCAAATTTTGGTTAGAAATTGGAGCTTAGAAAATAAAATGTGTGCGGTTGCTATTGACAAAGCTGCTAATATTGTTGCAGCATATACCTTGTTTCTCCCATATGCTTAATTTAACAGCCCAAATAAGCATCCATAAAATTAGAGCTCGTATAGAGAATGAAAAAGGTTTTGTTGAGTACTTCAAAAGATTTTCATATGCATTATCTAAACTTCTGCTGAGATGTTCCTACTCACTGGAACTCAAATTATTGAAATGCTGGCAAGAATTCTATCCATTAGGGATGTTGTTGTATCTACACTTGCCGTAGAGAATTCCCGTTTGCATATCGTTACTCAAAGAGAATGGGAGGTAATATCAAAGTCGTTAGATATTTTGAAGATATTTTATTGACATAATACATGAAGTAAGCACCGAAAAGTGGATGTTTCTTTCAAATGTGCTTATCTTTATAAGTGCCTTCTCAGATAAACTGAATATCTACATATATAAAAGCATTGGACCTTCCAATCGAAATTAAAGACATGGCTTCAGTTTTGAAAAATGAGTTAAATAGATGATTCAAAAATATGGAAAATAATATTTTATCCTGCCAAGCTACGTTTTTAGATCCCAGATTTAAGTCGTACAGATTTCCAAATAAAGCTTCTTTTGAAAATATAAAAACATCAATTAGAAACAGCATATTAAATGTTAATGTCTGGCACTTCACAGTCCGCAAATAACTCTCCAGTTTGTGATATATTTGATAAAAGAGTTAGTGCAATTTTTACACTTCAATATCACAGCAGCTTCTATTGTAGAGGTTGACAAAAATTTACAAGAACCTCTATTTAGAATTGCCGATCCCTTAAAGTGGTGAGAAGAAAAAGAAGTATTTATCCTCGCCGTTATCAATTGGTATAAGAGCCATTGTACATCAGCAACTGCAATCCCATGTGGAAGGGTGTTCCCCAAAGCTGGCCAAGAACTTACCAAAAATGAAAAAGGAATCGCCTGAAGCCCAAAACCGTCTCTCAAATAATATTCTTAAATTATAATATGAATTAATTAATTTTCTGACTTTTATATTTTATATGTTTATATTTTTAATCGTTGTTTGCTTTCTTTTATATATTCTATAATAAAATAATAGCTGAACCCTCAACATCTTTCTTTGAATTGAATTACGAAAGTAACGATGGAATGGTTTCGCGGAATGGTATCCAGATTAGATGATCTGGATCTGGTTCTGAAAATTTCTCAGAACGACTAATCTCTAGTAAACAATAATGTTGCTTAGCATGGGTCAATGCATTGGGGACAAAAAATTGTTTTTTTTATATGTAAACAATTAATTTTATATTTAAATACGTTTGGGGCAATAAATAAATCAGTTGGGAGTTAAATTGCAAACAGCTTCTATTCAATTACATCCATAACCTTAGTAAGTAAGTTATTATTAAAATTTCAAAAGTGATAGAATACATATATACTTATAAGTGTATATTTGCCCACAGCGGCTCGGAATTTTTAAATGGATCCTATGCACTTGAAATTTCGGTAAGCGGAAGATTTCTATCAGTCTTGGATCACTAATATCCTCTTTCTTTCCAGAGCTCAATATTATCCAATCGGCGTAAGTCAATCAACAAAAATTGGCAATAAATTAGAATAAACATAGGACTATCAATATTAAATATAGAATGTCACTTTTCATATATCAAATGCAGCACTTCAACCGGTCGCAAAGATATTTATTTTCGCATTTCTCAATCGTCTTCCCTAGTTCCCCAAGTATGTTAGAGAATTTCGAATGGAGAGTTATAGAGTTTTACTCGGAGAAAATCAAAATTTTCATATCCAACAACGCAACTCTCCAGGATATAGAATCCGGCCCCAGTACCGATTCATTGTAATGATATTGGAGAGCATCGGCTCTAAATTTAGAGTAATATAACCTTTCCCGATTTTCCAAAATATTATTTAACATTATCATTACATCTTTTTCAACTCCTAAAAATTTAACTAATAAATGCTGTGATTGTTTTTTTCAATTCTAGGAGAGTTTCAAAGTATTGACTGTCTGACTGAAAAATCAGTCGCACGGTATGTAGGGAGTAATCTGTGGGCAACTCCACAACTCTCCGGGTTACAGAATCCGGCCAAGATTGCCTCAACTATTGGTAAGTTTCGAACTCTGCTTTATAGAATCCAAGTCAATATTTTATTCATGCATATATAAATATTACATGGGTTACGTGTAGGTGTTACCATCATTTTAGCAAAATTTTTCTAATTTTACAATTGCCCTTAAATTTGTTTTGAGTTTATTAGCACTATTATTTTTGTTTCAAATGAGACATATTTTCAAATTTTACGTAAAATATTTGTTAAAATAAGTTTTTAAGTTGGAACCTTGGACGGTTAGCCTTCAAAATATATAAAAGAAATTTTACAATCAAATTGTATTTACATATAATTGTAGTACGTGACCAGTCCTAGAAGATATGCGTTCACTTCAGTAATACTTATGCATGCCACTATTAATAAATATGTGTACCGCTGGAATACCTCTATATGTAAACGAATCTGTATAATCACTTCATAATCCTATGATCAACAACCTGACCCTAAATCTAATGATAAGCCACATTATTACTTAAGACCCATAATCTTCTCAAAATTATTTCACCATTTTCACCGAAAATTTGTACGTATATAGAGTTCTAGATTCAAGTTCTATTTTACCTAGGTGTTTTTAACACAAGATTTAAAAACACCTCTCATATGTATGTGCAAATACCTACAAACATATGTATTACGTATTTCAATCTCTTTGCCTCGCATAAATTTCCCAAATATTTAAATAGGTAAATATCAGTTAGCTTGGAATTATACTTAAAAGCTATAATGGTACAGGAAAATTTTTAATTACAATTTCCATGTTCTTGGAGCGAAGGCAACAGAATTTAACCTCTATGAGAATAAAGTCATATTTTAATGAGCACTTTTGCGCCAGGGGTGTCCCTAGAGGTTTTATGTGTGTACTTAACTGAGATACAATCAGTAGTAGACTTGTACAGCGGAGAAATGAAGCGATTATTAACATTTCGTGTTTGGGGATTTCTCAAGGATAAAATTACAAATCTGCCTTAATTACTCATTATTATCTATGGAAAAATTTAACGCACATGAAATTCTAATTAGAAAGAAAGGAATAAATCTTAATTGTTCTTTTTGTTTTTTTTAGATGATAAGCGGGTTTTCATTATCATTTGTCTACACATGTCGTGTGAAAAGTAAAAGAGACGTAGTGAAAAATGTATTTAGACTGTATTTTTGATGATAGTTCAATGAAGACGAACTGGATTATAATATCTCATCATCTTCATGCATATTGCCTAAACGTTATAATATTGATAATTTTCATGACTTATGTAGGAATATAAATATAAATATACTGTGGGATCTTCCTTTGCGTCTGAAGTCATGCAAGGTGGTAGCTTTCGTGGAGAAAGGCAGGAAATTTACGAAAATCCAATTCTGTTTTGTTTTGTAGGCAGCACCTCATTTTTATGCAGACATATCATGAAATACAGCGGCTTTAAAATATTATTAAGTAAAACAAACAGACAAATATAAAAAAATTTAATTAAATTAAGAAAAAAAAAACATGGACAAGAAAGAAACACAATAAATATCGGTCTAATATTCGGTTTCCCACGTGTTTTAAAACAGAATAATAAAAGATCCTTCCTTGCCAGCCCAGTAGCATATTGGAGATATTCATCCTATACAAATATGGGCTGAAATGAATGAGAAGTATAGTAGCGCTCGTATCAGATATTAATGTTATTTCCACAAAAAAAAAAGGTGAAGATACACGGTGAGAGACTTTCGGTCTCCAGTTATTTACTTTTTTGTTAATTTCTTTATAACAATTTGTTAAACTCACTTCAACTTATTCCTTTTTCTTTCCGAGTAGATCTACACCAAAGATAATATAATAAGAAGATAGAACACGGACGAACAAAATTGGAAATTTTCGGTGTTTGTTTAGAAAGAAACAAGTAATAATAATAATAAATACTTTCGTTTTTGCATGAATAGGGGAAAATAACTTTGCTATGCATTATTGTAGTGCAACTGATGCAACGTGTTAGAAACAAAAATTGAGAGGTCGTAGTACTACCCGAATGATGAAATCTTCTTAAATATCTCCAAAATCCCTTCAAACTACTAACAATAATGTACATCGGGTCACACCACCTCAACTTTTTAAGATAAAGATAAATTGCGCTTTAGTTAAGGTGCTGAAAGGAGTTTTAAAATTCTTCTCAAATAAAATTCTAATTTTTCCCAAAGCATGAGTTTATCCCACTTAATCTCTTCAGAGCAAAACAAATGTAAACAGAAGCATGCGCGTTCAAATACCATGGCATTACAGCAACAACTTTCGACTTTCGAGCCAACCTTCAGAAAAACCCAAGGTATATAGAACACAAGCTATTCTCCGGCACGTACCACGTTCCGCCATTTTGTCTGGAGAGAAAATTGTGGTTACGTCACTCTGTGTATAATATCTACTCTATATATAGAAAAATAAGAAAATCTTTGATATTTTAATAAATTTGGCAATAAATTACTGAAATTGTGTATAAAATAAAAGTTTTGAATATTTAAGATGTATTTTTTATAAAGCTTTTTCCATAATTAAGTTCAATTAGGTAAAAAGATGTACTTTCAAGATCAAGTGAAAATATAAACAGAAACAAAAAATAGTTTTTTTTATGCCATAAATGTATTAACATAATAATGATTTTGTATAGCAGTAAAATATTTAATTAATACATAATTAATCTTTTTTTGTATTTTCTCCCTTTTTTACTGCATGTAAATTAGTTTTCATGCTATAAAGTAAAATTCAGTACGAATAGTCACAACGTACCTGTGTGAGATGATTTCACTTACCAGGATGCTAGCTTGTCGCATAAGAACTTTTCATAAACTAGTCATCGTTAGGTATTTGGATATGAATAGGTATGTAAGGCGAATATATTCAGTATAAACTGTGTATTTGAGGACAATTTGAATGTTGAACAATTTTCATACCTGTGAATTTTATTTAAAAATGGGTCAACATAACTAATTCACATACAAATACATGACGATGACTAGTTTATGAAAGTTCTTATGCCACAAGTTAGCATCCTGGCAAGTGAAATCATCTCATATAGGTACGTTGTGACTATTCGTACTGAATTTTATTTTATAGCAGTAGTAAAAACACACAAAAAGATTAATTATGTATTAATTAAATAATTTACTGCTATACAAAATCATTATTATGTTAATACAGTTACTGGCATAAAAAACTATTTTATGTTCTGTTTATATTTTCACTTGACCTTGAAAGTACATTTTTTTACTTTATTGAACTTAATTATGTTAAAATCTTTATAAAAACACATCTAAAATATTCAAAACTTTCAATTTATACACAACTTCAGTAATTTATTGCGAAATTTATTAAGATATCAAAGATTTTCTTATTCTTCTACATGCAGGGTGTCCCAGACTAATATGACCATTTTTTGCCAAATAATTTTTCTCGTACAACCAAATAAAAAACTGTATGGCAGGGGAGGGGGGCGAAATGTCACCCTGTCGAGTTACAGGGTGATTAGTAAAATATTTGCTTTTTTCATTAAATACCCTATATATTCAAAGTACACCCTGTATGGTCTATTTTACAACGGAATTGTATGCAGAACTTCATGACCATTCAAACGCGTCCTCAAATACCTCGGTAACCCTCCCCACACCAGAGTTATGATGCTTCAAACTCAAAATTTCTGTTTTTTTCCGGTTTTTTTTTTCTAAAATTTTTCGTTATTTTTTCTAAATATAAAATTTTTTTTACAAAATTTCGGAAGCCGAGAGTGTCGTCTTTAATTTATCCTAATAAGGACAAAAATGAAAAAAAAATTTTTTTTTTGAGTTTGAGTTGCTAGAACCTTGGTGTTAGGAGGGTTAGAGGGGTAGTTGAGCAGGCGTTTGAAACGTCTGTATACAATTCCGTATTAAAATAGACCATGCAGGGTGTACTTTTGAATATATAGGGTATTTAATGAAAAAAGAGAATATTTTACTATCAGCTGCAATGTGTAAAAACTTTAGTGAGAATGCTTGGAAAAACCTGTTTTCACAAAAGCGCGGGAACATTTTATAAGAGTAAAATCTGAAAACTACGCCCCTTCTCACTTATTTACGAAAATTAAGAATTGCTATTCTGTTTCGTTGCATGTACGAGTAATCAACGCTTTCACATTTTTTTGCTTTTATTCATCAAAGTTTCAAAAAGTTTTTTGTTTATATTTTCTCTTCTTTCTTACCTTTTCTCGCCGTGTCCATTATAAATGTAAAACAATCGGAAATCTCTCCCGTGTCCTATCTTGTTATTGCCTACACTTTACACACTTTATACAAATAGCCTCCGGAGACCTGGAACCGACAAATGAACAAACTTCGGAGACCGAAGACCGAATTTGGAGATCTGTTTGTTTTAAAATACACGACGGAATACCGGAGACCAAAAAGGCCTCTAGAGACTAGGTCTCTTTAATTGTATTCACGGATCTCCAGGGACCAACAAATAGGTGTCTGGAGGGCGATGTCTCTCGCCGTGTTGTTCATATTAGTTTAATGCAGAAGAAATCCAAATAAATCGTTTAGTTGGTTTCTCTCCTTTCCTATGCGTACTTCGAGCAATAAATATTAGTTTGCTCTAACTTATGTAGTTAGGGTATGTCCCTCAGTATTTTATTTACAATAGTTTTATCTGTAGTATAAAAAAATTATCAAACCGTAGAAAAATACTTTAGTCCAGTCTACTCAGTCATTTGGAACGTTTACGTGTAATTGTTTTTATAATTTTTTTGTTGATCTCCGGAATATTTTGCCTTCTGTATATCGTGGTCCAGTGATAATATTCATTTGTTATTGCAGCCATGAAATAAGGTATTATCAACTTTGCGTTTTCATAGATTAATTTTCTTTATTTTTCATAAACTATTTACATTTCATGTTTTCCATAATAAAAACCAGTTAAAAATTTCTTTATGAAAAAGCAAAAAATATCACAAATACTAATCTAATCCAATTTCAAAATTGAATTAATCTTTATTCCAATTAAACTAATATTTCCTCAAACCAGATTAATCTTTTTCAGGGTGGAGTAGATACCATATCATCATCATGTTCATCACATAAATATTGCAATCTGTTGCTGATATTCTGTTTGAACCTTCTATAATTATGTTGGTAATACTTTGTTGTTACCCCTTATAAAAAGTTATAATTAAAAAAAAACAAAATAATTAAAATGAATATGAAGGTACGGTTTTAAGGCTTATACCCTAGGCAGACGGGCAAAATCAATGATCATTCATTCGTAATTGATTTTTCCAAAACTCCAGTTACGCAAGATATTGTGATTTAAAACGAAAATCCTGCCAATTTTAATGTGGAATTGACAGCACATTTGTAATAATTAAACTTCAAATTCAAAGGTAAAACGATTTTTGAAAAATTCAATTACGAACGAATGATCATTGATTTTGCCCGTCTGCCTAGGGTATAAGAATCGCCTGAAGCAAGCTTTCTACTACTTGGAAAGAACCTAATTTTAGTATTACTTTCGGCAGTTTAAACCATACTTAGACTGTCTCCATAATAACTTAATTTGAAATTCAGTCATTTCAAGGAAATCAAGATGTGACAGATTGGGGATGAAAATTAGTAGATTTGAAATGTTATTGACATTTATGTCACTTGGCAGTTCTTAACTGTGACTTTAAGATTCAATAATTTATGACGATTTCGATGGGACTTCAGTCGAACACCAGTATTGCACTTTTCTAGTAGTACAGCACTGAAAATGTTCGATGGGACAAGTCTTATAGCAGAAGTGCATTACTAGGTTTGACTGAGCTTCCCTTCCTTTGCACTGCATATTTTTTCGGTATCACAAAATGCATATTGATATTGAATTGTCATCTCTCTGTCAAAGTGTACCGTCACGATTATTTGTGAAATTTTTCAGTTAAATGAATTAAAAGATTTTATTGGGGTTATTTGCATAAAGTTTTAGAAGGAATTTGTATATATCAATAAAGAATATTTATTATGTTAGACAGTTCCGTATATATAATTTGTGCGTACCTACACAAATGCAAGGAATATCACAGAAATATGTTCAATGGGCTTCAGTGCTCCATTGCCTGTGACATGGACTTCTATCAGTGAAAGTGCAACATTGATATGGTCCCATCGAAATCGACATTAATTAAATGCTGCAAAGAAAATTTCCAAGTATTTAGGGTAGTTGCAAAGAATTTAGATAGAAGACAATTTTACTTTGTTGAAAGCGACAAAAAAGAGAAGAACATATGCAAAGAGATTATGCCGATAGGCAGCTATTTTAAGTTCGACATAACTTTTAAATTGCAAAAGCAGAAGGATGCAGAAGGTTGTGTAATATATTAGAGTGATACTGTAATAAATATTTTATTTTTAATACCGAAGAAGCAGTCACAAGCTGGAAAACTGAGGATCCAAGTCATACCAAAAATAAATTTTGAAAAAGACTTTCAGGAAAATGAAGAAACCTTTAAATATCTTGTACGAAGTTTGTGTTGCCTCGAGCGTGAAAATATTTAATTTCGACAAGAAGCGAATTGCAATATCTCTATATCCTTTGAGCTCCTCTGCAGAGTACAGAACATTTGCAACTTATTTAGAGTGGGCCGAAGAATTGTTCTGGAATTCTGGTAAGCAGTGTGGTGTAAGTTTAGAGGAGAACATATAAATGCATATCCTCCTACTGAAACAAAATTAAAGCAAGTTGTAAAAGGATTTGAAACATTTCGTTGCACTTAGTGCTTCGGAAGTTAATCCACCAAAAGTCCTATAGATTACTATTATAATTATAAAGGCTGGCACTAAATGATTGGAAAACTCTCCATGCACAGTTCTAAGCTGTTGTATCTGAAATATATAGAAGGGTTTCGTCTAGAATGGTCTATTATTTTTCATTCATGTGCATGGAAAAGAGAAATAAAATGTTTTCAAATTTAAACTATAGTCAAATATATCTGATTGTGCACATGTATTCTAGTATTTCTGTGTCAAGTTACTTATTTTATATTGAATATCTCTGCCCCCTAAATCCACTTATATTTCTTCCTATTTAGGTAGAATATTTCTTCATATATATTATATGCCCATTCTTGCTTTGGCTTCGCAATATATTTACATAGGCTTTTAGCCCACAATTGAATCAAAAATATTTCTGACGCTCTGGGTCAAATTGTTCGCTCCTTCCAGGCCTTTAATTCTTGAAAAATGTCAGTTATTATGATCAGCTGATGGCCATCCCTGCTGATTCTATTGGAAAATCTATCTATTTTCCAATAAATTCAGTTCATTGGCGATTTTACTGCATTTTTATTAATATGGAGTAAAATTTGCTCCATTTGGCATTAAACCGAAATGTCACAAAAGAATTTTTGATGGACCTAATTTGTGTGACATACTGCACATTTGACTCCATTTAATTAAAAATTAAGTCATTATGGACACAGTCTCTCTAGGCCTTTAGAGTATTACAAATATTAATATCTCTTGGGCATGGTCGTAGCTAGGATTTTGTTGTGGGGTGGGAGGGGGAACAGTGGGACACAAAATTGAACAAGAATACTCTTCATTTCGATCGGATGCTAAACACATGTGATCTCTACTTTTACAGGATCAAGAAATTTTTTTCTAAGATCAAATAAGAGCCAAATTGAATTAATATGCGCAGAAACACTTCTGGTATTGAGAAAAATTCTTCTTATTATAAGAAAATTATCGCATATAGATCGAATTTGGCTTGCTAGAAAGAAGAAGATTTCACATGAAGTTAGCATAATATATACATACTAAAAATTAATTTGGAACATTTAAAATAAATCTTTTTCTAGAATAACGAAAAGTAGACTACTTTTAAGCAATTCTATTCTAAGGATATATAGCCTTTTCTCATATGCTGCATAAAAATTTACTGATATTATCATAATCGGAGATACGTTAGAAAGTATATTTACTACTAATTTCTAATTATCGAATGTACTAATTTTTCTTGATAAACATGGTACAGAGCTTATTTTCAGTAAAAATTCCTCTCAGTGCATTATCATCTAATTTGAAATCGTCATCATCCATCACTATCTTTTAAATCAATATCGTCATAATCATACTGCTGGAAAGGAATCCAACTATTATTTTATTACTTTTCGTGTTAATTTAAATTAAACTTATTTTTCGGTGTTATAATGTTTTCAACAGATATAGCCAAAAACCAATTAAATAAGCTTTAGTTGTTTATTTTTTTCTGCAAATCGGCTCAACATTTTTTCAGTTGTAATTTTTTTCTAACAACGGCATTCTCTATGTTGAACAGGGACATGTGACAGAATCGTTCTTAAAGCCTTGTGTTTCTAAGCACGTTTTTATTCGCGTCATAGTAGAAAAACCACAATCACAGCCGCAAAGTTCATTGGGAGTAGGTACTATTGCCGCTTTAAACATTTTATATAATTACCAGAAGGAGCCCATTGGCGTTGCTCGGTGATAATATAGATACCTAAATGAGTGGGGGTGGGGGTGGTTTGCACATAACGGCATAATATCAAAGCTGTTATCTGATCGCGGATTCCGTAGTCTAGGGTTTCACGCTGTGTGTGTGTGCGAGTATGTACGTGGCTGTGCGCGCGTGCGCGCGTGTGTGTGCATTTTTGAGTGTGGGTGCATTCATTCTTATGTGTGGGAGAGTGTTTCTCTCTACGTCTACGCGTTCTCAAGTACCTAGTGCCCAAATATTTAGTAAAACACGAAATTTTTTAATTGCAACACTACAAAAGAGTTGCCCGATTGGTCCCATTTTCGAACTTAAATTTCCCTTTTTTTAAAAAACGCCTAATGCAACATTTCAGCTCTCTACATCGACGCAGTTTTGTATAGCAACACCAAGAAAGTGTTACGATTACCTACACGTAGGTAAAAGGGATTAACTCCGGGACAGGTGGAAATTTAGGAAACTGAATTGAAATGTAACTCTTCTTTTACAACACAAACTATTTTATTCAATCACTTTATTTTAAGAAAAATACGAATTAATAGTAATACAAAAGTAACTTGTAAACTCTACGCGGCGGCAACCCGAAGTCAACTCCCGGTTATCAGTTTCAGAGCATGGAGTATGGTTCTTTCACACACATTAGTACCTGACTCAGCGATAATGCTTTCTTGCAACTTCGAAATTAGAGCTCATATGGTTCGCATTTATGAAATGAATTGTGTACACTTTGGTAACATGAGTGAACACTTGACTCAGCGATTTTGTGCACATGAAACCCGAGACTTGTAATTCGTGAGAACCATGCACCATGCTCTTGCTTCATAACATTCCTCCCCCTTTACAAAGATAAAAGAAAACTTTTAGGCTATGTCTACAATTTTTTTTTTTTTTGTGTTTTTATTTATATATATATATAATTACTTCTCTAAAGAAAAAGAAACTACTTCTACAAAATATATTTTTTTTTCTTTGTTTTAACACCGTATTAATATTAACATCCAAAAATGTAAGGATATGTACTACATCCAGAACATTATTATTGAATAAAATTAGGAAAAGATTTGGTTTGTTTTTTTTTTTTTTTTATTTTTGTGTTTTATTTTTTTTTTATTTTTTTTTTTTTTTTATGAATTTTCAGTATTGACGTTAATTTTACATTTAATATATCTCTTATAAAGTAAATACATAATGGGGAAAGATACGACTATGGAAAGTAAAATTATACTAGTGGTAAAAAATGTTATTTGATATTTGAGGGGTGGAATTTTCGTTATGCAGCTTGGTTTCGTCCCTTAATTTTTTAGACTTATGCTCATCTTTTCGAAATCAGAGCTATCTATATGAGCTCTCACAAGAGCGTTAAATGAGGTTTTGTTATAATTTACTGTAATATTTCTGATATCGTTTGCAATAATACTATCAAAGTATTCTATTATTAAATTTGATTCATTAACTTCCTTTTTGGTTTCAAGGTTAATATACTTTGTTGATGCTCTACATCCTGGAAACAGTTCCAAAATACCACTCTTCGAAATTTTTATAGAATATGCAGTGTCATTACAAATTATCCTAACGTTACTTTGTTCCGGAAGTACATACAACCATGTATTGGCTTTAATTAACGCATACCATTTTTCCTGAGTGGCTTTAAAGATTCTAACTTCGCAGGTGTCTACTTCTTTGTAGCCTAGGTTCAATCGTATTATGCAATTTTGGTTATTTTCATTATATGTCAGGTAGTTTTCGTTACAAATATAAAAATTATGATTCACATTTTGGCATCTGTCGAATTCATTTTGTTTCAAAAATATGTATTGTCTTAATTTTTCGTTGATGCCTACAAAGTCAGACTCTGGTCTAATGAAATAGTACAAGTGGTTCATATAGGTTGCAGGAATGCTGGTTAGTTTATACAATTTAAAAAGGTCACCGATTAGGGGAATTTCTATATTAAGTACTAAAGAATTAGAAGTATATAATGGAATTACTCGAGAAATTTTCTCTATTTCTGGCAAATTTTCAACAGATGGTTTTACTGGCAATTTTAAGTCATGTTGTAGCTCAAGTTGTATTTCCTTAAGTACTTGAACAAAGCTTTGCGAACTCGACAGGTGCTTATCCATTTTTCCCAATTTAGCTTCATGAATTATACCACTTAATTCTTCCTGTTTTGAGAGAAATCTTCCTAGGGAGAGTGTCATAATGTTTGCCAATTCGTCGAAGAAATGTAAAGTTTGCATCGCCCTAGTTCGGTTATTGAAATTCTCTGTTAAGGTGTGTAGAACTGTTTCGATCTCTTGAAAACGTTGATTTAACACTATTTCGGACTTATTTAAGGTTTCGATTACGTTTAATATGATCGAGGTTTGCGATACCACAGAGTGGTGTAATATTTTTTGGTTCTCCTTGAGTGTACTTACCATACTCTCGATTCTATTCGAATCTTCGTCATCCATTGTTCCGAAGAGGAATTTCGACAATCTACCTATTCCATTGATGATGCCTCTTGGTTTCCTGCGTTCTTGTTTGGGGTAGAATACTTGTCGGAGGATATTATTATTTTCCACAACCTCGTTGAACGTTGCGTTTATTACCTTGAGAGTGAATTTACAAGGATCCATCACGAACGATCTGAGTTCATCACAGAACTTGGAGAGTTCAGCATATTGCCATCGAAGTTGGTCCTCTTCTTCTTCATATTTGGTTAAGTCGAAATATACAACCAAGTTCCAGAATGATGTCGATTTCCCAAGTGTCCCTGTTTCCTCAAAAAAAATTCCACTGGAGTTACTGATAGGTGTGTTCACATGTTTTGGTTCGGTAATTCGACCATGGGCTTCGTAGAAAGACAATACCAGAATGATCCTGTAAGGAATGTAATGCTTGTAGATGATAATTTTGCTTTGAGGTGGAAAGGTTAAAAGTTCGGTTAGAGATAGTTAGATAAAGGAAGTCTTTAGGTGAATTGCTCACATTGTATAATTTATATCTCAGGAAATGAAAGTTTTGAGCAGGTTGTTATGTACAAGTTTGGTTTTTCTTCCAATCTGTATCAATGATGTTTCCGGAGATGGAGTCTCTATAACTTCGTATGGGCCTTCATATAGCATTGAGAGTTTTCTGTTCTTCTTTATTTTCTGTTCCAGCAATACTTTGTCTCCTGCTGTAAAAATGTTTCCTTTAACACCACGATCATAGTACATTTTTGAGCGTTCTTTTGCTTTGATTTGATTCTCACGGGCTAGTGCGTAGCTGTTCTGAAGTCTGGCCTTTAGTTCTATGACAAAGTCATCGTAGTTATAGACTGGTTCCACCGCCTTAGCTACAGAAGATGGAATTTCCGGTTTCACCCCGAATAAAATTTCATAAGGAGAGTAATTAGTTGCAGAATTTGGAGTAGTATTATAGCAGAACATAGCAAAATCTATCCACGTATCCCAATTATTGGGATCTTTTGTTGCATAACTTCTGAGATAGTCACCTAAAGTGCGATGACATCTTTCAAGCGATCCATTGGACTGCGGGTGATAAGCCGTCGTTTGCATTTTTCGTATCTTTAGTAACTTACAAGTTTTCTTAAATAAGTCACTAAGAAAGTTGGTTCCCTGATCCGTCAATAAACACTGTGGGGTACCGAAAAGACATATTATCTTCCGAACATAGACGTCTGCAATCGTCTCCGCTTCCTGGTTAGGAATAGGGATTGCCTGTATGAACTTCGTCAGATCGTCTTGAAAAGTGAGGATATACTTATTCCCACTTTCCGATACTGGTAACGGTCCCACGACATCCAAGGATACACGTTCAAACGGTTTTTTAGATGTAGTAGTGATCTTCATTGGGATTTTTATTTTATGGGTCACCTTACTTTTCTGACATGTCTCACAAGAGGATATAAAAGTTTTTATATCTTTGTACATATTTTTCCAATGGTATTTCTGCCTAATTCGCTTTATGGTTCGAGCTATTCCCTGGTGTCCACCAGTTGGGGAAAAATGATATTCACGAAGAACTCGCTTAATTTCTTCTTCGTTGTTTAAAATTATTGGGCTTGATGTAAATCTGTGATTATTACGAGTTTCGTTTGAAGTAAAGGTAGCCTCGTTGCTGCCATTTAGGGTGCCATCTGTATGTTCTTTCAGGTCTTGAACTGGAATTTCTGCTCTATTCACCTTCGACGTCGAGCTGGCGGTGTTCTCTTTACTTGCATTATTATTATTGTTTAAATTAACTTCCGAGTCAGTTTTTGTTTGGGATCTAGTAACGACATTAATATCTTCTATATTTAATCGAGATAGAGCATCGGCATTTGTATTTAAGTGACCCGATTTATGAACAACTTTGAAATCATATTCCTCGAGCTTGATTCTCCAACGCATAATCCTGGAGGAAGGATCTTTTAAGTTAAAAATCCAAACCAGTGGCCTATGATCCGTTACCACAGTAAACTTTCTGCCGTATACGTATGGTCTGAAATGTTTGGTCGCCCATACAACCGCGAGCGCTTCCTTTTCTATCGTTGAATAATTCTTTTCGGCCTTGTTCAGGACCCTACTTGCAAATGCAATAGGTAAATCCGTACCATCAGAATCTGTTCGTTGCGAAAGCACCGCGCCTATGGCTGCATTGCTGGCGTCTGTAGTAATGAAGAAATGCTTTTCAAAGTTAGGATATTGTAGAACAGGGGCTTGGATAATTGCTTTTTTTAACAATCCAAAAGACTCATCGCAATGAGCGTCCCAATTGAAGGGAACATCTTTCTTTAGCAGATTATTTAAGGGGTTAGCAATTTTTGAAAATTTGGGAATAAACTTCCTGTAATATCCCACGAGTCCCAAATAAGATTTTAACTGTTTAGTATTCTTTGGTGGATTTATAGCTTCGACAGCTGAGATCTTTTGCGGGTCGGGCTTTATTCCTTGGTCAGTTATAATATGCCCCAAGTAACTAACTTCTTTGCTAAGGAATTTACACTTATTGGGCTGAAGTTTGAGATTATGCCGCCTTAAACATTCGAATACTTCTCGCAGTTTTCGGTTGTGGTCATCTAAATCCCTGCCATATATGACCACGTCGTCCAAATAGACGAAACAACGTATACCCTGTAGCCCTGTTAGTACTTTATTCATTAATCGCTGAAATGTAGGTGGGGCATTTCGTAAGCCAAAAGGCATGCGATTAAATTCGAAATGCCCATGTGGCGTACTGAATGCTGTCTTTTGTTTGTCAGCTTCTGCTACTTGGATCTGGTGGTAGCCATTTGCCAGATCTAATGTACTAAAATATTTTGAATCTCCTAGCTGATTGAGTATTTCCTCGATGTTAGGAAGAGGGTGTGCATCAGCCAAAGTTAAATCATTGAGTTTGCGAAAGTCTACTACGACTCGCCATTTCTGGTTTCCCTGAGAATCTGGTTTTTTGGGAACGACCAATAAAGGAGCATTCCATGGGCTGGTACTATGTCGTACAATTCCGTCCTCCAACATTTCATTTACTTGATTCCTAATTTCACTCTTATGAATCTCGGGTAAACGATATGGTCTCACGTTTACAGGACTTTGATTCGACACCGTGGGAATGGTATGGGAAATGGTAGGGGTAAAAGTCAGTTTATCACCCTCCAGAAAGAAAATTTCGTTGAATTCTCGGCAGATATTCTCGATCGATTGTTTTTCTTCTACGTTCAGGTGTTGTAGATCTAAAACAGAAGCAAGTTTCGAAAGTCGCTCTTCTATTTTATTGTAGGTATGGACACCAGTGAGGCTATACACTTCGTAGCAGTGGAGTTTTTCATATTCTAAATCGACATCGTTACTGATTTCTACGTTATTCTCAGTTGCGTTTATTACGGCTACCGCAATGTATCCATTCTTTGGTTTAGCAATACATCCGGAGGTATATACCTGAGGTGCTATTTCTGTAGGAAAACATACTACCTCCTCATTGTCAACTATAGGCCCAAATCGCAGTACCGTTTCGGTCCTGCCAGGTATTGAAATATTTTTTTTTAAATATTTGAAAGGAAGCTCTACCTCTTCGTCTTTAATGTTCAATATCAGAGTTTGAGTTTTGTAACTAAGAACAGAATTCGTTCTTGAGAAGAAATCTTCTCCTATAATACCGTCTCCGTTTATAGGGAAATTTTTAGGGACTACATGGAAAGGATGCTTCAATGAGATCCTTTCAGTTAGTTGGATGTGCAAATGGCAGATACCTTTTGTGTTAATGGACTGGGTAGAAATCCCTCTAAGTGGAACAGCCCAGTCAGTGTACACGTCTACGTCTGGTTTAAGTGCACTAATTTTTATTAAACTTATGGACGCTCCCGTATCCAGAAGGAAAGAGTTTTTTGGAGAAGCACAATTTAAAATGTTCAGAACAATTTCACTCTGAAAGGTTGTACGAGTGTCAAGATTTAGAATTGGACTAGGTTTTGCGTTAACGTTAAATGTTGTAGATTTAGTAGTTTCGAATTTACGGTTAAAACTGTTTCTTGAATTGGTTTCGATTGGATTGGCAAAGTAGTTTTCACGTCGACACTCTAATTCAATTCGCGAACCTGGACAACCGTGCCGCTGGTGCCAGGCATATTGGCGTTTCCCTGATTTGTACCTCGTATGAGTCTCTCGTTTGATCTTGTTTGCATTTGCATTTGCACATTATTTGAATTTGTTCGAGAAGAGTTATTGCTATAAGAGTTTGGCGAAACGATATTTGGAGAGTTGTTCCGTGAGTTATTGTATTGTCTTTTCTTGCAATTTTGTATAGAGTGGCCCAGATTTTTGCAATACCTGCACCGTTGCTCACTCTGAACAGTATTGATGCGTTGATTTGGAAATTTAGGAAACATTGGACGATTTTCTTTATTAAGGAAAGATGAGGTGGTTTGGCTTTTCAGTTTCCTGCACTCATTTGTACTATGTCCAGGAATCTTGCAGTAATTGCACCTTGGCATTTCTGTTTTGATGTTTTCACTTTCAGCAATATTTTCCTCTTCCAAGGCATATTCAATTGCTGAAGTGATAGATTCGTGTTTTGTAGATTTAACGATTAGTTTCAGAGGTGGCTTAAGTCCCCTTTTGAAATTGTTTATTGCTGTCTTTTCGTTAAGCTTTCTTATGGCTTTGGAGCCTTCGGAAGACTCACCTTGTGTACTTGATATATTTAGTTCATCAAGCAACCTTTCTACCTTACCCGCGTAATCTGAAACTGTTTCACGAGATGCCTGTTTGATCGTAAAAAGTTCCGCTTGAATAACTTGAGCTGACCTGAACTTAGTAAAATTTTTGTTAATTGCAGCTTCCAAGTCACCCCAATTATCATAATCATTGTATCTCAGAATAGCATTATACGCTTTTCCCGTGAGCTTTGATTTAATTAAATCTACGAACTCGGCTTTATCCGCATTAGTGGAGGCTTTGGTATAATGTATTTTAGCTATTTGGAGAAATCTAGTGAGAGTTGTGGCGTCCCCATCGAACTCTGGAATAAGCTTAATAGCGTGAGATATATTAAAAGTATTGTTTGGAATCGTCATTTTTGATAAAATGTCCGACTCTTGGAAAGAAGATGAGGAGT
Organism: Dioctria linearis; assembly: GCA_963930735.1. Taxonomy (NCBI): domain Eukaryota; kingdom Metazoa; phylum Arthropoda; class Insecta; order Diptera; family Asilidae; genus Dioctria; species Dioctria linearis. The sequence continues at coordinate 285,859,961 of OZ005741.1, forward strand.
CCGCACTTTTCTCGGTTTCACTAGGCTCGTCTTCACGACCGGAAACAAAACTATCGGAATCGTTGAGTTCAGCTTCTTCAGATTCGCTGGTTTTTTTAATTTTCTTCCCGTTCCTTAAAGAAAGGTTTACCGAGATCGACATGTGCTTTTTATTCACCCTTTATGGAGAACTTGTACCAGAGAGGTTTTGTTAAGACACGAGTATACTATTTATGATTTTACATTTACGAGAACAACTATTCATCGACGAAGACCAAAATACGCACTACTAAATTTTGTAATCACATTTGAGCCATTGAACGAACACAACCTGACAGTATTCCGTATGTGTATACCAATGTACATATTATGTAGTACAGAATTCAAGGAGTAGTATAACTAATATGGCAAAAGTCAATATACAACTTTCAATAGGAATCAATTACGGTTACTGAAGCATTAATTTTACACTTTTAACACAAGAACCTACTATCACAGGCGATGCATTGAAAACGGATATATGAAATAAAACCTCATTTCTGCGTTGAACTACGCACGTACATATTTCATTGCAAAGTGGGACATAATTTACTTAAAAAAAATGATTTTTTTTTTTTTGAATTTTGTTTGATACATAAAAACTATTGCACTGGTTTGTGTGTGTGTGTGTGTGTGTGTGTTAGGCGTCGAACATCAACAATTAATAAAAAGAAGAAAAACTAACGAATAAAAAGTTAATTTCATAACGAAAACAAATTGCAACGATAACAGAGATATCACTTTCACAGAAAAAAAAAATGTTAAAATAGCACATACCTGTTTGTGAATATACATAATATAGAATCTTGACAAAAGATCTATGTGATACTTTAGATATTTTAATTATATATTTATTTCTAAACAAAAGAGATAAGAAGACAAAAGATTTTATTTTTTTTTTTTTTTTTTTTTTTTTTTTGAATTTTACTATTTACGTGCTGTCCGCAAGACTATTAATACTCATTAAAAGTAGAAATTTCTTTTCAAATATTGATATAAGTATATAAATCTCACAAAACTATTTATTTATTATATAAAAGACCTTTTGATATTCTGTTTTAAAATTAGTGCCATATCATGTAATTAGGTACTTTAGATGAAAGTACATACAAATAGAAAGCAAAAAAAATATTGATTTTGGTTCAGAGAATTTAGATGAAAGTACATACAAATTGAAATCAAAAAGAAATATTGATTTTGGTCCAGAGCTAGACACCACTCACGCTAATATCCTTCTGCATTCCATTATTTCCATTACGCTTGATAACGCTAGTTAACATATGTATGTAGGTAGGTACTGCTGTTGTACTGGGATTTTGTGTAATAATTCCTCAATTTTCCTTGATTCGAGCTCTGATAAATTCAGATTGCACACAAGCAAGATTTAGACACTTTTAGATTTAGATTTTTTTTGTTATTTCTGCCGCCGCTGATTAGTAATGAATTAGTTACGTAATTGGTAGATCCGCGCGCTATTCTTGCGACATGGACCGCACCGCTGCCACCAGTTTGTTACGATTACCTACACGTAGGTAAAAGGGATTAACTCCGGGACAGGTGGAAATTTAGGAAACTGAATTGAAATGTAACTCTTCTTTTACAACACAAACTATTTTATTCAATCACTTTATTTTTAAGAAAAATACGAATTAATAGTAATACAAAAGTAACTTGTAAACTCTACGCGGCGGCAACCCGAAGTCAACTCCCGGTTATCAGTTTCAGAGCATGGAGTATGGTTCTTTCACACACATTAGTACCTGACTCAGCGATAATGCTTTCTTGCAACTTCGAAATTAGAGCTCATATGGTTCGCATTTATGAAATGAATTGTGTACACTTTGGTAACATGAGTGAACACTTGACTCAGCGATTTTGTGCACATGAAACCCGAGACTTGTAATTCGTGAGAACCATGCACCATGCTCTTGCTTCATAACAAAAGGTTTGCCCAATTTGCTCCAGTTTTGAACCTGTATTTGGAATTTTTATGAAAACGCCGTGTACAAAATATCAGCTTTCCACGTCGACGGCTTCTCAGGCAGCTTCCAAGTATATACTGAAAAAACAATGTTTTGTATGGCAACACCAAGAAGGGTAAACCTGATTTAGTCCATTTTTAAAATTTTATTTACCATTGCTATGGAAACACCACGTACCAAGTCTTTTGTATGGCAACCATATGAAGGAGTTGCCCAATTAGTCCCATATTTGAACTTAACTTAGACTTTTTTAAAAAAGGCTAGTGTAAAAAATTTCAGCTCTCTACTTCGCTGCGTGAAGTAGTGTCCAAATATATAGTGAAAAACTAAAGTTTTGTATGGCAACACGAAGAAGGGGTCACCCAATTTCGACCATTTTTGTAATATTGTATTTACTCTTGCTATGAAAACACCATGTACCAAATTTTAATTCTCCACATCGACCCGTTCCCAGACAGTGCCCAAATATATTGTTACAAAAGAAATATTTGTATAGCAACCCTACAAAATAGTTGCCCGATTTGTCCCATTTTTGAACCTAATTAAAAAAAAAAACATCGAGTAGGCAATTTGAGCTATCCACGTCGATGTGTTCTCAAATATTTAGTGAAAAACCAAAGTTTGGTATGGCAACACCAAGAAGCGGTTGCCCATTTTAGTCTGTTTTTTAAATTTTATTTCCTATTGCTATAAAACACCGCGTAACAAATTTCAGCTCTCTACGTGCAGTCGTTGTCAGACAGTGTCCAAATATATACTAAAAAACGAAATATTTGTATGGCAACCTTATGAAGGAGTTACCCGATTTAGTCCGTTTTCCAGCATGTATTTACAATTTTTATCAAAATGCCGTGGACAGAATTTCAGCTATCCACATCTACGCGTTATCAGGCAGTTTTTTACGTCTCGACAACAGCGCCATTTATCGTGTCCAAAACTATCCTACCTTTCAAGCTGGAACCAACCAAACACATTCACAAAATTTCATTGAAATCCGTTGGGCGGCTTCAGAGATTAGCATGTACAAACACAGTGACACTGGATTTTTATATATTAAGATGGTAGTACTCTTTTTTAAGTTTTTTTGTCTCATATTTTCAGCATTCATACCATCATTTTATAATTGAAGCAATACCCTGCATGATGATCGCTTCAGCTTCCAAGGCTGATGTATCAATTTTTAAGGTTTTTTTTTTATAATTACTAATGAAATCCACTCCGTTCTTCATGGGCAATTTAAGTTGGCAAATTTAATATAATGCTTTCGCCCACTTTTGACTCTGTACAAAAGTCCTTTTGCTGACGCTTTTTATTTTAGACTCTAATAGGTTTTAGCGGAATCTCGTGCTTTCCAGAAAGTACTCGATGTCTGTCCAAATTTTGAACTAATTCCTACATGCTACAAAAGTACCAATAGTACTTGCTATGAGGTCACTATCCTGACCAAGAGTGGCATTTCGGGTCTGGAAAAATTTACCAAGTACATTCAGTATAGCGAGAACTGAGTGAAATGTGTGTAAGAAAATAACGAATTCTGGTTTCGTAATAATCTTTCGTAATCCAAATGCTATGTGCTTGTCGCAGTTTTCAGTGATCCCTTTTCCAACGTTTATTTAATTGGATCATAATTTTCCAGTACTGCTTTGCAGCTTTCGTAGCGACAACCCCATCTGGTAGTAGATATTTAGACTTCCCGTTTCATAGCTGGTATGGATTCTGAGAGTGACTTGTAATTTTAGCTGGCTGACATGATGAACAGGTTGTTAGAAGTGCATATACAAAGCTTCGAGACCGTTAAAAAATGTATTTGCTAGTGAAATATTGACGCATGAGGCAACAACCACGAGATTTAGTTTCTACGCTAAACAATGGATGAATATTGTGTAAGGGTTTCTTTTATAATAGCTTCCATGCATCTATTTTTTAAACGACATGACGCTAGCACCCTCATAAGATTGTGCGCATGCTCTCGGGTGTAAAGATCTCAATTCAAATCAGCCAACTCGACAGCCCGCCCGATAGCAAATTACCGCCTATACTTCCAAACTAAGAATGAGCTGCTTCTACCACTCAATACCTTACTTATCCTTTGCTATACATTTAAAATGCTGTCGACGTTGTTAATTCTATTTACCGTGTTGTACAGTACTCTAGCTACACTACAAATAATCCTGGAGCCGGCGTATACAACCTGTCATATAATCTATGACCTATTCTTCGTCTACCCTTAATTCATTTCTCGAAAATTTTTGATTCTTCTAAGTGGAAACTGGAAAGTGGTAATGAGTTTTTTACACTTTCGAGACCCGTACAAATACGAGCCTACAGTCAATTCTCAACCTACAAAACTTTATGCATACTTCCTTCTGCTGCAATATGGGGTAGAGCACATGTCGTGGTCTAGGATCTTATTCTTTAAGGCGTGAACGATATTCTTCACTAGATTTTGAACTAAAGTCAGAAATCGTAATATGTGCTTTCGGTCATTATATTATCAATATATTATATGTAGTATCTCTAAAGCCATCAATTACTGTATTAATTCAAATAATAATCCCTGAGTCTCGAAACAGCACGTTTTGTCATTATAATAATTGGAGCTGCAATGTAACATTGACAAATTATAAATGAGTAAATATTGTCATATATGAATTGAATTTCGAACTTGGAACTTAATTTGTCCTGGCATAAGATTAATTTGCTTTGGAAAATGTTTGAATTTATTCGGAAAAGGACTAATTAAATTAACTCAATATAGAAAAGTATATATGAATTCGTAATTGAAGTGGTGTTTGGTTATGCAAAACTTTTTTCTTACATTAAACCTACTGTCGGTGGGTTGAGGTAGTCCCATACTATTCCGGTGTTTTTCAATTACTTGAGAGGAATGTGTGTTGTTGCTGTCCTTCAAAAGTTCATCAGAAAGATTGTCTATGAACCATTTCAGATATAGTAGGATTCATGTCTTCCCTTATCTTATTTCGTATTCTAAAAAACCAAAAGGTTGATTTTCAGACCATCTACAAACATTATAATTAAAAGCACTCTAGTTTGTATGTAGATGATGGGCAGTTGAATGGCTATAATGAAATCTTATTTGCATTCATCCAAAAAAGTTTATGCTCCATCTCGTGAATCTATCTTAAATGTTGGCATACTGTATTTTGGACTAGATTTTAGTACAGTTTTGAGCATCCATGGAATTTTTCACAACTTGAATACAGAACCTAAATTTCGTCTATATTCAACATTGCTAATTCACATTAGCAGTATACAGAAATCCGGAATCGTGTCCCAACCGAAGAATCGTGGATAGATTTCGACTATTGCAAGATTGAGGATAAAATGAAACGAAGAAATCGGAATTGGATTGGGAAAAGGCTGGAATCACTGCTTTTAAGGAATGTATATAAGCATTTTTAAGTGTATTAGGTATAACTAGATCTACACAGCAGTCAAATCCAGTGGGATTTAAAAATAATAACACCATTGTATTTAGGCAGGTGAATTAAATTGCCAAGCACGCCTGAAAGTTGTCGTAGATTTCACAAGTGATTTTGGTCTGAACTTCATTTGTCAGCAATAAAATGCTGCATTGCGTTTAATTCGAATTAGTCGATTGAATTGTATTGAAGTGCCGTTAAACTTAAATTTATATGTAGCTCTGAGTAGATGACAATGTTATTGGCCAGGAGTACTAACTAGCTACAAGGTAGGTACTATACAGCTCCACATTCTCCGCATATAACTTCATCTACTTGACGCAATCCTTGCTTAGCTAGAATTTTCTTTGTTTTTTGGATAAAAATCTTAAAAATATTCGAGTGCCTAGCTTTGTATTGACAAAACACTCTTATCTCTCCATTGCGTACTCCAGTTTGGTGAATAATATTACTGCGTTTGGTGGATTTTCCGTTTGGTGTATGATATTTGAAAGCTTTCATTCGTGATAGAGTGGAGTCTTGGGAACGACGCCACATCCAATCGATTTCTGTAATTTTATTTTTCTCCCATTTGTCAGCCAGTTTTTAAGTGATTTTTTTCAATTCTATTAACGGCCATCGATAAAAACGATTTTCAGCAATCTATTATGTATGTGTACTCCACTAATGTACATATCTGTTTTGCTCCTTGTAAACATTTTTTACGTCGTAATGTGATTTCATACTGTCAACGTTTTCTCTAAGCTATAAATAGTATTTACGTAGCATATGGTAGGTAAATTCTTCAGTTTTAGCTATATTTTCTAAAAATGGCACCATTTATCATGTTGTAAAAAGGTTTCACGCAGTATTCAGCTATTACGTTTTAAAACCCGGGGTATGTAGTTAATTGAATTAAATTAAAAAAATACATGACTGAAAAGCGCATTGCGTAATATCTATATAAATAAAAATCAATTGCCCCATGTATGCTTCATCATCACTTGAGAACAGTTCAATCGATTTGGCTCATATGTTTGTTGTTGTGTTCGTAATTATCAGGAAAAGGTTTGCAGGGGGAAAAAAATTGGAAGCTGCAGCCCAGTCTTGGTGTTGCCGTACAAAAACTTGGTTTTTAACTATATATTTGGAAACTGCCTGAGGACGCGTCGACTTGTATAGCTCAAATTTTGTATACTGCATTTTCATATAAATTGCCAATACAAGTTCAAAAATGGACCAAATCGGGCGGCTCCTTTTTGGTGTTGCCATAAAAAGTTTTAGTTTTTCACTATATATTTGGGCCTATCTTAAAAAAATGTAAATTCAATTTCAAAAATAGGAACAATATGGAAACCTCTTCATAGGTTTTCCGTAAAAAATTTCGTTTTTAGTTATATATTTGGGCACTGTCTGACAACGTGTCGACGTTAAGAACGAAAATTTGTTGCATGGTGTTTTCATAGCAATAGTAAATAAAATTTCAAAATGGACTAAATCAGGTCACCCTTTTTTTGTGTTACCATACAAACTTAGGGTTTCACTATATACTTGGAAGCTGCCTGAGAAAGCGTCGAGGTGGTGAGGTCATATTTTGTACCCGGCGTCTTCATAAAAATTGCAAACATAGGTGCAAAGTGGAGCAAATCGGCAACCCTTTCATGGTATTGCCATACAAAATTTTAGTTTTTCACTATATACAGGTTGTCCCGTAACTGGGCTCATATCCCAAGGCTACGAATAGGTAATGCTTAGACGAACAAAACAATGTATGGTGAGGGGGAGGGGGATCATAAGCCATTTCAGCTGAAGATGCTTAAGAAAAGGTGTTAAAAACACAGAATGGGTTATATTTTCGGTCAGGACTGTGATAGGTAATTTTAAAATAATAATTTGAGCTTCTTAAATCTATTAAGAAAAATTGGTATTCATGGCGTTTTTTTTTTGATAAAAATATTAGTTAAATAAAAAAAACGAGTAAAAATTCCGAAATTTTAGCTTTGTTGAGCATAAAGAAGAGCCAAGAAGAGTTGAGCCAAAGAGAAGAGAATGCAAAATGGTTGTAGACCGTTGAAAAGGCCCAACGATTGTCTATCTACCAAAGATTAAACCCTCATCATAGGGTGTAACCTTCAGAAGTTTCAGGGAAATTTATATAAACATACCCAAATATCTTTAAGTCACGTTATCTCGGAAAGAGATAGGATTCCTCCCCGCCCCCCTCACCATAACCATTTTTGGCTCTTCTAGGCATGACTTATCTATAGCCTTTAGATATGACACCATTACGGGACACCCAGTATTTGGACACTACCTCGAGCGTCGACATAGAGAGCTGAAATTTTGAATGCGGGCCTTTTATAAAAATAGGCAAATGTAAGTTCGAAACCAATCGGGCAACTCCTTCCTAGGGTTGCCATACAATTATTTCGTATTTTACTATTATATGGGCCTGCCTGAGAACGCATCGACGTAGCCAGCTACACTCTTCCACACATATGAGCGAATGCGCGCACCCATATACACCCAGACACAAAGTGGAACCCTAGAGTACGGAATTGCTCGATCGAATCAGGTGATAGCTTACATATTATGCATCTCATAACCACCCCCACCCGTAGCCATTTAGGAAATTATCGCCGGGTAATTACGGCTGGCAACGGTGGCAGGCAACGAGGGCAGGCTCTTCTAGTACTTATATATAAAAAAAAGATTAATTAAAATTAGAAGAACTTAAAAAAAATGTTCTTTTGTATTATGTCGGGTACCGTTTAAAAGGGCTTCTTTCAAGGATACCAATAAAAAATAATTTTTAGTAAATTGGTTATAAAGAATAGCGCAAAATGTGTGAAAAATATCGCTGTCCTGATCTCCTAGGTTGCTGAAGCTAAAATTTTTATATTATCAGGGTTAGTACGTATTGAGTCATAGATAACCGGAAAATTGTAGTTTTTTTCGTCAATCTCATAGTTGCTGAAAAAAAAATATTTTTTTGTGTTAACTTATAGGACAACTCTTATATAAAATTACTGTTTGAATATTATTCAGCAAATCTAGATAAGTTTTAAGTAGACTTAAATTCGGTCGATCGACTGTTCGTGCTAGTACGGAATCCTGATTGCGTAAGTCCGACTCACTCTTAACCGAGTTTTTTTTTTAAATAAAGCTATTTTGAAATTACGATAACTTTCGAATTCCGTCATAGCAACTACGAGTATTTCAATGATAGATCAGTGCGGAACCAGAAGGTATCCTGCCTCCTTTTTTCCTATGTGCGTAGACAAATCCCTATTTGCCATACTAACGTTGCTTTGCAGCCGGGATACTGGTCATATAGTGACATGCGCAATTTCTTCATTGCCATTCATTTAATACTAACTTAAAACAATGTTCTGGGTATTCAGCTTTTCCAATATACATTAAATTTAATTCTCGACTAAAAAAAAAGAATGAATGTTGAGGGAAAACGAACCTTTTCATACAATTGTTAGGAATTTATTAAAAAAAAAGTTATAATTTTAGTGCAAAACTGGTTTAATATAGCCCATGAAAATTTGATTTAATGTTAACTGTGAGTGACAGCCTGATAGTTGTTTTATTGTCTTAATGTCGCCGTTACTATTATTTTGTGCACTCAGGAAGTATACAGTATGTAAAAAACTCACAAATGGAGAAATTCATTTGTATTGCTATGCTAAAAGAAAATAGTTTTTGTCCTAGGAAAATAAGTTCATTGTTTCCCATGCCTAAGTTTTACCTATTCCCTTCCAAAACATAAGCATAAGCAATTCGAGCATGCTAAGTCGACTAATTAGCTGATTTAGTCCGATTGTCATCTCAATGCTTGTAATTTCATGCGTACCTTGGACTACATAGACAATGTAAATTAAATGGAAAAATCCGTTATAGCTATGATTATTTCTAAGAGCTTTTGTTTCATGGCTTATGAAGTACCGGGGAAAAGCGGTGGTTTGAGCGAATCCGATTAAAAATTTAGAGTTTTCGTAGTCCATATCAGTGCTGTAAAATTCAAGTACCACTACCATTATCATTACCAATACCAAGTATTTGAGAGTTGATAATTCCCAGAACTAATACTCATGTATTGGAATTAAAATTGTACAGTCCCATTCCCGGAATTGCAAGTAATACTTTAAAATTCCGGAAAGTAATTGAAATTGCGGTTCTATTACAAAAATACTTAAAAATATCCAAAAGGATTTAAAAAGAATTTGGGCATTACTATATAGTTCCTTTTGATTCTTTTCAAATACTTTCAATTTCTTTCAATTACTTCGAAAACTTCAGTACTTCAGTATTTTTGAAATGGAACTGCAATTTCAATTACTTTCCGGAATTTTAAAGTATTATTTGTTATCCCAATACAGGAGTATTAGTACTGAGAATTATCAAATTCGTAAATACTTGGTATTGGTAATTAACAGGTATTAAATCCATTGCATACTGAGTATTTTACAGCTCTGGTCCATACTTACTCTAAAAGTTTCATCCAAATCGGAAATGGCTGGGTCCAAAATCATATGAATTTGTTAGTATACATAAAAATTTGCCATGGACAATTTCTTACTTAAAGATCATTGAAAATGTGAAATATTATTGGTAAGGAGAATAAATTCTACTACACTGTCATATATTTTATTTTATATACTGATCATAGTAATTAAGGAAATGTAAAGTGTGGTGAATTAGTGATCAGTTTAGTTTCAGTGCAACTATAAAAGAAAGTTTAGTTCACATGGAAGCGATACTGTGAGTGATTTGAACGAGTTTTGTGCAGTTTAGTGGTTAATTCTTAATCTTAGCTTGTAACTAGTCTAGTATTTAGTTTTTGGTATGAAATTCACATAGCGCGTACGAGCCGTATCAAATATGACCAGTGCCTTTATTGTTAGTAGATCACGGCTGGTATTAACTGGTGAGAGCAATGCTTTTGAAGGGTCAAGGTAGTGGCAGTGAACACCATTGCTGTGTTGTTGGTATAATCCATGACTGATAATCAATGTGTCTGTGTTGATCGCGACGTGCTGGTACTTTGAGGGAGGTGAAGCTTGTGCTTGTGGAGGGTTACGGTGGTGTGGGTGAATACTATGATTCTTTCTGTTGTCCGACAGCCATTGGTCTTGTCGGTAGTAAACCCTGCAAACATTATGATTCGAAAACGATTTACTAGCAAATCATAACGTTTGGCTTAAAGTTCGATTATAGTGATAGTGGTGTTATACTATATAAGTGAGTTTTTATGAACATATAATTAGAGCCATGGAAATGGACATTCATTCATTTTGAGTGGGAAATAAGGTCCGTGGACATTATTGTCTTGGTCACTTCATTGCACCTTTAATTATAACACCCATCAGAAAAACATGTCAACATATGCCACTAAACAGATCAAGTATTTTTGTTTTGAGTATTAAGTGAACAGTCATTTAAATTTTACTCAAAGAAACGAGGGAATCTCGCAGTAAATTCGAAGCATAGACGCATGCTGTCTCATAACTTACAGTACCCCTTTCACATGGGGAAAGAGCTTGGCATGAGTCGTAAATGATAGTTACTGAAGGAAAACAAAACAGTCTCCGTATTTCTTTAATAATCTATGAACCTATAGCAAATAAAGTTTCTTTTGAATAAAATTAAATCTATTTTTATTACACAGACAAATGAATTTGATAGAATCACGAAGTTCTTTCAATCCAACATGTATGTGCACTAAAGTTGCCGAAAACTGTCACAGCTTTATTAAAGAGAAGTGATTTTATTTACCCAGTTTTTCTTATTTTCATTTGTTTTTTTTGTTTGGGCTTTGTTAATAAGTCAAAATAAGACTCGAAACTTTCCCGACCTAAGTAAAAGCTTGTGTAATGGAAAAATAAATAATTTTTTTGCTATTCTAGTGTACCAGAGAAATTTAGAAAGTGGCTTGCTTGATCAATACAAAACTACACCCTTTGAAAAATTATAGTCATTATAAAAAGAGGATGATTTCATTATTGGTATTGAGTCAAGTGTTAAGATATACATTTCCCTCCTATCCCATGCCGTATATACTCATATTGTTTAGGCCACATCAATATTCCTTGACGATCCGTTAATGCAATTCTTCCCCAATGCTCTTAAAAAACAAAAACAAGAGAACTCAAAATTTCGAATTCAGAATAAAAGTATTAAACAGAATACTTATCTAAAAATATTTCATTGGAAGTTCTTCCCAAATTCCTTAAAACATCATACGGTGAGTTCCAAAATAATTTATAATAAGCAAATTCAACACTAAATTAACAAATTTATCCAAAGGCCACTAATCTCCTCCGTATATTGACATTTTTCAATGTCATCAAGTGACAGTACATCACATCAGCTGCTTCCGCCGCAGTCCGAATTCAAGTAAACTATGAAACCAAGCGTCGCCAGGAAAACATATCATGGAGCAGAGATGTAGCGGTTCACGGTGGCCATAAAAAGGCGACGAACCACAGCAGAATGACCCATTCTTGTTTCACAATTTACTCGGGGCGTATCCTTCACAGAATTTAATCGGTTTCCTATTTTTTGCAAACAATCTAATTTTTGCTTCCATCGAAGTAGGAATTTACTCCTGCTGCAGAAACTTACTTCTGCTTCACCTTATCCTCCATCTAAGCAGGAATTTACTCCTGCTGCAGAAATCTACTTCTGCTTCACTTCCATCCTACACCTGAGCAGGAACTTACTCCTGCTGCAGAAATTTGCTTCTGCCTAACTATTTAATTCTGCTACTGCTACCACGTTTTACACGGGCAGCACAGTTGCGCCTACACGGCACAGTATACGTCAACTCTGTTAGAAGTTCAACTCTGCTCTCACATTGCAGCTTTATACACTGCAGTACACTCCCAGCAACAACATACATGCTGCAGTGCTTCCAGTTATTTTACATATGTAATCGCACACGTAGTAGTATACTCCCAAATATTTATAGTTTGTCATTCATGAATTTAATAATGAATTAATTACTTTTTTTTTAGAAATAAAGGGAACAAACCACTGTGGCGGATTTTTTTTTTGAATTAGCTGGATTTTTTGTTTAATTACAACATTTGATTAAGGTATTTGTAAGAGTTGAATTATTTGAATTATTACGATTGTTAGGAATTGAATCGTGTGATATAGTTTTAGGCATTATATATTGAAATACAAATTTTATATTTGAAAAGTTGAGTTGTCCTTTATAAACCGGCACCCACCTTCGCTTGAGCACAGATCTCACACATATCAAGAAAATAATCCCATAAAGAATGGCTACGCATTTAACGCGCTGTTCCTCATAATAAAGTACTATTTTTGCAGTTTTGCATAAATGGAGTTTCCTTTTAGTCATGATAAATTTGAACATTCTAGATTTGATAGATGTTTCACCATATCTGTAGAAATGCTTATCGAGAACAGACGAAAAGGGACGTATTTTATAGAGTTGCTACAAAAAACACAAATAATCGCTAACTTAAGTGTCTTAACATCTGACATACGGAACTGGCAAAAAACCCAAGGTCTGCATATATTTACAGTTATAAATATAAATAAAGCAATAATTATACTCGAAAATAGGACTCTAGAGAAAAAAGGAATAATGGAATTAGTCATCATGCCTATAAAAATTCGCATAAAGCTATCAAAGCTGTGAAAAATTCTGCGTGAGTACAATTTCTTATGAGTCCCTAGGGAAATTTGACTGAAGGAAAAATGTTTTGATTGTAGGGAAATTTTGCGTTTTAATCATGGTGACAATAAAGATTATTCTTAACGCATAACGAGCAATAACTTCAGTTCTTTGTTAATAATTATAAAAAGAAAATAATGTTATGCACTGAGGAACTGTAAAATGCTTTAAAATGTTATGTTGTCTATGTTATATATACGCTTGTAAAAACAAAAAAAAAAATAGAAAATTCTCAGTCCAAGAACCAACATAGTCTGTCTACTTCAGAAATATTTTTGTCGTGATTTCAATTTTTTCTAACCAGGTACTGGGAATGTGAATTAGCATGTACAAACTTCCAAAAAACTGGTTAAATGGACACCATATAGTTTTTGGAAGTGCAATGGAACAATAAAACCCATTCTTCCAGCTTATAAAACAAATTTATGAAATTTTCAAAATGATTAAAATGTTTTTGAAAAAAGCCATGAATATAATTTTTCCATGTACGGTGAAGGCTTTAATAGTGTTCCCCGGACAAATCAATCTAAGGCAGCTAAGGGTTTTATGGGAAGATGTAGATTTAATATTTTAGACCCAATTGGCTATGAGTGTTAAAATCTGGGCCGTGTTGTAAAGATGACATTATATTCATTTTAGTAGCGTCTGTTTTCAGATTAGAAGCCAGCGAGGACATCTAACAGGTTAGGAGAGCTGCAGAAACTGTTCTGGTGTTTAGTTTGTACACACTTCGAGATAATGAATGTGGAGGCTTTGATTACAAAAGGCGAAAATGACACACAGTTTAACCTTTTATTTTCTTAGTAATTAATTTGTTATACTTTACACTTTAATACTTATAAACTTTTATAACTACAAGGCTTTAATACTTTAATAACTACACGGCTTTAATACTTTAGTAACTACACGGCTTGTTATGTGTCTTAAAACTCTCCAGAAAAAACTGAACTCACTGACAAGACTCCAACTCAACTTCTTCTACTCTCTCCGAAATTAATTGGTTCATTCCAAAAAATACAGAATCGGCTATGCGTAATTTCTGTGCCAGAATTTTAGTTTTTTTCAATGAAGGTTTTGTTTCTTTCATGATTGCGATGGTAAATCATTCTGCAATAAATTCTGATCAAGCCATTAGGTCATTCTTTATTTATGCTGACCGGGCATTGATCAGTTCACATAAAATGCTTTTATTTTATTTATCTTTGCAATTGTTACGATTGCAAAGAAACTTACATATGAGTTAATATGTAACATGAAAATGTTTAGAAAAACGTTTTGAAATTAATCTTCGCTAAATGAGGAAATAATTGTACAAAACGCTGCTGATTGCTAGAAACTCCCTAAAGAGCTAGGATTTGGTCTAAGCAAATTTCTTTATATTGGATTTTATGGCTAACAGGATTTTTGACTTAAAACATAGAATATTTATTGAATAACAGAATGTACGAACTTAGCCCTCTATTAGTACACTGAAACAGATTATAAGTGAAATGGAAGGATGTGAGACATAGATACTGAAAACACGGCTATACAAGTAAAATCATCATCCTTCGCTCAACATCAAATTAAATATGGCGCATCTGACACTCACTCGAAACGTTAAGGCAAGAAATATTCAACGAGACTATTATGACAGGCTTAATGAACTTCTCAGCGTAGTCTTGAATTTTCCTCCAACCTTTCACTTGATCTTGATCAGTATTTTAAAAGGCTGTAGGGAGGAATTAGTGAGTGTGGGAATACTTAACATATAAACATAAAAGTAAAGACTGCTAATAACTTTATTTCAGCCATTGTAGTCTTGCAGGTAGTATAAGGAAGTCTTGGTTGACTTAAAACTAAGACAAAAGAAGCCAAATCATAAAAGTAAAGAAAAGTGTTTCAATTAGGTTGTGATAATCATAAACTGTGAATAATACTTGTTAATTATGGCACAACTGAATGCCGACTTGGAATAAGAAGGTGTACTCTGATGAAGAATCGTATTTAATACATAGTTAAAACTATTTTTTTCTAATACATACCTATATTTAAATCTACTGACTAAAAAATAATACCTAATACATACCTATATTTAAATCTACTGACTAAAAAATTCGCTAGTAACACAAACATAAGTCATTTAAAATCACTTACTACCTCAAGTTAAAACTTTCATAGTTGTATAACATTGTGGCTATCTGCCTTGATGATCCACTGATATCAATACAGGCATATTTACGGACTGAAATGACGAGGTATAATTGATGCAATACAATTAACAAATAAAAAGCCTCCATCGATAAAGTAAAGCAAAAAAAAAACAAGTTTTGTTTCATATAGAACTCGTTCGAAGAGAAAAATATTATAAGATATAAATTAATACATGTAGTGAAGCAAGACCTCAGAAAGATATTGATTGCGACAAAGGTGCTTTGGATCGCACATGTGAAAGCTGCATCTGAATTAGCCTACCCTAATTATAGACAACTACAAAGCAAAGCGGTCTGACACGATTAAATTAGATATACCAGCGCCATAATTTTCTCTAATGAAATCAATAAATTTTGTCTTCAAGCTGTTTTACCCCCAAGACTTATCAACCGTATTTGAAAATAATTTTGTCCCTTCCGTTTTCTTGGCGGTAGGAAGGATACGTTGAGGATAACATTTATTTATTCTTATAGAATAAACTATGACGATATGATAGATATTATCTACACGGCTTCTTATTATCTTCCAAAGGCTTTCGGTGAAGGTGAGGGTGGAGATAAGAGCCCTCTCTCGGCGGGGCATTACAAAAGTTCTTCAATCTATGATTGATTCTAAACAATTTTGAGTTCGAGTCCTGTAAGGGGCAAGATATTTATAAATAAATTGCAAAAATTCATTATTACTCGTTAATGCCAGCACTTGTGGCTTAATGGGTAATAAAAATTAAGAAATGCTAGTGGAAAAGGCATATATCTTAGTTCAGTGGTAAGAGCAGTCGCCTGGAAAACGGAGCGTTCCGGCTTCAAAAACCGGATACCTACTCAGTCTATATGAGAAAAGTTTTAGAATTGGTAGAATTGGTATAAGGCCAATTCTTATGATACCCTAGATAAATACCCGTATGTAATTTCGTATGGTCATCCATCTGTGCAAATTTGATCGTTGAAGTGGTTTTTCGCGTATATTTCTAGAACGGTTCGTAGAACATTAAAAATGATTATAACCAATTTCATAGGATTTCATATTCTGAAAAATTTTCAGTATTTCCGTACAATCAAAACATTTAGGACTGATGTATACGTAAAAATCTTAAGTTTTTATATGGCAATATCTAGAACGGGCTACCCGACTTAGCCCATTTTTTAAGTAATGCGTTGTGGGATTTCAGCAAACTGTTTAGTAACTTTTAATTAATTTTAAATTGTTTTAAAATGTTTTACATCGAAAAAATTAAAAAATATAGACAACGTAAGTAATTGCAACTGTTTACAATTTTTATCAGCTGAGAATGTAAAGAAATTCTCTTGTGGAGAACCGATATACCGACTTATATTAATTTAGATTAATTTCGTCCGCGATATGTTTTTTTTTTATTATAGAAGAGGTGTTTGTTTTGATTGATGGTCAGAATAAATTGTCTTTTAATAAGCAACAGATCATTCCATCTCAATTTCAGCAATGCTGATTTTTATAGAATTATACCCCGAGAAGCACACTCGACAGCTCTTTAGTTGCAATTTACTCTTTGAAATCACTTCCATTAAGAACAGGGTAGTTTATAAATTTATATAAGAAATCTTGAGAAGTATACATATGAAACTGATAAGTAAAATATACAACAAGATCGGTCACTACTATATTCATTTAAAAAGCCAGTCATATTCAAGCTTTTTGCACAACAGCAACAAAGTTTGCCATCGTTTTGTAATTTTGCTGTAAGCAATCCTTAAACCTATGCCCATATTTGCACAATTTCCATATTTATACCAGCTTGAGATAAAGTTAGCAAATTTTTAGGTTGTATAAAGCCAGATTACACTACAAAAGGGAGCCATAAATGAGGTCAGAGTAATACTTTAAACCAATACAAACAAACAAAAAATACACAGAAATGTTGGGAAAACTCAGCTGACTAAACGCAACCATTAAGAAAAACCTTTGAGCCCCATATAACCTTGAGGATTTAAATATACCTCGAATCACTTTCGTGTCGAGTTAAGCATTTCTGTATTATTCCTATAAATCGCACGAGTCATATATGTACATAGCTCAGAATGTCACCCTAATTACGATTTTGCCTTCAATACCAGCAAAGTGATAAATTATTTACTCACCAATGTGCGTTAAGTGATATAATTAAAAAAATTGATTCTCGCAAATCTCACATTGAAACATGGATTCGTATCCGTTTCTGACAAGAGGACGTTATCCTTAAAATTTAATCGCGTATAATCT
Source organism: Dioctria linearis (assembly GCA_963930735.1). Lineage (NCBI taxonomy): Eukaryota > Metazoa > Arthropoda > Insecta > Diptera > Asilidae > Dioctria > Dioctria linearis. The sequence goes on from OZ005741.1 coordinate 285,877,528, forward strand.
GGGTATGCCACGCAAATCTGACCTTTGCGTGTCAAATTGCTGGGATTAATCTACAGTCGGTACGTACCGGGGTAAAGGCAGAAGCTGATAACAATCCCCTGGGTCTGGGGTCACGTAGAGAAAATATATGGGTAAATAAACAAAAGTTAGGGTTTCAATTGACTTTGAAAACCGAAAGACTAGCAATGGCCTTCTCAAAAATCACGTGAATTATTTACGATACACCATTAAAGTGTAGTGAAGAAAGGTCAACAAGAGCATACGGACATATGTGTGTGCATACATATGCCATGAATTTACCATTTTTTCCTGTTATTGATTTTTATTTTTTACTTTTTATTTTTTCCCCCATCACTTTTGTATTATTTAATGTTATTGATATCAGTGATGTATGAGTTGAGGTGGATCCGTGATAAAGGTGAGTATAATAATAGCAAGTAAATAGACGAATCGTTTGACTTCTTTTGTTTATTTTACCTTTCTTCAAAAATTGTTCGCACACGATTTGTATTTCATGAATACCTATGTGGATTATTCGAGGCTTTTTATGTGGGTTCTTTTAAGTAAAGCAACAGTTATGACACTCCAAACAACAAACAATAACAAAACCCCAAAACAATTTATTGTTTGTGCTCTGTTTGTGCTAACTTCGGAAACATAACTTAAAGTTGCTCGGAATACTTAGATTAAACAAGTTCAATGCAATAGCCATATCTACACAAGGCAATGAAGACAGGGTATATATATTGTTTCTTTTCGAAGCTTTATACTGGAAGTTTACGTAAACGTGATTGGTTCTTGGAACAATTAGATTAAATACGAGTCTTGCAGGAGCAGCAGTCAAAAGGTCAACGAAACTCTACATATTAGCAACTTATTATTTTTTTATATTATTCAGCCAAGCTCAGGCGATATTCTTTGATGCAAAGTATAGCGTGGAAATATGGCAGAAAGGAGATAGGGAAGGGATTAGTGGTCATGAGAGTCCCGGAGGTGCTGACGTATGTTGATCTTGAATCTACAAATTGCAAGCTGGAGGAAAGAGAGAAGTTGGTAGGCTGTTCCAGATTCGCACAGTTCGGGATAAAAAAGCATCCCGAAATTATTTAAAATGGTGGAAAGAATAGCACGGTTTGCAGCGCTGGTATTGCATGCATTAATCATTCTACAAGAGATCAGTTTAGATATTTCATCAGAACATTGACCATACATGTAGCGATTAAGGAGCGAAAGGAAACTACAACATAGGAATACTTCAATTTATCACAATGTCGTGACAGTATCTCACTAGCTCTATGTTATTGAAGTATTCAGTAAAGGACAGTTAACTTCGTCCTTATACATTGAAGTATAGTTCATACTGTATCAATTTTCATTTTCTTTTCATAATGTCAACTAAATTCTTTGAGGCAGAAAGTATATGTGTGTCAGAGCCAAAGTATTCCAGAAGAAGGTATAAAATTATTGTCGATACATTATTCGTGAATGTAGATGGTCTCTTTTTTTACGAAAAACAACTAGAATTACTAATTAGATTTTTTGTAGTGTCTTCTCTAAAATTAGTTTTTCTTCTAATTTTATGAATCAGCCTATAACTTCTAAATGATAAACTCTAAGATGATTTGATGGCAATTGTTGGAGCTATCCAATAGTCCATAGAGTTTTCTCCCCTCCTCAGCCTTTCGATGTTATGAGCAATAATTTTTGTCATTTAATTATGTATATTTTTCTTTTTTTCAAACAAAAATAGAAATTACTCTTTAAGATTTCTTACCGGGTCCGTCGAGACCAGAAATAAAGCGTTTGTTAGTAAAATATTATCTCAGTCGAGACCCAAGATAATATTCTTGAGGTCAGTCGATACCCGAGAGAGAGATCTTAACTTCAGTCGAGAACCGAACTACCATATGTTCGTTTCCGTCGAGACCAGAAATTACTGATTATTAGTAATTAGTATACGAGTCGATACCCAATATAAATGTTAGTAACTAGCCAACTTACCTGTAGCGATGCAAAGTACAAAAAAAAAATGATTCATAAACGTCAGTTCTTCGAAACTAAGAGTCAAAGCCTTTATTTACAAAAGCCTTTACTACACTCTGTAGCCAGTTTCTTCCACTTTTTCGAAAGAGACTTATAAAATTCATTCACAGATGAAAATCGCCTATTTTAGGCATTTATGAATATTTTCTCTGGACATGCTTAAGTGTTTGATGATCATACAACAGATAAGTAATACCTAGGTATTGAAGGAGATAGGATATTCAGTTCATGCCCCGTTGGTAGTGCCATCTTCAAGGTTTTTCGTACATTATTTTTGGTTCAATTCTTTGCTAAATCTTTTGAATATCTTGATAAAACTTCTATAGTTTTCACAATCTCTTTTTATTTTTCAAGCGCAGGCTGAAACCAGATCGTTCGGTAGGCCTGTAGGCTGGCTAAGGTTCAGAGATATTGGCTCATGAGAACCAGATTTTTAACATTGGTTTCCAAATATGGGTATTTATTATCTGTGGCAATACATTAAGAAGAGTCAGCACACAGCAGAAGCTTCAATTTAGATACCAGCGAGCTTGTAGGTAATAAACTTTACTATACCTATGTTTATATCCTGAAAGTGAAAAAATTCATATAAAATTAGCCTAAACTTAGACCACAGAGTACATTAGAGACATCTAGCGTAAAAGACAGAAAACCAACATGCGACAATTTAAGACGAAAAATGAATATTTGCAGTTCAAATAAATTGAAAAGTTTTAACGAGAATTAACTCTCCTAAATTTTTGTTGCACATAATTGTTAAACATACTATTTTGCATTGTATTTAAACAACTTTCAACGAAATATTGCAATTTCTCGCATTAGAATATCGGGAGAAAAAACCAGTACTATTAGAAGAAGCAAATTAAAAAAAAAAGCGTCACTAATAGAAAAACTCGACGCTTTTTGCTAGATTTATGCTTTATCTTTCTCAAATAGTCACAATCTAAAGAAATAATACTAAGAGGAATTTGATTTAAAAAACTTGCTCATATCTCCATTCCAATACATTTTTGTTTTAATTTTTGCCAACGTTATTTAGTAGACTTCTTCGTTACCTGTAATTTAAGATATAAATCATTTTTCTGCTTCAAATAGTTTGCCAGAAATTCGCCTTGAAAAATGTACGAAACCTACAACTCTTGGTACTGACTCCTCTTAAGGAATCAATTGATACATATGTTCCATCTTACTTACTTTTCTTGCATTTGTCAGCATTGATTCGCACCAGGAACAAAAGTCAGGCAGATCAACATACAAGGTTGCACAGTGGATTAGACAATACCTACCTATTATTGAAATGATCGCCAGCATAGGGAAGAAAATCAGGAGACTATTGACGTAAACACGGGGGGTCTAAAACAAATACAGGAGGTCTAAGTTGGCTACCTTATGACATATCGGATGTTACAATAATACCATTACAAAATACCATTACAAAATACTAATGTAAATCTGTGGGAGTTTATATAATAATAAACGATACAAGCAAGGGTTTGCTCAGACCTGCAAAAGTGCATACCTGCTTGCTCTGTTAAAATTTATTTCGGAATAAGGAAAAAAACAAGTTTTGTTATGTTACAGCTCCTCTTAATACTTAACACGCAAATTTCCAATAACTAGGGAGATAAGTAGAATCTGAGAAGATTAACAAAAAACTATAGAAAATTCAGGAGAATATTTTGCATTATGATTTACACAGAAAACGTGTCCATGTGCTCATCTGTCTGCTTCGTTATTTTGTTATGAGCAAAAAGTTTAGGTATGTATACAACCTAGTGTTTCAAGAGAGTTAGCATCAATATAGGATCTCATGAAATAGAATATTAAGAATATTATTTATGTTACACCACAGAAGCTGTAATAGCCTAAAATGGCCATAACTGTAACATACATATAAAGATATTGCAGTCGCATTGTGTAGTTTGGCATCAGTGAAAAATAATGTGGAATCTCAACCTCTGTTGAGGAATTATTAAAACTTCGCATTTTATACGGTCTCCTAATGAGTACCACAGCCTGTACCTGATGTAGAGAAGCCCTCAAATTTTTCTTAGAAATTTACTGGAAATATTTTCTTTAGAATTTGTATGCATTTGGCCGACAACAGGTGGTACCCTGGATACAACACTTTGATATGTGCCGTTGTCGGCCGCCAAAAATGCATAAAAATTCTAATGAAAAAATATCGAGTAAATTTCTTAAGAAAAATTGAGGGCTTCCCTGAGAAGATTTTTGCAAGAAAGCATTTATTGGGATTCTCCGGTATATAGCAAAAGCTAAAAAATGTTCTAATTTGTTATTTCATCACACAACCCATTAATTTTTGGTGACAGGTTTCAAGTCTTCGTTTGACTCATCAACAGCTCCCAAATAGCGAAATTGGGTGATTTGAAAAACAAATGAAAAAATGAAAAGTTTGAGAAAAATAGAAAAAACAATTTTTTTTTATTTATTAAAAAAATTTAAGAAATTTTTAAAGAAACAGATTCATTCAAAGCGAATCCTCCTGGGCTTGTATAGGAGTGTTTTTCCTCATATAATTCACACCCAGAATTTACTCTGAGTTTATATGAGAAGAGATCAGTTTGATCTATTTTCAAGAGTCTGCAGCAGGCAGAAAACCAAGCTGCACCGATGCTTTTAATGTTTTCTGCTGACATGAAACGCTTCTTCTTCTTCCTTTTCGTCTTTATTTTTCAGCCCACTGCGTGGCGTATACAGGTTCGATTCGCTTCGAATGAATCTGTTTCTTTAAATTTTTTTTAAATTTTTTTAATAAATAAAAAAATTGTTTTTTCTATTTTTCTCAAACTTTTCATTTCTTTCATCTTTTTTTAATTTTTTTCATTTTTTTTTCAAATCACCTAATTTCGCTATTAGGGAGCTGTTGATGAGTCAAACGAAGACTTGAAACTTGTCACCAAAAATTAATGTGTGTTAAATAACAAATTAGAACATTTTTTAACTTTTGCTATATACCGGAGAATCCCTAAAAATTCTTTCTTGAACAAAATTAAGTTTAACCCGCTAAAAAATCGAAAAGAGTAATCTTTTTATTTATTCTAAGAAAATTTGTTGGGTGGAGTTTGTGGAGTTGTTGTGGAATTTCAGATATGCAATTCTATATTAGAAAATTGAGTTCTAAAGACAGGCTATACCATATACCTGCAACATATTTCTATTATGGAGTCTTTGGTAACATAGAATTAGCACTGAATAATCGTTTTGAAACAACAGATCACAAGTTTATGGTATGTGACCATTTTTTTTGTCAAAAGATGATGATTATGGGTTTATAGAAATAGAAAATAGGTCATAGAATGAAAAAATTTCTGTAACAACCCACTGGGACAAAGAGCGCTCTAAGAGCCTTCCTGAAACGCTTCCCTGGAAGCTCGTAGCGCTTCTTTTCCCTATTCAACTCGTTGCTTTTTATAATAGGCATTTCCGCAAAGCCAAGCGCTTCAATGCTGCGCCTAAGTAGCGCTAGCTACGTCCCCGACTACATGTGCCACATAAAACCTTGAAAATTACTTTAAATTATATAATTTATATCTTATCCCAAATTTCATTTCCCACAGCAAATAAAATTTGTGCATAAACATACTTGAGATGATAAAGCATTTCATAAATTCTAAAATGTAATTAAACTAATTTAGCGAAATAATTAATTCTCAGTTTTGTACGGAGTTTGATTAGAATCGGTTGTCGTTTGTGAATAAAGTTTTTCTTAGTAGGTATTAGATATATTTTAAATTATTATATGTTTTTCATATTTGGTTTTATCAAGGTTTATTACTCGCTCTAAATGATGGCCGATGAAGCTTTTGAATGCCTTTACGAAAGCTTTAATGAGCTTTTTGGATAATCATCGCAGTGCTTCTTCCTTAATCCCATAAGACGCCTTCAAGAGTGCTTTCTGGGAACAGCATTGAACCGCTTGCGCTTGCTTCTGATTTTTTGTGGTATTAAATTTTATGAAGTTGATTAAATATTATATGTATATACCTACCTACATATATAAATTATAAGCCCATATTCTATCGTACTGAAATTATTGTAGATTTTGGTAACAGAGAGAGTAACAGCTCTTTGGAAAGCTACCGCTTCACTCCACTCAAAATGAGAAATGCGTTACTTAGCACAATAGTGGAAAAATCCACAGTTTAAATTCGTGGGAAATTAACTAGATGAAATCAGCCCTTGTTGCTTGTTGTTCTGCTGAAGCTCTTCAAATAATCTTCTATATAGCTTCCAAGCGATAACTTTAGAAGCACTTGAGTTACTTACTTGCGCCTTTTCTTATTTTTCTGGATAGTTGGGTGAGTATATGCTTCTAAAGAGCTGCCAAATGATGGCTAGAGAAGCACTTAAATTGTGCTGCTTTCAGAAGCGCTGGTTTTTCGTCCCAATGGGAAGGATAATGAAAACACTGGAAGACTACTTGTTTTTAAATTACAAATACATTAGAAAAGAGTTTTAAGAAATACTCCATATAGAATGCATTATATAACATCTTCAGATAATGACATCAAATTTCATATCTTAGATCTTTCATTGGAAAGAAAAATACAAAACTATATCACAATAATCAATTACTTGCCATTATTTACATATGTGTCATCAATGGACTGAAGCGATAGAAAAAACATATATGAAGCTATAGATGGGTAGGTATGTCAACATTATTACAACAATTTATCTGGATTATGTATTTATATAATACAAATTATAAGAGAAAATATTTGATGAAATACATTTTTGTTAGTGGGAAAATATTTGTTCAAGAAAAATTTATAACTGGAGGCATTTTTATAATCCTATATTTCCTCTTAATGATTTAGATAAATCAGTAAAGTATTTAAATTCAACAATTTAACATTATGTAAGCGCAGAAAATGCATCAACGGACAATTTAATAAAATAAAAATAATAAAAATATTACAAAGGAAAACCTTTTAGATCCTTCTAGGATTTTTATATTTTATGGCCCTTCTGGGAATTTAGTAAAATGCTCAAAGCACGCCGCCTGCGATTATTGGAATAAGGGTTTAAGCAATTAGCTAAATAGATTGTTCAGGGGACAAAATGTTCGACTGAAGGAAAATGTGTTTAGTTTTCGATGTTCGTGGCAGTGAAACCGGGCTGGCTAATTTTGATAGTTATTATTCTATAAGAGAGTGTATTACATTTAAAAATAAAAATTTTATAAGAAGATTTTTCGAGTTTTTAATTAATTCCAAAAGCTTTTAAATTTTAGTGGAACATTGTGTGCGACGCATAATAAGCATAATGGTGATGAATTTGCTAAACCTACTGCAGTAAGTCATCCTACTGTAAATAAGAATACAATTACTAGGATTCATTGAATTGCTGTTGGTACCATTCAACCCGCTTAACTAATATAAATCTAAATTCGATCGGACTTCTTTATTGTGCAATTACCTGTTAGATGATTTGTCTAAGATAAAAAAATCCTTGTATCGTACAGGTTATCTTGACTGGAAGAAATTTCATAGCGCTCTCTCTTATCTGCACACTGCGCACTTAAATGGAGTTATGTCGACGAAATACAGCATCCTAATATTTTTGGTTAATGCTTTTATCAGGGAATAGATGGGCGTTGGTTTTAAGAAATTTTTCGATACTTTTTAGTAATTATACTATAGTTTCACTTATGAACAAATATAGATTTGTTAGTAGTTAATTTTCCTCATACAGGGTGTTTCCTCCATTGTGGTCCATAGAGCAGGAAGTGATAGTACTCACCTAGACAAAAAAAATTGTATGGGAGTGGGGGGGGGGGGCATATCAACCATTTCGGATTACAAAATTATGCTAGGTTTTCACAAAACACCCTGTATTTTCACAAGTACAGGGCGCACGATCACCGTATAAAACTGAATGTATTCAGAATTTCAGCGACTGTTCAACTATCCCCGTACTCGTTTCCCCTTAGGAGTTATTGTGGTCTGAACTCAAAATTACGGATTTTTATATATTTTTTTTAATTTGACCTTTATTTTTTTGTGCAAAAAGGTCATTAACATAACTTTTTTTATAAAAATTCCAAGCTGTAGACTCTCCTCTTTAATGGAACCTATTACACCCTATGTTCTATCTGCAGCCGGTGAGCAGTTATTACCTCACAACCTATTCAAGTCATACCGAAATTATCTGATATTTGTTTAAAATTACTTTATCTTCGAGAATAAGCTTAAGAATAGCCTTGAGAATAGGTTAAGGGCTAATAACTCTTTAACGGCTACAGAGAGCACATAGGGTTTACAAATTACGCTAATGACCTTTTTGCAAAAAAAAAAATAGAAGTCAAAGTAAAAAAAATGGTAAGAAAATCCGAAATTTTTAGTTTAGACAACCAGAATTCCGTTGGGAAGAGGGGCTGGTTGAACAACTGCTGGAAAGGCGACAATTACCTTTATACAGGGGCCGTACGCCTTGTATTTTTCAAGATACAGGGTTTTTGTGAATACCTAGCATAATTTCTTGATCACCCTGTAACTTCAAAATGGTTGATATGGACCCCCTGTCATACAATTTTTCCGCTCTCTGGATCACCATGGAGGAAACACCCTGTATATATACCTTCAATATTAATTTCACGCTAGTAATTTTACATGTCTTCGGTGGCAACGTTTTCCTGCATCGTTTAAATCCTCGCGAAAAAATTTTAAGAAAGAAAAAATATTCACATATACCAGATCAAAAATTTTGGAATCTGTAACTATTGCCAATCGATTAACTGCGTATATATGTATTTCTTCTTAGTTCTTTATAGATTTCTTGGTGTGATCTCCCTACGGAAAAAGCCCTGTGGCACGTTAACTCTTTACATCTTAGTTTTCTTGCCTTATACAAAAATAAAAGCATTGTAAAGCAGTGGAGGTGCACAGTTGAAGATTTTGCTGTAAAATTAAATATTTTTTAATAGTTTTGTATATATTACTTCTTTTCATCTAAAGTTTCCTATGAAAATCATAAATATCGAATAACTTTATGCGATAATAATACACTTATTATATATTAAGATGTTATAAACTTCATTAATAAGACACCTTGTATATGATTAAAAATTTTAAAATATTTAAAAAATACTAACAGTTAAGTTTTCATAATGGCTCAGTTTAAATTTCTTTTATCTAAAATTTATAGAAATTTCATCTCTTCGCGTATACCTAGTTTATTTTGAAATTTTATTAACATACATTCGCTGGGGAATAGGTCTAATTGCTTTCAACTAAGTATTCACATTTGGAATAAAATCAATAGGGGAGATATTATAAGAATTCTAATACAATTTACGTATAAATATAATACGAGAACTATGTTGAATTATGAGAAACCGTTGAGTTTTTGGATAAGTCTTGATATTCTGTTCATTTAATTCAGATATTTCGATGAGTACGGACAAATCAAAGTGAAAGTGCGCATACATATTAGTATAAAAATGTTTGTTACTTATGAGTACAATGGTTAGCATAAACTAGTTAAAGTGCACAATAGAGGTAGTAATTAGCATACAAGGATTTTTTTTAATAAGTCCAAACTGATGCGAACCATTTACATACATATTTACTATTCACATACCTACTGCTACTATTGTAATATAGCATTATTTTATTGTTTATAACGTATAATAGAGATTATTCTTACACTCAGTAGGTCTAAATTGTGTCAACTTACCGTAAGAGGATTTTGATTGCTTTTTAAATTTTTATATTGCAATAATAGGTAATGAGATTTTTATAAAATAGAGGAGGGGGTACAAATATGCGATACCTATTATAGTTTTAATGATAAAAGGCCCCAAAATAGACATATCCAAAAAATAAATTGTATAAAGATAGGAAATTTTGTTTACTTATAAGTGATATTAACATAAATAATGTAGACTACAAACACACTCAAAATTTATTTATTTAAACAAAAAATATCAAAATTAAAAATTTCAATATTAATAAATTAAACTAATGTATTGTCTAAATTTAGAGTTTTAAAACTTATATAAGTTCAAAAACTGGAGGATTGCACATTTTAAAAAGTATTGAGCAAAATGTTTCATTAAGTGATATCTCCAGACGAAGAGTTGTGTCAATGCTAGCAGCATACGTTGAACAAAAGTTTGGTTTTAAACTATCGAAAGCACAACAAATTTCTGGTGGTTCTGCCTGCATTAACACTTTTCCTTCCTTAAAAAGTGATGGTGAAAATGAATTGGTACCTTAATTTATTATTATGAAATTGAAAGTGATATTAAAATTAATGAATTTCAGGAATTATTAGTGAATAATTCTAATACAGGCTTTCTTCAAGTTAAGCTAAAAAAAACGTAAATTGGAAAAAGATATCGAAAGACATCCTAAGAAATAGTAGGAAATATAGACTTACAAAAATTACACGATGCACTAATAGAACTTAAACGAGCGATACTGCCAGAAGAAATTGATCACGTAAAAAGCATACTCCAATCGACCATGAAATACAAAAGAAGAAGGGATGATAATCCCAATATCTGGTCGAATTACCCATGTTTTTTAATTTGCCCCGACTAGGTGAGTAAGAACTAGTGCTCTACATACATATAACGTATCCAATTGGCTTTTGATCCTAAATATTGTCCTTAATTTTTTTGTTTTTATAATTTGACTTTAAAATATTCAAATAACCTATACTGTTTAAATCAGGGACCGAAAATAATGATTATTTTTCATTTCTTCCATAAAAAAATCATTTAACAAAGGATATGAAAAACCGGTCGGGGATGAATTATGTGGACATAATCTGGCCTCCACTTTCATTATGCGGTAGAATTCGAAAATATAATTAATAAAAAAAAAGTCAACTCGTAATAATTATTTTTGAGTTTTAATTTTTAAATCACTAATAATCATTACATCTGAGTTTTACGCCATTCACTCAAGAATACAACTCACATATAAGTTTTCGTTTTAAAATCATCAATAATCATCAGACTTGAGTTTTATTTTTTCGATCAAAAATAAAACTCAAAACAGTATTCCAGGTCCAAATTGCGTTGAATATTATTACTGACTTTGGTTTTCGGTACTTCTTGGGTAGTAGAATAGTAGAATACACTGATAATTTTCATAATTTTGCAGCTTTTTTTTTAATGATGCTATAAGCCTTTTGTTAAGATATGTGCATGTGAGAACGCTTCTCATCACAATTGTAGGAGAACGTAACAATGTGAAGAGTTGGAATTTTTTTAGAGAACTCTGAAAATGACTTTAGGCATCTAGTTTGAACGTGCGCAAAATCGGATGAGGGGAACCTCCTCTTCCATATTTGAGGGGGGTTATAAATTTTAAAATCTGTAAATGTGAAAGAATTTTTTTCATAACAGTTTCCTGCAGCCTTCCTTTTCTATTTTCTTATTGTTTTTTGAATCATTAGATAAAAAAAAAAATCATGGAAAAAGCTAGAAATGCTATAAGACCAATTTTTATGATACCCTAGATGAATGCCCGTATGTAATTTCGTATGGTCACCCCTCTGTGCAAGTTTGATTGTTAAAGTGGATTTTCATTTCTAGAATGATTTGTCGGGCAGTGAAAATCATCATAACCAATTTCATAGGATTTCAAATTCTGAATAAGTTTTCCGTACAATAGAAACGTCTAGGATCCTTCTTATTCATACAGTACACGTAAAAACCTAAACTTTTGTATGGACACACCAAGAAAGGGTTGCCCGTACGGAGAAAAATGAATATGTCAAATTGAACGAAGTCATTGTTTAAACCACACGATTTCGAGTTTAAAACGGCGCCAATGGCGTATGTATGTATCCTAGTTGTAGAAATATTCACATCAAACAACCTTGTGTTCATTTCAAACATTAAAATGTTCAAGAAATGGAACATTTTTCTCGTGCAAATTGAATTTGATTTACATTCAAAATTGAAAAGTTTGAAAATATTCACATCAAAGAACCCTGCGTTCGCTTCAAAAATATAACCTTTTAAAAAATTGAAAATTTTCGAGTTCTAATTGGAACCTTGTTTATTTATGATAAAAATTTCACTTATGTACATTATACATATAGTTCTGTATAAGTTTTTCACTAAAATTATGTTTTTGATGAAGGAGTTGATGGTAACTGATTAAATCAACTAATGGCGGGGGCACACACAATATCATCAGTTGGAACAATTGACTGTAATTTTTTGAAGAAGAAATACACAATATTATTTCATATTTAAGGTCCAAAAAATCACATACATACTCACAACTGAACCAAATTTTGTTTCTGCCACAATTTCAATTTTGCCTGAAATTTTTCTATAATTCTTATGGTAATAGGGATGAATGTGCGTTTTGCTAATGTAGTTAGTTCCAAATTCAGCTTCAAAGACGAAATACCAAAACTAAAAGAAAACCTTTAAGTTGCGAAAAGCAGACTCCTGACTCGACGTGTGAACGATCTGAGGTAAAGGTACAAAAATAATACTAAATTTAACTCTGTCGACGATCAAAGTGAAGGTGTTTTGCTTGCAAAACATACAACATAGCGGTTATTGAAAATCCAAATGCATTTAGCTATCATACTGAATGTCAAAGTATTCAGAACAAATTATTTTCTCATTTCATAGTGAATTGTTAAATTGAAAGCCTTTTTTAAACGCGCAGACGTTTACGCGTTTTTGGAAAATCTTCCAATTTCAATATGTTTTCGTTTAATTTGATAGAAAAGTAGGTGAATGAAACGAATTCAATCCAATATGCATTTTAAACGCGACGTGCGTTTGTTATGAATTTTTATTTTTCTCTCCGTGCGGTGTAGTATGTTTTTCAAAATGTATATACTATTTTTATGAAAACGCCGTATAAAACATTTCAGGACACTACGTCTACGCTTTTTAAGCAGGAGTCGCCCGACTGGTCCGAACTTAAATCCGTACACGAAATTTCAGCTATCTAAGTGACCGCGCTCTCGAGTTATCGTGAGGATGAACAGACATACAGGCAGACAGACAGACAGACGGACATACAGACAAACAATCAGAGAGACATGCAAAACTCAAAATAACCTTTAACATTGTGCGTTCGTGTTCAATCCAGTTTAATCTAAAACGGAATGACAACCTTAGTATACCCTTTGGGACCTAGAGTATCCAAAATGTGTTCGTTTGTGTAGTCCGTTTTCCTCAATCTTACCTTGCTCTATATAGGGTATCTAAGACATTTAAATTCTGGTTGCGGCGATGCGACGAAAATACGTACCTAGTATATATGATTACAGAAAAATTGAACGCGTTGGTTATTTTCAAACGCAAGAGCACTACGGCTACTACAGCAGACTTCAGTTGACTGCTTTGGCAACTTTGTTCTGTACCGGGCATTATAGTTTGAAGGAATCATCTAGCAGTTCAGGTAGGATGTAATATATTTGGCCGCATGCCGTGACATGCTGATTGTGGTGATTTGCATAAAACAGGATACTGCAATATTTAGAGAGTAGGGAACCTACATTACTGGCGAATGAAACTATGATTTCTGTCCTGTTTCTAGATCCAAGGCTTCGCCGTTTGGTAGGGAAGGAGAAGAAGGTCCTGGAAAAAAGCACTTGAAAGGCATTGTTTCTAGGATGCCATCTTTAAAAAAGGTATGTAAAGGGTATCACTTCAAGAAACATTAAAAGATTTCAATATTTTATTAGTTTTAGGGACAAAGATTTTTCCATTATAATGTCGTATTTAGATTATAAAAATAATTATATCTGACTTTAATTCTATTAACTTAATTCTATTATACCAAAACCGCGATAGTTCCTTGATTTGTTACCCTGAATATTTGGCCCTATCCTTATCTATGTCTTCAGCTTCGCCTTTTTATATCAGCTAGCGATGTGACACCTAAGCTCTGCACAAGTATACAAGTTAATTCTTCCTTTTGTCTCCAGAGTTAATCAATACTTAAATAAGGGCTTGCTTTGTTTTGTTGCTCATGATAAATATCGAACAAAGCAAAATAATTATCATAAGCTATAGTGTTACCTAAATGTAAACTTTATAATAACTACAATTTTAATAAAAAGACGAGGGCGAAAACGGAGAGATGGTTTGGAACAGGCCCCTGGCCCTAACAGATAAAGCATTCAATTTCATTGGTTTCCATCTAGTAGCTTTTAGCATATATTTATATCTTCGTACATACTTTAATTAAACTAGAATTATACCGACTTGGGCTTACATGATTGATATCTTCATATTTTTATTAGTCATTCCACACGAAACCCGACCATCTCCGATTTTGATGAGACTTTCACAATTTGTAGCGAATACCAAAATACGAGTAGCTTACCCATATTTGCTTCTCGCTAGGGGATTAGAGATTTCGTGATTTAACGATGAAGCATCATTTTCAAGAAATCACATCGTTCGGTGCTGCTATTAAAGTATTAAAATTCATTTGGCATTTGAATCAGAAAAATCGCTTTCTCCGGTCTTGAGATATGATTTCTTGGAAATGATGCTTCATCGGTAAATCACAAAATTTCTAACCTGCTAGTGTGGGGAAAATATGGGTGAGCTATTTTCGTATTCTCTACAAACTGAAAGTTTCATCCAAATCGGAGATGGTCGGGTTCCAAGGTGATGGGTTTTGTGTGGAATGGCTGTTATATTCAATAATAACGTGAGCACATGTAATATGGATTATATGTATAATGGAATCTTTTTGAATACCTATAATAATAATAATAATATTTAATTATTCTAGCCACAATTTAATAACGAACTACCATGCTCATCCAGGGATATGGGAGAGAGTCCAGTTTTTATCGACGAATCTTCTGTTCTCTTTTAGGGCAATCAATTATTGAATTAGAGGTTGATTCATCCTCAGAAGATGACTTTCACTTTGAGTTGATTGCAGCAAGGAACGAAATCGAATCATACAAAGAAAAGCGAGTTGATATAGACTCGAAACTATTGGACTATTGGGAAGGCAACAGACGTAAGACTTCCTTCTTATATAGACTAGCACTGATTTTTCATGGTGTATCAGACACACAAGTCATCGCTGAAAGAACATTCTCTGCGCTGAAGTTAATTCCTAGAGACCTGAGATATAACTTGTCAGATGCAAATTTGAGAAAATTGTGTTTCGTTAAATTAAATACAAATTTATAAATAATAAGAATTTTTTGTATTTTATCTATATATTTTTTGCTTGCATTTCTTTAAGATGCAACAGAACATCCGCTAAATAATAGGAATATAATTATTACACAAAACAATGACATAATAGAAAAGGAAGGCTGCAGGAAATTATTATGAAAAAAATTCCTTCACATTTACAGACAGATTTTAAAATTTATAACCCCCCTCAAATATGGAAGAGGAGGTTCCCCTCATCCGATTTTGCGCACATTCAAACTAGATGCCTAAAGTCATTTTCAGAGTTCTCTAAAAAAATTCCAACTCTTCACATTGTTACGTTCTCCTACAATTGTGATGAGAAGCGTTCTCACATGCACATATCTTAACAAAAGGCTTATAGCATCATTAAAAAAAAAGCTGCAAAATTATGAAAATTATCAGTGTATTCTACTATTCTACTACCCAAGAAGTACCGAAAACCAAAGTCAGTAATAATATTCAACGCAATTTGGACCTGGAATACTGTTTTGAGTTTTATTTTTGATCGAAAAAGTAAAACTCAAGTCTGATGATTATTGATGATTTTAAAACGAAAACTTATATGTGAGTTTTATTCTTGAGTGAGCGGCGTAAATCTCAGATGTAATGATTATTACTGATTTCAAAGTTAAAACTCACATTTTAATTTTTACTGGTGATTGAAAAAGTTAAATTTGGATTATGATGATTAAATCGTAATTTTAACTATTTTGATCGTAATGATTACGGTCCCTGGTTTAAATGTACGTATAGGAATATTTACTAAAAACATTTACGATATTCAAACAAATTAATTTTGATTTCCAGTTAACACACCAAAAGGTAAACTTAACTGCAGCGTGGGAAAAAATACAACCGCTTATATTTCAAGCCGTCCGAAGCACTGGGAAAAAAATATTATGCACGGAAGCGGAAATAGAAAAGGGTATTTAATAATAATAAAAGTAAAAAATTTACGATTTATGAAATTTCTTCTTTTAGACTAGGATAGAGGCGCACTACAGGTTTTTCACATTAAGTTCGCCCTTTTGCAATTGGGATGCATCCTTTTGCAAATTAAATTCACTTTATTGCAAATGAAATTCACCCTCTTGGAAATCAAGTACTTTTCATACATTATATTACATTTAAAAAAACACTAATATTAATTACATATTAAGAAATAGAAAAATTTTTATTATAATTTATAATTACATATGGAGATGAACATATGTATGAAAACAAAAAAATTCAAAAATGTAGTATAACATGGTGTATAACGGTTCTCCTGCAGCAGCAGATGGTTATTTAACATACACATATTCATGTAATTATTATAAGAATTTGCTGACGTAATCGTTCCAACAGAGTTATTAATTACATCTAGCAAATTTTCACGATTTAAAAGATCAGTTAACAAATTTCTTGCATCAAACTTGATTTTTGAAAATACTTCTTCAATGAGTTTAAGCATTGGAGAATATGGTGGGAGAAAAAGTGGAGTATGACTTGTCTGACCAACAAGATCACGCACTTCCTGCGTCTTGTGGATACTTGCGTTGTCCAAAATCAGCCAAACTCCTTAAGAAAGTTGCAGAAAATATTTGAATTGACTGTAGACTGCTGAATTACTTCATGGCTTTTCTCCCACCATATTCTCCAATGATTAACCCCATTGAAGAAGTATTTTCAAAAATCAAGTTTAATAGAAGAAATTTGTTAGCTGATCCTTTAAATCGTGACAATTTGGTAGATGTAACTAATAACTCTGTTGGAACGATTACGTCAGCAAATTCTTATAATTATTACATGAATATGTATGTTGAGTTACCAGCTGCTACTGCAGGAGAACCGTTATAGACCATGCTATACTACATTTTTGAATTTTTCTGTTTTCATACATATGTTCATCTCCATATGTAATTATGAATTATAATAAAAATTTTTGATTTCTTAATATGTAATTAATATTAGTGTTTTTTTAAATGTAATATAATGTAATATATGTAAAAGTACTTGAATTCCAAAAGGGTGAATTTCATTTGCAAAATGGTGAATTTCATATGCAAAATGGTAAATTTCATTTGCAAAATGGTGAATTTTATTTGGAAAAGGATGAATTCCAATTGCAAAAGGGCGAACTTAATGTGAAAAACCTGTATCTTTAATCAATTTGATTCCTCATCCACCAAACGGAATTAAAAAGTTGAAAAGACTTGCCGATGAAAGAGCTGAGACAGGTTCATTGAATTCTATACGGTAAGTTTAAATTTCCAAATTATTATTATTTTGGATACCAAAAATAATTTTAATTGTTTCAGCTTGGATTGCCGAACGCGGAATAATTAAAAAAATCATCAGGCAGAGTATCGTTATATGCACTTTAAAGACAAGTATAAATCAATATTTGTTAGTATTGGATTTCAATAATAAAAGCTTCATTTGAAATTAATAAAACGATAGACTTTCACTTTATGTAGTATAAGTTTCTAGAAAATATGTATAGTGGTAAAAAATCTCTGCCTAATTATTCCATAATTTTCATGAATAACAAATTTTGCAAGGTTCTTTTATATGAGCAAGTATCTGAAGAATTTCTAAAGTGAATAAAAAGTAGGCATACATTTTATATAATATATTTTACACTTATATATTATTATTAAATCAATACTAATAAAATTTCTGATTCAAACCAAATTTGTATTATTTTGTTTTATTCTGAGTGCGAATGAATTTGATATGGTTTTTTTTTTTATAAATTTCACTTATATAGGAGAATATGAAAGCCATATTTACGTGGTATTCATTTTCATATCATGCTGGTATAAGGTTTACTCTATCGAATTATACAAATTTATACTTTGTAAAAGTATGAATTCGATACCGTATTTCAAATGGATTTATATAGATACTATTAAAATATAAAATTTACTCCAAGATTTTCAACTGTGTGGTTAAATCATTACTGGAATGACCATATTCCAAAATGATGATGTAAAGCTCCAAGTATACATGTAACGAAAACTCTCTCTTAGGAGTTGACCAGTCCACATTTATTAATATCTAACGCACTGTTTTCCTACTAGTTTTCCTAATTGATACAGCTAGCACCTGGAAACCTTAATTTTTCAAGCACTTACTAGCCTCCAACCATCATCCCGTTATTGATTTTATATTTGAACTATAGGCATATTATGTATTGCATTTTATGCATATATGGATATATTCTACTCTGTCTAAATTGCGAAATATATCATATAGCTGCCATTATTGTTTTGAAAGTAAATATCGATTTTCAAGACAGTTTAGGATATTTTTTTATTCAAATTTACTATCGATCTTGCAAATTGGAATAATAAAAAACGAAGCGAGTGAATTCAAGGCTGTCTCTATACCAATAATAACAAGTTATGAACCCCATCTCGATTTGTTATAGAATATAAAGCTTCATACTAAACGAAGTGCTATTTTTATCTAATATGACATCGGCATTTACGCATAAACATAAAATAATAACATCAGTCGAGGACAGGTAAAATGAAGGAGATATTTTCTTATTATGTATACGCAAGAAAAACTCTACTTCAACTGAGATTATGTACCTAAGTGTGTATAAGTACAAAGACGGCAACAACATTGAAGTAAAGTTAATAGAAGTTGTTTTACTACCCGTTGTATGATTGAAACAACATCCACGTCCGTTACATAACTCAAATGTATCCTTGACTTAGTCTTCGTTGTGACTTTGACTTGGATTTTTTTTTCTAGTTGATTTAATATGATGGCGTCAATCCATCCTACGCATGCAGTGGGCTTCTGTTAATAAGACGCAGATTTTATATATGTCTTATGACTAAAATATTATGATTTCCTCAAGAAACATTTCGTAAAGCCTTTCATCCGAAAATAAATTTCTCATTTTTGCAGAAATCCACTTTTTTGTCCCAGATCCTGGAGGCTATTATTTTTGCTTTATTTTATTGACCGTGGCTTTCGTCATATCATTGAACTTGCGAGCGATGTGAGAGTCATTTGACAAGAGTGCTGCAATCATAAAATAATAATATACATATACACATATATTTAACAGTGCTCAAGCAACTAGAGCAGGGAAAAAGATTTATATACGTATGATTGATGTCAACTCCCACTTAATGGCAGACGAAAGGTCTCCTCGAAATAAAATTTTCACTTGTATATGTTAAAGGGAATCCGATACGATAATATTTTTCCTCTTGCTTACTGTATGAGGCAGACAGCTGGAATATTTTTAGATTTCCAACAGTTCAAGGTCAAAGATTTAATGGTTGTGCTGACCAAGTAATTCTGTAATTGCACGTATAACGTACTATGGCTTTTCCGCTGTCGCAAAGCCTACAATCAATCAACTTAAATGCTAAATTGCCTTGCTCCTGCTAAAGCAGGTCAATGTCAAAGGTCCCTCCTTATAGTCACACCAATCAAAGCAACAATCAAGGCCTAATGACAACCCCTACTAACCACCGTATAAATTGCTTTTAACTGGCTTGTGATTATTAACCCTTCGAATGGAATGGGTGCTTCTCTGATTTCGTGGTCAGCATATTGAATTTGTACGTACACATTGTAGTCATTAGAGTGGCTCCTGAATTAAGGACTTTGCGAAGTTATGCAGATTGTTGATTCCTGGAAAACAACACTAATACACCAGGAAGCAACTTTTTTTATTTTTCGTTGAAAATGTTTCGTCAGACAATGCGTTGGTATAGTTTGAATTGAAAAGCTTCACAAGTTTTAGATTTGATGGTACTAGAATGTGTACACAAAAGAATTTAGGAGTACGTGATTATGATGAAAATTACTTACGAGAGTGTATATATGCATCGAATGAATGTATACATAGAAGTCTGGACTAAGGAATTTTCAAAGCTCGGAATGTAACATGATGTTTTATTTGCATATAAAATCAGCTTGGACTTTGGTTTATGTTGAATTTGGAATGGATATAGATTATAAAGGTAATTACTGTAATTAAAGCGAGTAATGAAATAGTAGGGAATTTATATGTATGTAATTAGCTCTGGCAGCTGAAAATGATAATAAGAATAAATTCATCACATCGAACATCGCATGTAAGCTCATCGAGGTTTATCCAGAGCGGTTTTGTACAGCTGCTTTTAAGACACAATTCAATTTAAAGTCTTTCCATTCGGAATGAATTTACTAAATTGTCAGGCAGTGTTCAGGTTATTGAGGCAAAATAAAATGTTCAAACAGGCAACAATAGTTTTGATTGTAATGCTAAAAGAAAATTTAACTGAAATTTTCTCTAGATTTTGTATTGGCTTTGGTACCTTTAACACTAAAAAGATTATTTTGTGTGCCTCTAGAAATTATTATGAAACTTGAGATAAGTTGAAGATAAGTTTTAATTAATATAACAATTCGCTCAACTATTGATTCTCGCCGATGTGTCTAGTTAGATTTTCTCTGATGTTATGCTTTTATCTAAAAATTATGAAATTACTGACAGTTTTGTTAAAATGTTCGGTATAAAATTTTTCGTAGTAATTAATGATAGGAAATGCTGGAAGGATAATAAAGTTGATGGCTTAATTAAGTTTCGATTTGTTTAAGAAAAAAAGCGTTGGAAATGGGGTAGAATACTTTTTCTGTGAATTTTTATTAACTCTGAAGGATTGGTCTACAAGCCGAAAAATTTTAATTTGATTTATTCCTTGAATCGGGCTAAGTTTTGATAGGCGGGTGATATTTGTCTTTCAACAATTAGGTTAACAATTTTCAGGCATCCATTTTTATTTTACAATACTTTGCAATAATTAATGAATTCACAAATAGAATTTATCGTCTTCAATACTTGACATAGGTCTTACACTTGACTCTTGATGCATTTGATTTCTACATAAAGTATCTTTGCGGGGTTTTCAGATGACTATTTAAGCAACTCGGTGAATACCAAATCAATATTGATTGAATGATATAATTTTTATTTTACACGTTAATCGATTTATTCGTGAAGCGTAGCCAATAAATTATGTGATTGCTGGACACAATTGTGTGTATTTGAAACGAAAGGTTTAGAAATTATCCCTTTTGTTTTTTAAACGAAAAATGTCAAACCACCTCTCACCAGAACTTTTCTGTTCTCTTAATGAAGTGCATTACGTCTAGGTGAGGTAAGGTTTTCAGCTCATCCACAGATAGAAAAGCAGACGACAAGCACACATAAAGTGTTTGGTTATCTAACGCCCTTCTTCCAGTCAAGGCAGATACTCCGGGCTGTCAACAAGAAAAAGTCACAGAAATTCCTATTAGGCCCTGAAAGTGCTCAGGTTCGCTCATCATTCCACTGCTAATGTTTTATCACAGACTTGATTACCGACGTGGCAACGCCTACAGCAGACTCCGAGCCAAGGACGGGAGAACTAGAGGAGGATCTGACTAACAGCTCAGCCGTTTTATTCCACATGAATCCCATGTGCCCGGGAACCTACTGTAGGGAAAGTTTGTTGTGCTTACATAGCTTATCCACAGACGTCCTGGAGCTCTCTAGTGTAAAATTCAGATATTCCTTTTATCGTCAAAACACAATTTCTTATTTCCTTAACCGCAAACTAGCTCGAGCACCCTTATTGCCGTTTATGTATGAGCCAACACTCCGCCCTTCTCGAGCACGTCCTCTCCCAAAACCTTCGAGAATACTTCCCAAGCCATGAAACAGAAATCTATATGTATGCGTTGTGAGTCCGTTTTCTAAAATGTTCTATATTGATGCTTATGGAAAAGTGCCAACATTGACTTTATATATGCCATAGAGTCTAAACTACTATCCATACAGGAAAATAGTCTTCTAGTAATTTAAAGCTTGGTTCCATACCTTCCCAATGGCTACACTTCCTATATAACTGACTTAACAAAATAATAAAATAGTTTTGATTATAAAGTAACCTTACCATTTTACGCTCAATACCTCTCAGCTGAATGATAGTTGCATGTGTGTATGTGCAGCCGAAATCCGAACCTGGAGGCAGCTAGCAGCTACATTCCGTATCATCAGCCCACGGCGACATTACAATGATTACTCAGCTGAGAATTTTTGTTTGCGGAATCGTAGTCATTTGGTTAAGATAAATATTTTTAAATAATTTTGTTAGGAAAGGTATAAAAATTTTATTTCGCTTTACAAGATAAGAAAGTGAGCTTAAGATTATCAGAACACCATTTTTCTGTATGAATAGTAGTTTAGAGAGGAGGTCCGATTCTAATCAAACTTTTGTCAGTTTTACATAAGAGCACTGCAAATATTTTAGAATGTTAGGACTCCGTTGGGGCTCTCATGTAGTAGTGACGGAGTCTGCTTCATGGCTTCTGAAGTATTCTCGAGGGTTTTGCCTCTCCTCATTCTTTCATCTTATAAGCTTTTACAATTACAACTAGAGTTACTGCCTCTTATTGTGTTATTTTATTTAAATTGTTCACATGCTAAGATATCAACTACCACTACATTAGTAACTTCTATACTACAAATTGAATGCTATTCAGGGGTCACACAGAATTACCAAGGCTGCCTGACAATCCGAGAGCATACCAATATGCTTTCGCTTGATTTCCATATCAAGTTCTATCTTCGCTGAAATTGCTATTGCGAAATCCTCAGCCTCAGAGAGTACAGGACGTGTTGATACCTATAAAATTCTTGTACATTAGCATGACTTTTCTTATAGGTTCGTAAAGTGGAACAGAAGATATTGAAGAAAGAGATATCTTATGAAAAATGTTTGTCAGCTACTTGATTTTTTTACGTTTGAAACAGCTGAAAAACTTCTGAGGTTCTTGGTATAGTGCCGGTGACTAAGAGCATTTTTGGTGGGAGCAAACGCAATATTTTCGAACATATATCTTGTTGCCATTTATACTACATGCCTGTACTGAGATTCTAACACAACCAGAATTTTACTACGTCAAATTTGGCTTATCACACTTCCAGTTCTCTCTATATTCTAAGCAGGGATGTGCGCTCTACCATAGTACTGCAAATCAATGTCAGGTTGAAGAAAGCTAACACCAGTACCGACTCCCTCATTGGTGAGAGAACCGTCGGTATAGTTTTTTAGAGCAGACCGGGGAAGATTCGATAGGCTCTTTCCTCAGCCCACAATTCCCTACTGCCCTTACTCGATGAATATATATATAATCCTGTTGCTATTCACATAACAAAATGGAGGCGATTTTCTAAAATCCTCGTTACTGAGTTTCCTAATAAAAAAGGTGAAAGAGTTGTAGTTTGAGCGGCATAAATGTTCCTCTAATAGAGCATATGTAAACGATCTCGTGTAAAACTGGGTTTGTTTATATATTTAATAATATACTTAACGCTACTCAATTAAGTTCACACTTATAATTATGCGAAAAATAAAGATTATAATAATTGCAAAAAGTTCTTCAATAAATCGAGGGTCTTTTGTAACTCGAGTTAAGATAGTTTTGAGATTTTAGTACATGCTTAAACTGCCCGCGGCTCCGCTAGCGTGGACTACATTATTATTGCTTAGTTTTTATATGTTTTTCTATGTACTAAATACAAAAAAACCAAAAACAATTCATGTGTCAGTTTTTATAGTAACAACTAGCTTTAACAGGCAGACCTGATGGATTGACGGAAGTCAAAAAATCGGCCGGATAGTGACCTGCATCTTCAAATATTTACAGGATCGATTGACTTATTTATATTTCTGACAATTTTGTTTCCCGAAATTAATATAGAAGGCTATTGAAACCAGGTTAGAGACTTATTTAAAATCGTTTAGGTGTTCGAAAGAAATTTTTCGAATAAATTCAGAAAATTATTATTATTTCGGCATTATTTCTGAGATCCTTGAGGGTACGACCAAGACAGATTTCTTATCGGAAATGGTACTCTCGTCTCATACTAACCTACGTATAGAACTGGACGTACATACATACATTTTAAAGTAGCATACTTTATTCTAATATTTTGCATGCAGGATTCTCATTTATTGCTATATTCAGCATTAATTTAATCATAGAATTAGCTGTGCCACCAGCTTTCAGCAATGTAGCGGAATTCTGGAAGGTGTTCAAGTGCTAGGTGTTCGTTTGATCGAAGCTTTTCCAACAAAATGTTATGTTTTGAATTATGTAGATAATTATTTGCATTTGCATGTACCCATATATGAAGTAAGTAAACAAATTGAATTTAATTGAATTGATGGTGTTGAGGGTGATGAGAATTAAAAAAAAAGTTCCTTGTAATCAACTGTAGCTTAATAACCCTTTTTGTAGGTTACCATTCAAAGATATACATACATATGCTGCCATGGATTTTCTATTGAATATATAATACCTAAGACATTTTCTATTTATCGCAGTGCCCCGGTGGAGAGAGCCTGCGCGCAGGGTGGCATGCTTTCCCAAAAGAGTCTGGTATATGTTGACTCACTCATCACAGCACTGAAAAATGTGGGATTTTCATGTGAAGCGTATCCGGATGGCATCCGTATTCTCATCACCAGACACATCATGACTGCTGCCTGTGCCTTGACATGTCATGACAGTGAACCCTGTAATGACCAACTAGATGTACTTTTCCAGGAGACGTAAGCTCGGGCATTTTATTTTTCCAAAGCTTTTTAGACATACACTGCATCTAAGTTACTAGGGAACTGCAGGACGTCTTTTGATAAGCTGTGTATCCACAACAAGGGGTTTACAGTGGTTGTCCGGGAACAATGAGATTATAGGGAATGAGAGAGCTCTAGTTCGTCCTTTCTTGGACCAGAATATGCTGAAGGCGATGCCACCTTGGTGATCAGGTCTCGCATCTCGTATGATGCATCAGCATCGATGGGTGAACATAAGTACTTACAAATGTATAAAACCTTTTCTTGATACAAATTTCTCTGACTTTCTCTTCGGGCTCAGAAGAAAGCAATGCAGAACTTTGATTGGCATTATCACGAGCTAACAAATATGGGAGTTGTTAACAGACTTAACTCAGCCCAAATAGTCAGGCTGTCCGGAAGGAGAACCTTGGAGTCCGTGCTTAGGATCTTTCTGTCAAAACTTTGTATTTGTAAGTAAATTACATCTCAAATATACTCATTTCAATACTTTTTGCACAGAAGTTACTTTACAATTTTCTATAGTAAAAAATCTCGCTATTCCAATTCACGATAGTCTTACTTGGGACCGTCGAAGTGCAATATGGCTGTATATTCTTTTCTTTGCGGAGCTCTGATTTATATAATTCATACATTTTTAATTGTGATAAATTCTTATCAAGTTATTGTTTTTACCGGATTTTCTTACAATAATGAAATTTCACAGTAGGAAAAAACTTTCGATTTGCTCTTTCACCATTACCAAATCTGTTTCTTTTGTTTTATTACCAGGCAATTACCTTCCTCTTATATTAACGGCTGAAAATCATCAAGAGGAGGTTAATACCTTAATGGAGGCATTAATCGGTCAATTACATATTCACAAAGTTTTTCAAGAAACTTGTACCCACACACACATATGGTTGCCTCTACTATTATTCTCGAGATAATATGCCTTTAACATAGAACGAGTCTTTCCACTTGTCTTATCTATTTCACGACATTTTGGCAAAACTGCCTGAACATAGTAATTAGTAACAGGATCGTTAATTTTACTAGGAATTATCTTGACGAAGTGATTGCCATTGAAATTGATGGGTATTAGATCAATAAAGTGGAATTCAAAACCTTTTATCATTTCTGGTGAAATTGAGTGGAGTGAAATATTGTTGGACACTTCAATCTGCAATTTATTGCAGCCGCGAGCTAGTTTTTCTGATGTTTAAAAAAATTAATTGGCACCTAGCTGTACAGAATTAGAAAGAAGGTCATTTATAAATTGCTTAAATGATCAAATTGATCTAGCAATAAAAAGCAATTATCTGGCTCAGTTCATTTTTTTACTGGCATCCTAAAGGCGAACTTACATTATGATGCCATGCATTTTTTGCAGAAAATTACCAAAAATTATCAATGAGTGAAATGAATTGCAAATGTCATCTGTTGCCTGAAAATTTTACTCCTATAAATTACATACTTTTCCTGAGTAAATTTGTATATGTATATGTAGAAGATCGTATTTAATTGGCCTTGGCAGCACTGAATATCATGTCTTTCTTGTTTTTTTAAATGCGTTTATTTTCAATTAAATATTAGCAAATTTAAAATTATTAAACATAAGTTTTTTCTATAAGAAATTTAAAAATAATTTCGGAGGTAACCAAGAGTACGTACATGGTGGACAAATAACAGCCACAGATTCACTGCAGTAGTCCTCTTTTGAAATCCTTCCAGATGTTTTTTTGAATACTTTTCATGTTCAACCTTGATATCACAACTAGATGAATAAATCGAAGGTATGTTAGAAGTAGTTCTTTTTATGTATAGGTACATTAATTTATCAAATTCCCAATTTCCGAATGGCGAAAGATTATTCCATCGCAATTCTCTCTTCTCCATTGCAAATTTATGATTTTTAATGAAATTTATATTTAAGAAATGTGAAGCCTGATTTTGGTGGTGTAAAAACTTATATAAGTCCATACATTTACTCAAACATTATCATTTGATTATTTAAATATACCTACCTACCTGCTACGTACTTTCTGCAAATTATTCCCAAACAGTTAAGAAAGAGTGACTTGCAAGACCATTTGCAATGGTAAGTTTAATAAAAATTTTAGGTTTTCTCAAATAACTTGAGTAGTTTCCTTCACTATACATATTATGGACTGTTGAAGGTGAATATGAATAGGAGAAAGACGTACTCCTTTCAGAATCTCCAGCAGCTAAATATTTATAATATTTTATTGAAATAGTACATATGGGTACTTAATTTGTCATAAAATATTACCGAAAAGTTTTTCATAAAACTATTATTGTTTACTATTTACGACCTCCAGTATTTCGTTTTTATTTTAATTTTGAAAGCAATATGGCTCTCTATCTATGTGCTCAAAATTATGACAGTGCTCGTATTGGTTTTGGAGATATGAATTTTTCAAGTCAGCCTATAACCAAAGTACCGCAGTATGGGAACACTAAACTTAGGGGATTGTATTGTTTTTTTCTACGGGAGACCACCAGAACTTGTTTTTTTATATTTTTATTTTAGAGATCCTAAGTGTAATGTCTCATATATGTCGTACTTAAAAAATTCATATCTCCGAAGCGAGGCCGAGAACCGCCGTTCTTTATCTCCGCAGATAAGACTAATGGCTTAAATGCTAGAGGGCTTCAACAGTATATAATACTATTTTCTGAAAAGAGTAGGTACCATTATTAACAAACAAATCAATCTTTCGGTACTGCCGTAATTTTTTATAAAAAATATAAAACATTAAGTTTCAGTGAAAAAGACACTTTTACAAACGAAAAATCTAAAAAAAAAGAAATATCTATGCAAAGCAGGCGTTTCGTATTTGCAGGAACCGTATACTTATCAGTACGTCTTGGTTCTTGTCTGTTGTTTACGTCAAAGTGTACAGCCAGGCTGACCTCATCTATTCGCTTAAAATATGTTTAAGTGTGAATTATACTTGTATATGAGTCCTATTCGGCCTAGCATTTCATAGAGGGTTTATTCAATATAAAATTGACCAAGTGTGCTGATATTGACTAAATTCGCTATGAATTTATTTCATAGCAAAACTTTCTATTAAGCTTCATTTGGCATTTGAATCACAAAAATCGGTTGCTCAGCTCTCGAAATATGATTTTTTGAAAATAAACTTGTGCGTTGTAGGAGAAAATAAAAATGTTGGGTGACCTATTTTTCGTAGTCTATAGAAACTCAGAAGGTTTCATCCCAATCGGAAATGGTCGGGCCTTTTCTAGTGCGGAATAGCTATATAGTATGTGCATAGGTATTCACTACAATGAAAGGCAGACTTCATTTCTTTCACTTTAAAGAAAAAATTACTTATTTGTCATCAACTGGCGCAAATTTCTTAATGCCTTGTGACCTTAAATTTCGAGAACCGAAGATTCAAACCATCAAATCTATGAGAATAATCATGAACTATACCCGAGTATGGCGTGCTTTTCAAAATAAGGGAGCCCCATTATTGGATAGCTACTGCAGGCAACAATTATTCAAAAAAAACACTGAAACAGAGCCTCGAATAACGGAGTGAGAATATTGACAGCCTATATGAATGCCCTATGCACCCAAGAGGAGTGCAGAAGAAAAAACATTGGAACAATTTTCTGTGCAAATTTTTTAATTGCTAATTTGCTTCCAAACTTTGTTTAACTAACTTTTCCGATAGTTATGTAAAAGTAATGAAAAACAGGCAATACAGTTTAAAAAAGTAGTCGCAATATTTTATAGTTTGTCTATAGTTCGAAGGTCTTAAATTCAACTGACCACAAACTTGTCAGCAACTCAGTCATGCTTATTTCTTCAAAGTTGTCGTGCGGTGAGTAATGAAAAATTGTGCTTAGCAACAAAAAAAAAGTTGTCTAACTTTTGCTGACTTTTGTATTCAGGCTAAAACAACGTGGCTTATTCTAGTTAATATCCACATCAATTCAAATATCGTAGCTATCCAAAATTTTGTCCTATGCAGGAAGTATACATAACCACGTGTATTTTATATGCATTATGCTTTGTCATGAAGTTGACCAATAATAATTACTTCCGAAAAATTTGCGAAATCTGGGACTAGTATAAGATCCGTCATCTATTTCAGGCATATGTGCTTTATTACGTATAGGTCTAATCAATATCAATTAAATTATAGGCTATAGACAAATCAGTTCACTCTACCCTGCGACATACTAATAAGAAAGCCGGAAAATTGCTTCTGCTATTCTCAATGTTGTTCCTAACTTCTAAGTGACACTAATCTTAGTCTTAATCCAACCGAATCATAATCATGATTTTATTATGAAATTAATCTCAGGATAAATTAATGTAGTCCATGTATTAAGAGCGGAAATCCTTCTCTCATATATTTTGACTAAGTTTGCCGATTGAATGCATGAAGAAATTTGAAATCCCCAATATTCCAATAAGCACAATGATCAAGCCCGAGAGAACGGTGTAGATAACATAAATTTGAGGGGATTCTTAGTATATATTTAGCGTTCACAGATACTTCATCCAGCAAAATTCTTCGTTTTGAGAACGTCCAGATTACGGAAATTAATGCTTGCCCTTAACAGATACCCCATTAGCTGCTGAATCAGATTTCCCAGTTAGAGAAGATTGTTAAGTTAATTACAGGAATAGAGTCGTTAACTGGAAAATTGCTACAACAATATTCCCACAGGATACATAGACTGGCACTTAAAGAATTTTCAACCGATAAGTGGCGGACATTTTTTGCGGGGCTTGTGGTATTTATCAAATCGGAAGGAGAAAAGTTAGCAAACGAAAACACTTTGTTTTCCAATAAATTTAATAGCATGAGAAATGTTTGCTAACTGGGAAGAGTATTTGAAGGAATCATTAAATCTTTTGTTTAATAAGCTTAAGATATTAACTGTGTCTGAAAGAAAGGGGGCGAAGTATATATTGTTTGTTATGTCAGCAATTTGGGCAAATTACTTAGACACAATAATTTATACGCAATGGGATGTTAAATGTACCGAGTTGCAGTAAATATAATTTGTTTTAAGGTTGAAACACTGTATACACATATAAAGGGAAAAAATGAATTTGGTGAATTTATTAAAATTAACAACTCATCAAGATCCCTGAGATGATTATGATTTAGTTCAATACAAGTAATATGCAGAATTAGTCTTCGCAACATTTGTTTAACTAAACGGTGTTGACCCAACTAGACAACTCTTGTCAATGGAAATCGGTATCTACTGAATTGTAACTTTATGGCTTCGGATTTGAAACAACACTACAAATATTTAAAATCCCGAAAATATTTCTGCTTTCTTACAGTATACATATTATCTTGATGAAAGAGACGGGAGAAGAAATTTCTAATAGCTAGGGTGTTAGGTAAAAAGAGAAGGAAACTCGGTATAGAAGAAAAAGTGTGGCAAAGACCGTATCGAGAAAGTCAGGGCGAAGATTCCTTAAATAAATGCGCGCGAATTTTGAAAAGTTTTCTCAAATTTGATTTGGCTAAATTGCAAATAACGATTAAATTTCCGACAAGCTGTTGATAATCAAATTAACGAAGAAAGTTTACGAATTTCAATTCAGTAAAAAAAAATATTCATGACCTTTAGAGTATGCCGCATTTTTATATAGATGGAATATATGCCGCTGTTTGGTGAGAATTAAGGTAACATGGTTTGATCAACTCTGAATTTATTGTCAAATTTTTCGCTTATTTAAAAAAAAATTCTCAATATAAAATAAATATTAATTATCACATGAACCAAAGTCATATACATCTACACTAATCGTACTCGTAAGTGCTTACATTTCTCAGAGCAAAGTACACGTTGTCATGTACTGCCCCTCCATATCTATATACATATAACATAGCCATTATTTTTTATACGATTTTCCCCACAGAGTAGATCATACCTGCTATGTGTATTTACTTACAGTGGATGCTGTTGCGCAGGACACCACAATGTTCGGGACCATATAAGTAAGGGGTCATAAGTGCAGTGAGACAGACATCGATCAACTGCGGCACCGACCAGAAATTTAAGTCCGTAACAGGGAAGCTACCGAGGCATCCAGCCAATCGTGAACTGAGTTGAGTATTCATTGCCAGTGTCACTCACAGTGCAGAATTCGTCGGGTCTACAGACAAAGAATACAGCTTGCCGTCACGCAACAAGCTGTGATAATAATCCTCATCGCGAAACCAAGAGGTTTTAGTAATTATTCGGACAGTTATAGTGTAAATGTATTAAAGTCATGATTGAAACCTAGGCCAAAATAAAAGCCTGTGCGTAAAATCTCCTCAAATATCCCGGGAAATCGGTTCGGTATAAAATTCGTAATAATTCGGTTTGTTTCGTTAATCGCGTGTGAAAGATATTGATTGATTGATGGCAGAATTCGTTAGATGCTTCCCACCAACACGACCGCGCATATCTTCTATGCACTAGCGCAAAGCCATATTCTGCTTCTTCCGTGGTATTACAGTTCTGTACAGTTTTCTAATCATGACCCAGGGGCGGATCCAGGATTCCTGTGAGGAGGGGGCGCAACTATGGTTTAAAAATGGTGTAGTATGAAAATATGTAAAGCTCCAAGACATTCGCCACCACTTTCAAATATCAAATGCACAAAATTTATCATTTGAAAGATCCGGGTCGAACAGATAAATTAACACTCTCAACAATGAAAGTTGCTCAACGTTCAAATTTTGCTACTCTCGAAAGTCAAACGGGGTGTTAAATAATTTATTTTGTTTTAGTTTATAAATGGTGGAAGTGTAAAGCTATCGAATCATGCATTCCGGTTAGTAAAAATAGCGAAATACATTTCATTCAAATCCACGAATTCATCATAAATTGTAAGTTTGCAAAATACAGGAATTAAAGCGCTTCGTACTTTGCGTCTATTTAAAATAGCAGTCACAGAACAGATGCAATACTGATCTTGCAAGAATATAACACCATGGAAAAGTTAAGAATATTTGACGAATAAGCAAAGCTCAGAAGACACCCTATGATGCAAAGCACAGCATAGTAGGGAGGACGTAGACAGAAGAGCGAAAATCATACAACACAACAGCGGTCCTTAAGTGAGTCGATCTGACAAGTTATTGCCAAATCGCCAAAGAGCTACAAGGCTCTAAAAGCTAAAACTGTGGAACCAGCCACGGCGGGAATTGTATTCCATTCTAGGTCTGATGTAGGACTTGTAGAGGAGGGCTAGATTCGATGGGCTGAAATATTTCTTATATATTTCCAATCCAAGACATCTCGATGCTTCTTTGGCAACAGAGAAGATGCGATCTGTCCAGCTTAACTTACAGGAAATATTAATGCCATAAGAATGCATTAAGATGGTGTATCGTAAATCAGTGCTCCATCAAAAGAGACGGGAGTGGAGAAATTATGATGAGAATTCGACGCGATTTGCTTTACCTTAAGCGATGATATTATCAAGGTCGTTAATCAATGATCAGTTCATGTAAACTCGATTAGCAGATGTGAGATTCCCTCTCGAGTCCCTAAGAGTGTTAAAGCATTAAGCGAATTCAAGGGTACTGTGATAGGCAAATCTATAGATAGGCTTAAAAGTAAGAAAAATTAAGAAGAGGACTGGAGAGAAAACAAATTCCTGGGGACATCGCCGTTTATTGGGTTAGGTTCTGGTCAAATGCTATCTAGTACAACCGGTATTAGCCGATCAGATAAAAACCTTTCAATCTATAATATAAGAAAACGCAGAGACCAGATGCGTTATGTTTAACTAAAAGGGGTGGATGCCAGACTTTATCAAACACATTTGAAATATCTAGGGTAACGTTTTTGGACCACCACAATTGTGAAGACTAGGGTTCCAGCGTACCATAAGAAAAGCCAGCAAGCATCCAGTCCGGAAGCCATATCGGCGATCATCGTTGAGTTGTTTGGCTTATAGATACTTCATTAATTTGAAATTAATAAAAGATTCAAAAACCTTTGAAAGAATCGAAGTGATTGCAGTTGGTCGATAATTTGAGGGATCACTACCAGCTTTGTTTCTTGGGAATCGGTTGAACTTGAGCTAGTTTCCAACCAGTTGGAAATTTTGCTTGTCGAATCAGACAAGTAGAATAGTTTGCGCAGAGGTTTAGCCAAGGATGAGGTACACCTTTTAATTAACAGGGCCGAAAAACCATCGCGACCTATGGCCTCAGAGGCGCTTATCCCCTTTAGGATCTTGAACAGACCTCTCCTATAGATGTGTATTACTGCTTGTATACATCTGTGAAGTGAGTAGAAAACGAAAATTTGAGGCGAATTCACCAACCATAATATTAGCTTTATCCAGGGCGTCAACAACCACTTTACCATTGTTAAGTACTGAAGCTATATACATAGTGAAGCCATATATATAAATTGGTGAAGTTGCTCCTGACGGTTTTGACCAGGGACCAGAAACCTTTCCTATCATTGATTCCAAGATTCTGAGTCTAACATTTCTGTTAAAAAGAAATTTTTCTCTCCGGATAATGGACTCAAAGGAGCAGGAATAGGGAATGAATTCATGCATGCCAAGAATTAGAATGTCACTAAGTTCTAATGTGCATTCTTCAACAAGCAAAACAGACCGACCAATCAATTTCTCTAAGACACTGATAGAAAATTTCCCAATCAACATTTATATTTTCTTTTTATTTAACCTTTGGGCCAAGTATTCTAGTAAAACTATTGCACTTTACGAAATAAAGAAAAATATATTCCAAAATAAATCTCTTGCTTTATGTAATAACACTCACTACAACAATGCACAATGATTTGTTTGCCGTTGTGTAGTTTCGCTGAATTTCTCCAATTAAGAGTTGTAATTGTTTTGCATCGAATACACATCAATTGGCAACTGCCAATTAAAACAATCCTTCCATCGCTTTTACCCGAATAAGCTCTGTCCTGCTTCAAACACCCCGAGAAAGGCCACGTTCATGTAAATACATGAATTTAAAGGTATCAGCACTTCTTGTGTCCTCTATAGTATTTAACAGCCAAGACTTAAAGAGGAGCGAGGGCTGAGGTGCTAGTCAGAAGGGCTGCGTTCTTACGAAATTGAACGGTTCCTAAAATTACAAAAAGGACAGTAGAATAGATTTGGTTAAGAAAATTTCAGAGCATTTATTGCAATTTTTTTTTTTAGTTCTCTTCAGGGAGGAGCGCGCGCCCCCGCACCCCCTATCCGCTGTCCTGACCCTCGTGCTAACGCTTCGTGCATGGCCCGACATTACAAAATTCCCCTCGTGCTCACGCTACGACGCGAAGTATTCTCGCTTCGTGATTCCAACCCTGAGCATTCTCTTGACTGCTCGTTGCAATACTCGATCCGACGTTACATACATATGCTAATTATGTTAAAGTAGAGTTAATGCCAAGATTGCAATTACAAGCTTAAAGAGTATTAACTGCTATATTATTTGTAATTAATTATACAATTTTTGAATGATTCATATAAATTTTGTTGGTTAAAGGCATAAGTTCTTTTCATATTTTGCTTATGCTTCGTTTGTGTTGCAATTTTTGTTTAGCATTCGTCTTTATTTTTATTTATGTCTTTATATTTGTTATTTGTGGTCATTCCGTTCACGTCATATAAAGCATGGCCATTGATAATTTAATTAATATTTACAAAGCGGTGAATAAATCTTTATCCACCTGTATCTGCTGAGCCATTAGTGTCCACTATGCCATAAGGTTTTTTTTATATCTGGAGAATTACTATAAGTCCTCGCAGTATTGCCGTTTAAATATGAAACCCCATTATCATCAACTATTTAGTGTACACATGTAGCGCAAAAAACATATTGTGATAAGTTCATTTTGACGAAATAGGTATATTAAAAGTTCCCATTCTAATTCAATAAAAATATTGCTCGCTAAATATTTTCTAAAACTTTTTCATCTTCAAGAAGATAAGGCCTTAATTCGATATCACCATCGCACAACTATCGCTACTCTAATAGTATTGCCCTTCATATGAGAATCAATAGAACGTAGATTGCTATCCGTTTTGACAGCCTTGCAGCCTTGATAGCTGTGAGTGCCCTCGGGCAACATCTAAGTTATTGGGAGATTGCTTGGATAAGACCGTTAAGCTGTGTATCTAAAATACGGTGTACCAATTGTGGATACGTGTGCATCTCATCAAAGCGGATGTTCACAGTAAGCATCAGCAGCTATTCGAAAACCTGAGTATTTGCAGATGTATAAAAGTTTTTCTTGACAGATGTAATAGGTATTTTTCTGAAATGTGGTTGGCATTATCACCAGGAAAAGCTCGCTTCATGCTCATCTAACCAAGATGGGAGATCTTGACAGCCCTGAGGCATCTTGACAGATGTAATAGGTATTTTTCTGAAATGTGGTTGGCATTATCACCGGGAAAAGCTCGCTTCATGCTCATCTAACCAAGATGGGAGATGTTGACAGCCCTGAGGCAACCAAACAAACTGTATGAGCTTGTGCGGCCTTTGCTCGGAGCAGAATGGATTCTCTTGAGTCTGCCCTCCTATCGTAACTTGAGCTGAAAACCTTACCTCACCTATATCTGATGCGAATGATTAAGATGAGAGGAAGGTTTTGGTGAGAGTTTTTTTCTTTTTTTTACCAGGTGAGTACAATGGGCCTCTGTGGTGGGGATCTTTTGTGCCTAGAATATAATAACAAATACTGTTGTGATATGTGTAATAGTTTAAAAAAAGGAACACAATTTCCGTATGAACTGCTTCATCATACCTATATAAATCAAAATATGCCGTAGAGAAGATAATATATAAAAAAATGTTCTAATTCTTACATTTCGTTGCTATTTCATCACAATTTTGAAATGATTATTTTTACATTTCTAATTGCAGTCGAGAAGAATATAATGTTATATGTTTAAAAACTTAAATTCATCGAAACTCATGTTTATTTTTGTGGTAAAAAATCCACTCCACTCCACTCTTCTACAAACCCATTCACCGTAAAAAGATTGTGCTTATAATAGTCAGGACCTATTTGTGGTGTACAGTGAATTTTCGAACTGTTCGCTATGTTGTACATATATAAAGGATTTAGAGGCGTGCTAGCGCCTAGTCTCATTCCATAAAATAATTCAATTTTCATGTAGAATTTTTGAAATGAAGGCTAATAGGCATTTAAATTTAATAAACGAAATCCATTGAATTATCTAAGGACGAACATGTGCTGCTTGATGGGAAATAATGAGACAGAAGCTTTATAATTTTATCATTTTACATGTCAAATTTGTTTCCAATATTTATTTATTTATTAAATGTTAACAACGATATCCATGCGGTTTTAGTGAGAACCTACCAGAAAAATGGCACGAAATATTGGTAATTAGCAATTAAGATAAAAAAAAGACAAAAATAAAAATTACAAGGAAATATATACCAAAGTTCTGCAGTATAGTATTTAAATAATACTTAACAGTAACTAAATCCTAGAAAGTATTTAGTTTACATATAATTAATATTTCAATTACAAATGGTAAAACAAAAGTAGCGCTAAGTGGTTGTCGAGAGAGGGAAGTATGCATCTCATTTGTTATGGAGTTGCTATAGATGTGGAGACAATGATTGATGATGCAAATTTCGTTAAACAGGTCATTGAGATTTTTCTAGATTCTACTTTGAAAGAATTTACATATATACCCTGTAGAATGGTTTTGGCAGTACCAATCTAAATAATTAATGGAAACCGAGTAACTCTTAACGGATTAAGAGAACGATTTTTTTTTTTATAGATAGAAATTTGTTCAGATGATGGAATGACGGGTAATTACAAGAGAGTTTACACAAAACTATCTTATGTATATATACAGGTACTTATTTTTGCTATTTTGTGTGTTTTTTTTTAATTTTTAAATTATTCTTAAATCATTTCAACACTGAATTTATTATTCTTTCAAAAACCTAAATAAATCCCCCTCGGGAAAAGGAAATTTCTTTAATTCGCTATCTCGAATGGAAAAAACAATCTGAAAACTCCTCGAGCTTATTTTTTCAGACGGTCAGTTGCCCATTTATTTAATATTTTCTTTTTTCAAACGTTGATTGTACAAATTCACACGTTCCGAGCATTCTTATCGCACCTCGACTAATCTAGTATTTATATTTTTCTTCAAGGATTAACTTAAACTTGAAGAATTTTACGTTTTTTGAAGAATGCGATAAGGGGAGGGAATATTTGCTCTCGGCATGAAATTTACTTGGCGTGAAGTTTATTTATTACACTTACGAATTAAAATGTTTTAAATTTTCAAGATTGACTAGTTTTCATTTTTGCTAAATTTAAAGGAAAATTGGAAAGTACATTTCCCTATATGTATAACAATTACTACTTTGGAACAATTTACAGTTTTGATATGTCACTATGTTACTTTACAAAGTGTTGGACCA
The DNA here is from genome assembly GCA_963930735.1 of Dioctria linearis. NCBI lineage: Eukaryota > Metazoa > Arthropoda > Insecta > Diptera > Asilidae > Dioctria > Dioctria linearis. The sequence goes on from OZ005741.1 coordinate 285,914,811, forward strand.
TCTGCCTATATGAGACATTAAGGTTTTAATTGAAATGGATCAGTGTTCAATTTCACTATTTACCTTGTATAATTGATTTATTTTATTTAGTTATTTATTTTCATTTGGTCAATAAGATAGTACACATATAAGTCCATTAAGATACTACCTTAAGAGTTAATTAGATAAAATTAGAAAAAAAAATTACTTAAATAAAAGGAAGAGAAGCAAAAACAACTTCAAGTGAAATTATGAGTAGAAGGTAAAGAATACAATTATACATTGCAAAAAAAAGGAAAAAAAAAGTTAAGATAAGACTAATAGACTACAAATATAATAGTAATAATAATAGAAACAATAAAACAAATAATAATAAATAATAACAATTGTAAATTAATTTAGGAAAATATAATTACAGTGCTAGTAATGTTATAGGAAACCAAGCCTAAGATAATAAATTAATTAGATACTAAAAAAAAAAATGTAGAAGTTAAGTTCAGAGATAATAGTATAAGTCAAAAAATTAATAGCGAACAAAAAACAAAGAATAATAAGATTAAAAATAAGGAAAATAAGATGCAAAAAAGAATTAGTAAAAAATAAAAAAAGGGAATGCAAGAAAGCAAAAGAAATGCAAAAAAAAGGTAAAAAAAGCTAACATATCGAAAGATGACATACTAACTTTAGATCAGTGTCCAATCTTGTTTAGGATTAATCTTTTAAACGTCAGAGGGCCCGCGCTGAAATTTCAATATTGAGACTGACATTGTATGTCTTCTGAATTCTGTATAGTGGACACTTTTCCCCAAAGTTAGTTCTAGAGAAGGGTAATCTGGAGGGAGTTTATTGTCTTCCGCATCTGGAGGGAATATTATTGCCAATTTTGGAAAGCAATTTCGGACAGTGCACAAAGCCATTCCCAGTTTTATGTAAGAAAACGGTGTCAAGATAACGCGACGATGTTTTAAGGATACAATGTTAAATCTGATTAATGTAGCATTGTACTCTAATTTAATTTACTATGTTCCAGTCTTTACAGTAGTATTCTTTAAATTTTCCCTGGACAGATTCATGTTGATTATTATAGCTAGAGTAAAAAGGCTTTCAAATTTGGCAAACGTATTCTAGAGTATTTCTCACCAATCAAACGTACAGAGAAATAAGAGCGGCACTTAATTTGAAAAATATACATTCTCGGAAAATAAAGCCTGATATGCTTTAGCAGTAATAAGGTTTAAATGAGGACCAAAACGAAGCTTGCCATCAAAAGTAACACGCGAATCTTTATTTTCTTTTACATAGGAAAATTAATTTTGTACTGAATGAGATTTCGTCACGCTTTCTTGAGAAAGTTACACTCTTACACTTGTTTATATTTAGCTCAAAATAATTATTTTTTGCACCAATTTTCAAGTCTTGCAATATCATCTTCGAGCCTCATAATCATGAATGTCTGAAATTACTCTGAGAATTTTAGCATCGTCAGCGTACAGCAAAGTGTCCGAAGTTATCTGGCCTGGTAAATCATTTATGTATATTGAGAAGATAGAAGGACCAAGTATAGTACCCTGAGGAACACCCTATGTGTGTTCGAAAGAATTGGATTGAGAGCCGTTGAAGACAACCACACCCGTCCGTTTCCTTAAGTATGATTAAAAAAACAAAGAACAGCGTTCATATTAAATTTAATTTTTCATCGAGGGAATTATGGTTCGATGGTGTACCGAGCATCCTCTGCCCCGCAAAAATAATAAATTAAAATGAAAATAAAGAGATGATTTTTAGTAAACTTACTGCATTTTGACTGGTGAAGTGTAATTTATCCCTTTTTACTTTTATCTTTATGTATGCTCCTTTTGCGAGCTTGTGGCGGTTGTATGATGCCATTCCAAGTTTCCCTAAGTATGATTAAAAAAAAAAGAACAGCGTTCATATTAAATTTAATTTTTGACATTTTTCTAAGACATTGATTTTGCCGAATTTTATCAAAGGCCTTGGCAAAGTCGGTCTGTATGGACTCTACTTGTTTATTTTCATTGAGACCATGCTAAGTACTCCGTGGTACGTGCTAGCTGGCTCAGGAGACAGGGGTAGTTCGTTTATGATTTTAATTGGGCGCCACGTGATTTTCTCTGCTGCGGGTATATCACGAAATCGGCTTTGAATTAACTATACAAAAAATCAGTGGCATTCACTCAATTTAAAAAAAAAAAACCATAGTGTCGGCCCATATAAAATATAATTAAAAAAAAATTCTCATTAGAGGCTATATATAATATGATACCTTTAAATGGGATTAAAAAGAAAATTGTCCAAACTAAGCCACTCAGCCAATTGAAAGATTTATATGTAAATATGTATTATAATATTATGTACTTAGGTTTCTTTTCTATAGCATTTCGGGTTACTGTCCTTCACCTTGACCTTCAGGAGTTGTGCCGTAAAACAAAGAAATTAATATAATAACAAAAAGAGAAATCCTGCTTTAGTCCCAGATCCCTTTGTAATTTTATGTTTTCTGGTAACCCCTTTATCTTTTTTTTTTTTTAATAATAATTTCCTTTTTGCAGTTAAGCCAACTTTTAGTGCACGTTTTAGACTTTCAACCGCACTGTTCACGAGATTGATAAGAAGATCGTTCCCTTCGTCTCCAATATCGAGCTCTGTACCCACTTTTTTTTTCTTTTGACTCGTATTGTGCTTTAGTACATCCGTCAATAAAATAGTGGGCTTTTAGGCTGTGCATTCGATAGTTATATAAAAGTCATTGAGTATTTTCTTTTATGGTTACGTTCAGTGAAGTTTTGATTAATGTTTTGTTTTAAATTTTCTTAAAAGAACCCTGGACTGAGCTTTTACTTCAAATGTTACTTTTCACCTTTAGAACTATATCTCATGATGTTGGGCAGCAAGCAGAAATAAAAAAACAATGTTTCTTTTATAGCAATTTGTCGCTAACTGGCTTTTGCGAAACTTTAACTAGCAAAAAAGAAAAACCCTCGATTATGATTTACCAATTTGGAAATTCATAATTTAGTAAAGCTCTACTTAAAAAAAAAATGAAATTCAGTAAGTGCGCAAAATTCCTAGATAATATTTTAAGTAGGTACCCTAAAATTACCTTACATAATTCAAAGAATATTACATAGCTTATTTTACACAATTATATAAATCTTAACTATTTTCATAATATTGTTTTTCGACCAGATACAAAAAAACTCCTTAAACTGGGTGGCGCCAGGTTAAAACGTAAGATCTCTGCTTCCCATTGGATTTTATACCCTTTTTTCTTTTTTTTGTCTTAATTATATACATAACTCTCGACCAGGAAGAATTTCCCAAGAAATATTCCCTTCACTTCCAGAGCTGTAACCAGTTGAAGTTAAAGCCAATCCGAGCTGGTACAGCAGTCATATCCTGCTAAATACATATGCGCAGTATCACCTGTTCTAACTATAGATATAGCACGGCAGGGATGGACTTGATTCTTTACATTTAACACTGACAAAGACAAGCTTCCTTCGGGGCCGTAACAACCAGAAGCAATAATATAAGAAGTGTGTTCAAAAAATATTATGGTTATGAATAACAATGAATCGTTGCAGTTATCCAATGTTTCTACGTTCATCTCCTACGTTTCAGATATTGTTCGAGGCTTTTATGGTCATGCTGCACTGGATCAAATCAGGTCTTTGCAAAACAGGAAAAAATTGGTGTATAGAAAGAAAAACAACTGCACCATGTAATAAAATTCAATAAACTCTTTATTTGGTTCTTTGGATACACTTTCCTTTACCGAGCATTAATAATGACTGAGCTTGTCTGAACTGTACGTTCAAAAATTTAAATTTAAGAACAAGATTAGGTATATATATTTATAAATAAATGCAATCCAATTAACTATCAAGCTGACTATACGATGCAAAATCTGAGAGTTGTTATATTAATGGTAATTGTTTTTATTTTATTTTTTATTTATTTGAATTCTTCAACAGCGCTCGTCATATAGAAAAGTAACCCAACTCAAAATTTGCCGTTTTTGAGTTAATTAGAACGTGAGACTCGCAAGCTTTAATTCTATTGAAGAAATTGTTGAATACGATTTTTTGCAATTGCAAGAAAGGCTGTGGCGTAGAAAAGTAGAGTTATTATGTTCCACAGTTTGTGGCCAGTGTAACGGCTAAGCATGCCTCAATGCCCCATCAGTTCCAAATGATTCCGATGGAGACAGCGTGCATGAAGTCCTCGAGGCTTGACGAAACAACTCTAACGGATATCGAGGACGATGATAATGATGTCGAATGTATGTGGTTCCGACATTGAACCTTGGGCAACCGCATGACGAAGACGACGACGAACAGGAATAACTTTAAATACGCCATTTTGTATTTGGTCTTAATAATAAATAAATAAAAAATAAAATTCGTGCCCCGCGTTTACATAGCGTTATAAGCTATATACGCCCGTATAAGTTTGCGCGCTTTCTCTCTCCGCGTGTACCTCGAAAACGATTATAGATACAAAAAAATGCTTGAAATGGAAATTGTAGGTAATTTTGTAATCTACGAGTTTTATAATGACCTTGAATGTTGTATTTTCTATAAAAAACTAGATAATTGAAAAAAACCGACATTTCACCTTGAATATCTGGTGACGCAGACACGAGATTACTATATGAGACTTTTTCTCAGTCTTTAGAATGTCCAAACAAAGGTTTATACCAATTTGCAGCTTGTTCGCTTCCATTCCGAGGCTTGCCACTTTTTTGGAATTATTTGCTATAAGGGTAGGTTGCCGTTCATGATGTTGAAAATTTTGATGTTCAAAGCACGAGTTTATTTTTTTGAAAATGAAAATCGAGAAGGCTCCCCAAATTTCATCAAGTTTAATAATTTTCAAGCCTATTTCATTCGCATAAACTGGCAGAGCTAAGGAGCGCCCCGCGGAGAACAAAACACGCCGTGCACGGCTTTGTTGTTTGATGGGAGCTCAAACCAACATTTTGTATTTTTTTTTTGATAAATAGAATTGAAATTTACTCTCCATTGATAGAAAATTAAAATACGTTAAAACCCATTTCCAAAAGTATTTATTTTATGTAAATAGAGTTTTGCAAATTTTCTGCATTTTTCATGCCTCTCGACGCTAATCTTCCCTTAATCGTACTTTCGAGCAGACAATATAGAACTGGAGCTGCTGTAATTTTTATGCAATAACATTAACTATTTTACAAATTATTTTTTTTATTACGCTCCATCAGATGAAAATAAATCCAATCGAATAGGAAGAAATATCTACGTGCCAGCTACACATAAGGTAGGTAAATGTCTAAAGTCCTTAAACGAGAAAAGCCGAGCTAATGAATACGAAAAATATCGATTCCCAGAAACATTATCTCAAAAGAACGATTGCATATACTTACCTCGGAGTTCTGCCCTATAATTCGTAAAAGTAAGATACCTCATTACAAAAATAATATTAGCAGGAGAAGAGAACACTAAATTCGAGTTCAGTCGTGGGTGCTGTAAGGAAAAATTTCAAGACATGCTTACTATGAGCGTTTTTCATGAATTTAGGTAGCAATAATTCGATACCTATGAGCGCCCCATGGCTTTACTTTTGGTCATAAAAGTCTTACAATTTATAAATAGATGAAACAATTATTTTGAAATTTCTAGGGAATTTTATATAATACTGTGTAGCTTAAAATGTTTCTTTTTATAATTTTTTTATTTTGTTTCTTACTGAAATCTCTCCTCTAATATATTACGTCACAAGACTTGAAGGGTAAGACATCAGCTACAAAAGAAAATTGAGCGAAATGATTAGGTCTCGTAGATGCAGTGAATTTGTATGCAATAAAATCTAAAGAGCATGGCACCGGGGAGAGAATTTGTATAATGAATTAACTAAATATCTCCGTAGTGTCCTTGAAAAAACAAGGAAAGAATCTAGAATCGGTTTAAGGACCAATTCTTATGGTACCCAAGCTAAATCAATGCCCGCATGTAATTTCATGTGGTCTCACTTCTGCACAAGTTTTAAGTGGTTTTTCGCAAATATTTCTAGAACAGTTTGTCGCACAGTAGAAATAGTTACAGCGAATCTCATAGGATTTTATATGTTGAAGAACTTCTTAGTACAACAAAAACGTCTAGGATTGATTGTTTTCACAGTATACGTCAAAAATCAAAATTTTGTATGGCAACACCAAGGCGAGATTGTCTGATTTAATCTATTTTTGAAATGTATTTACTGTTTTTATAAAAATGCCATGTACAATTCTCTATGCCGATGCGTTCTCAGGTAATGTCCAAATATATAGTGAAAACAAAATTTTTGTATGGCAGCCCTCCGAATTTTTCCGATTGGTCCCATCTTCGGACATACATAAATCTAATTTTTTTTTTGAAAACGGCCGTGTGGACCATTTCAGCTCTCTAAGTCAACGTGCTCTCAACTTGTCATGTGGACTGTGGACAGATGAACGGACAGAAACCAAAACACCTTTTAATATTACCCTAAGTCCAATCCATTTTGCACTAGCAGCATTATTTTTATGCGTTACAAACAATACTTGTCACGATCTAGTTTCTATGGTAGCAAAAGGAAAGGAATTTTTATAAGGTGGCACTATTGAAAACAGGCTCCCGGTGGTCCAGGTGAAAGTATGTAATTACCTACAACATCCTTCGCCCTTGTTAATTTGAGTTCTGGGAAGAGTTATCAAAATAGCCTAAAAGGAATGATATCTGATGGAGCTAAAATCAGAGTTGTATGATATTCAAGTAAATTGTTACTCTATATATGCCCAAGTACAACAAGTTACACTGGTAATAAATTTACCAGTAAAAGGGAGTATTTTTTAGTGGTATTTAAAATGTTTTGAGTACTGCTGGTGTGTACCAGTATTGCTCAGTACATCCCAGTACTTTCCAGTACTCTCCATTACCTTCCAGAACTCGCCCGTACTTACCATTGCTTACTAGTGCTCGCCAGTACCTACAACACTCCATTTATAGCGCGTAGTGAAAGTTAATTGTGGGAGACAAATACTTTATGTTTATTATGAGGATTTTTTTCAAAATAAAACAAAGTAGGAGTATTTATTCTTGAAGTATGGAAGAAAATAAAGAAGATTATGATATATGAGATGGATTTGAAAGACTGCTATGTAGGTTACATATGATTATGTGAAATGGAATTCATTGACTTAATAACAAGTTTTTGTGTAAACCATTTATGCGTCTTAATAAATATAGTAAAATAGAATAGAAAATATAAATAATAATAATAATATATTTAGCTATGGCATATGTACACAAGATTACAATATTTTAATAGTACAGTAGTAATAAGGTAAGAATACAAAATTAAGTTAAGCACAACAGAAAAAAAAATGAAAATAAAAACCTAGAAAAGTCATGAATTAGTTAAACATGAATCAAATCAAAGCCAGAAAAATAACTATAAATAAATAAATATATATAAAAAACTAAGAAATAAAGGAAGAAACACTAAAGAGATAAACTAAAAACTAAAAAACAAAACAAGTTAAAAATAGCTAGAAAACAACAATTTACAAAGTTGTACTCACCGCGCGACAGGAAACCATCCAAGAAATATCAAATATATTGGAATATTGGAAGAAAATCGACGTTAAATGTGAGCTTTAATGAGAGTCGTAAATGCATCGACAGTTTAGGCCCTCTGAGCGCTTACAGGTAGACTATTCCAAAGACAGGCAGCCTGAACAGGGAAAGAACGTTCCATAACTAATTTACTGAATCGCGGAATTACAATATTATGAGTACGTGGCGAAGAACAGAGCTGGAAAAATTCTCTAAGATATTCTGGTTGGTTGCTCTTTAATATTTTGAATAGAAGAAGAATTATTCTCTGCTTAAGATATGTACGTAGCGAGCAACCAAGTAACGTGTTAACAAACGGAGAAACATTGTCAAACCTTCGCAGGCCATAAACAAATCGTACGCAATCGTTTAAAGCCACCGCCGACTTACGCCTACACTCGCTATCCAAGCTAGAAAAATATGTCTTCCAAATATGAAATAAGGCATAATCAGTGTAATCACTAATTTTAGCCTCATATTAATGCTCAGAATATTCGCCGAGAGCCATAACCTTCTCAACCCCGTATACACCTTATTGAGAATCGAATTAAATGTTGTAAGTTTACAGGTACTTTCAAGTAAGTAAGTTTTTATAGCTTTAGTACCCATTTATAAAAAGCAGTTAAGTACTGGGAAGTACCTACTGGGAGATACTGGGAATTACTGGGAGGTACTGGAAAAGTAGTGGCACTGGACATTACCAACATGTTTACTGGTAATGGTAAATTTTCGAGTTAAAATAAAAAAATTTAGTATGGTACTGGTACTTGACTGTTACTGGTAGGTACTTAAAATCATACAACTCTGAGTGAAATTAACCAAGAAACGAGAGTACCTATACATATAAGTAGTCAAACAGTTGTCCGCTACAAATAAAAAGTGAATGAATATAAAAAAAAAAAAAAATAATAATAATATAGAAAGTAATGAACATAAATATTAGGATAATCCTAATGCAGATATTGTAAGTGGGTGTATATTACCATTATGTAGATTTAATATTTGTAAATAATAGTGTAGTTAGTGTAATGGTTTGGTGGTGGATGGTGATAGATCAATTTATAGACGTTTATACTATTGGATCTAAATTATCTAGGGAGTATGTATCTAGTTTTGTCATAGTTGTACGTTTGTTTGATTTGTGGCCTTAGTAATAGTCAACTTGAATATCCCGTGTACATATGCTATCATTCTACTGCAAGTGGAATAACGATATTCAGGCTTTACTCAGATAACATCGGATAACATCGTTTACAAAGGTTGATACTTTTATTTGTGGTTTAATCGGGTCTTACTTGTGTAATTGACCCTAGAATTGCTAATACATACATGCCTTTCCTACTGCTGACAGATAAAAGCATATCACCCGACAAGTTGCTCACTCGATATATAATGTATGAAGAAAGGATGGAAACAATTATATTTTAACCACACGACTTGGAATTATTAGTCAATCCGTTATTTTATGTCTTAAGTTATTGATTGACAGAATTAAAACGTCAATAATATGGTAAATATTTAATATTACAAATGTAGTCATTTCAAAGTTCTGATAAATTTAGTTTCTGTGTAGATAAGAGGTCTAAAATTACAGCGTACTAATGAATTTATAGCCATCTGTTTTATCCCATTGTGAATAAATCACGGAGCACTATCGATCGGGATGACTGAAAGAAATAATTTGTTACACGTGAACTGCTATGGGCTACATTTACACTACATGTCTTTGATTATGTAGGCAATGCCCTTTTGACAAATTGGCTAGAGATTTGATACAACTGCGTCCAGGCGTTCCAAATGGAGAAGTGATAAATAGATAAATTTCCGGACAGAGTCTCATCGATTTTTCTCAATGTTTCTTGAATTTTTTTTAACGTTAAGTGGTATCAAATTAATTTTACGTTTCCCTGCTTACCAAAATACGAAAACTTTAGCACTTTTTTCATAAGAAACAAATGCTATAAATATTTTGAAACTATTTTATAATTATTTTCTAGTTCATTCAATGCTTTTTCAACTATACCCTAATCATATGTGATAGATAATGTACCTAGATTTGTGATTTAAAACAGCACATTAGAACATAAGGACGCCAAAATTAGGAAACGACGAATTAATTACAAAAATGGAGTCGGTACATAATTTTTTAATTTTATGGCTTAGAACATGTAAATAGAAAAACATGCATAATTGAACGACTTTCAAGACAAGCTTCAGTTGGAAACACTTATGCATTTGTGCTTTATCGTGCTCTTATGATACATCAACAGAACAGAAATATCTTTTACCTATAAGTGATTCAAAATTCTAATGATTGCTCTTATTGCGAGTTGAGGTGGAAACCTTTTATTTATTTATTTATTTATTTAGAACTTCATCACAGATCTGATTACTAAGTTTACAAAAGAAAAAAAATATACATAACAATATTAATAAAAAGAAAAGTAACATTCAGTAAGCTGATCTCTTATTTGACTTCTTGAGAGATGAAAGTCGATTGCATTGACTGGTTGCTAAAGAGATGAGACATTGATGAAATCGGCTCGTACAAACC